>QLOH01000376.1:600000-1013351 GCA_026901365.1 Sesbania bispinosa
AATTGGGAATGCTCGCGGTTAACCTTGTAGCGATAAGGAGCAGAGCGAAATTCCCCAACGCAGCGTAACCTAATATAGCCCTACCGAGAATCCTGCTTTTGCAACCCGATCGCGACCCGTTGGTGACGAAATCATAAGCTTCCTTTTGAGACTTGAATAGATCGAAGCCATGCTTGGCTTCATAGCGAAGTGCACCGGTGGTTGGATCAACGTATACCACCTGAGTGTCCGTTCGAGTGCACAGGCTCACGATAATGAACACTTCATCGGAATCTAGAGTTACCACTACCACTGACGTGTCCCTCAAACCACCTGAAAGCACCGCGAATTAGGTCCAGAATTGAATTGAGAAACCAAAATAAAAAAGGAAAACAAAAAATTAAGATAAGATAAGCGATGATTCAGATGGAGAAGCTCTCTCACCCGGTGATTCCATCAGTTAGCAATGAAATCAAGAGCGCGCGCGTTAACACTCATAAACGGAATCGGATTTCAATGCTGGCGGATCCGAGACCTCTTCTGCTGATTCAACTGTCGAGATGAATCGAGCTTTCGTCGCCAATATTGGCTTTTGGACAATGGAAATCGCTACTTCCTCGTTTCAAATAACCAAGCTAATTTATTTCCACAAAAAAAAAAATTAAAACAACAAAATAATAATTGATGTTTCTCCTTTTTTATTATATTATATTATATATGTGTGTAGTATGAGTATATTAACATTATATAGTCACCTCATATGTATATTATTAAACTAAAAAAAAATACAATAACATATCATTAAATTGTAATTTTTTACACTAATAATATATATTTATTAAATTTTATATTATTGTTATCATATCTACTACCTTATAAGTACGGATAATTCATCCTTACCTTTTTACCTTTCAGTTCCAAACAAAATTTTTCATTTCTCCTTTGACTTTATTTTAATTTTAATGGGCTTGGGTCGTGTTTGTTTAAGGGAGAGTTGGACTTTGTTGAATGTGTGAAAATGTAGCCAATCTCACACAATTCATCTATGTTGTCCCAACCTTTCCCCTATGATCTCCTCACTTCTTCCTCCCCTTCGTCACACTCCCCCTTTGCAGAGTTTAAGACCCACTTATGTGAATCTAGTAGTCAGGACAAACTCCAGCGTGACAATAGAGGGGCTTTTGGCAACAACACTACAGGAGGGACGTGCGGTAGATCGATATGCACAACAACGCCTCTGCAGGCCGATGTGCAATGCACTGGTGAATAGCTGGATGTAGAGTATTCCAATGGCGCACATGGAAGAGTAGAGGGTCCCGATCATTTTACGACAGCTCCAAGGGTGGTGAAGAGGTGATCGTGGGCTAGATGGTTGCATGTGGCTTGGGGATTCTGTGGATGACGATCAGAGAGGAGTTGGTAACGTGGCCTTAAGACGGACTTATGACAACTATTTCAAGAGACTCTCATGGCTATTGCAGTTACAACTTGTAGTGGGGGTTGGTGGATTCCCCCCCCTCCCCCCTCTCTCTCTTCTTTTGTTTTCTGGCTTAGGTGTATGTGTTAATGGTGATGGTTTTGGGTGTTGTTGTGGATGTGATGTTTATAAGTTTGGTGGTGTGTAGGGGAGAAAATGTTGGGTTTACCTATTATGAGAAATTATGAAGGGATTAGGTTCACATGGCTGAAAAAAGAGGAACTGGGTCTCTACACCCATGAAGTTTTTTTAATTCTTCTTTCTATTAATTCATAATATTTTAATTAAATATCTAATTTAACTATTACTGAAGTGTCTGTTAAAATGAGTTTTAAAACATTTTTATCCACTTGGGATTAGAAGACAAAGGAAGAGGAAGACGAAAGGAAATAGGAGGAAGAACTGTATGTGAGAAAAGATCAAGGAGGTTTAAGCCTTAAAAAAATTGAGGGTGGGATATTTAATGAAAAAGACAAGAAGTGGTGTAAAAAGGAACTTCATCTCACATGTGTATATAGGATTTGGATGCATAGATGATATAGGGCGTACAGACATCTAGAGGAGGTAGGGATTAAGAGGAGGTAGGGATTAGACCATCACAGGCGTAGCTTATGTAGCTTGGGTGGGGGTTTTATTCATACTTTAGTTGATGAGAATGGAATCCAATTTCAAAATTTGAAGGTTGAAGTGTAACGCCCCAACCTTGACCTACAACCCCCTTTTGGGCCTAGGAATTTACTGGGCACGCCACCTTCATGCTTCACCACCCCCTAAAGTGGCTTATTCCCCCAAAGGGGATCCTTCTGTGATTCAAACCTATAACATCAGGGATATAGTCACATATTCCTCCAAATCATTACACAAGAGTACCTCAATTGGTAGTTGGTGAACAATGACATCACACAAAGAAATTTGAATTCAACCAAACCTGTGCCATGAAGAAATCAGGAAACGTGAAATTGGCACATAGTTCATAATAAATGAATATATAATTAAATGACAAAGTGATTTACATTGTGGACACCAACTTTCTGACGAACTAACATGGCATCACCCTTGAAAAATCTTCCAACAATATGAAAATCATCACAAATTCTATCAACTTTAAATATATCATTCCCATAATCATCACTTCCAACCATCTTCAGCACCTTGAAAAGTATTTTCTTACCAACTAAGGGGCCGTTCGGGGTGGTTGCGAGTTTTCAGTTTTTGGTTTTTAAAAATTTTGAATCAAGGTTTTACAACTCAAAACCAAAAATTGAAAATCACTTTTTGTGGTTTTCAAAATGTCTGTTTTGAAAACCACAAAAACAAGTTTTCAGTTGTTGGTTTTGAGTTATGAAAACTTGATTTAAAATTTTTAAAAACTGAATACTCGCAACTAACTTGAGCGAGCCCTGAGTTTTTAATCAAACATGGCATATGACCACTGAGAGGATCCTATAAACATAACAACAGAGAAGATTGCTAAAAAATGACATCAAGAAAAAGGATAGAATGACCTGCATTAAATAAAACAGAATACAACACCAAATAACATATATACCTCAACTTCATCCAGGAGGTCTTTACATGACATTTTCAAAATTGGTTCCATGTCACTATCATCTAAAGTAAGATAAGCATAATCATTGAAGTCATAGACTTCAACTTGAATTTCGTATATGTGTGCAAATGTCAACAATAGATATGACTTAAACAATTCTAACTATATAAATATATTTTGTATAATGAATCTACCACTCTCTCGCTCTCTGTCTATCTTTCTCTCTACCTTGATCTTTGCATTAAACAACAGTTTATACTCATGTCTAGAGGCACGATAACTTCCAACATTCCTTACCACACTAAAATATAGCATTGTTTACACATCCCCCTCAGCAATTGTGTTCTAAAAATTCTTCATCGTTGGCTTTCTAATTGTAGCTTAAATCTTACCACCCTTGGAGGGAAAAATAAAAAATATTTACCTTAGTTTAACATATATTATAAGAATACTAAATATATGAATAGGTATAGATATACATTTTACATTTATTTACTATGTACAAAACAAACCAACCTACCTCAACATTCACCAGAACCGTATCAATGGCAAAAGGTTTTGTTGGATCAACAATAGAACACATCTCCCATAGGCAAATGACTCTAACTCTCAACCTCCAGGAATCTTTCCTCGGATTAATAATGCTAATCATGTCAAAAGGCCAAGCCATTTCACTCAATGAATAGCTCACCCAACAACTAACTATCAATCAAAGAAACTAAAAAACAAATGCTTCTTATCTGAAACTCACAATAACAAAACAATGAATTTAGTCCTTCATTTATAGATGTTGAAGCAGCAAATAAATCAATCCCTTAGTATGAAAACACATCCCCTATGGAGCCAAAATTTAAATACAAGCTCACATCAAGAACAGTGACAGTTCATGGTCAATGCCCAACAATATGGCAAAAAATCTGGGATGATAAAACAAATAACAACTAGAAGCAAAAATCATCACCGCAAAGTAACCAACTTGTGTTAGAACCACGGGAAACACTAGAAGGGGGGTTGAATAGTGTTTTATAATCTTTACAGATTTTTCTAAAAACCTTTTAAAAACAAGCAAGCAGTTTGAAAAGATATTCACTCAACCTTCCGAAACTGGGAGTCCAGCAACTTGTTGATGCAACTCAGAAGGTTGGATAAAAACAATTTTGAAGTATTTTCGCGTGAAGAAAAGATTGTTTTCTGCGTGGATTTATAAAACAACTTTTCTTAAACCCTCATTGGTTAGATAAAACAGAATATAAAGAGTTTAGGGTAGAGAGAACTTAGCCACATAAATTTATCCCGGTTCACCCACTAACTCAGTGAGCTACGTCCAGTCCCAGGGCAAACCACCACTGAATTTTCCACTAATCCCGCAAGATTACAAGTATTATTTGCACACCTAGTCTCTCCAGGCTCAACAAGTATTCTTTGGACACAGCCTCTCCAGGCTAAACAAATATTCTTTGAACACAGCCTCTCCAGGATAAATCAAGTATTCTTTGTTCCTCCAAGCCTCTCCAGGCTCTCAAACACTTTATAGTGTTTACAAATATGATAGGTTTAAGTTTCCGAGAAACTTAAACACGAGATCTCTTGTACAAAGGGGTTACTGAGAATAACTCAGGATACAGAAGATAAGTTCTAAGTACAAGGAAATTTCTACAGAGTTTAGGCTTGATAAACTTTCTTGTAAAGTATAACCATTCTCTCTTGGGCTTTTCCATGGCTCCACCAATCTTCAAAGTCTTCCATGAAGCTATTTATAAGGTCTTGAAATATGATCGTTGAAGATTGCTTGATTACCGTTGAGAAAATATCATTATAGTCGTTGTGAGACAATTTTTTGATAGCTTCCGACTTGAGCAATGTAGGTGTGTAGTAATGATTCAGTTCTGACACACAACAGTTTAACTCTTGAATTTGTTTGAGAGATTTTCTAGCGTTTCAGCAGGTTGATGTTCTTTTTCTATCACTTTCTTCTTTGCATGAGTCTCAATTGTATAGGGAAACTGAATCTGTAGACCGATTAGAAATTCTTCAGAGTCCCGTTGTCTAATAGCTTTATTTCCGTTGAGGTGCATGCTTCTGATAACGTATCAGAGACAGGGTAGGGATAGGTGTGCAGCAGCGCTGACTCTAACTCTGACCTCTGCTTACTTTTCTGTAGTGGGTTTCCTCTTTTGTGTCAGGAAATGAAACTGTGCCAGAAAGCTTTTAATTCGTCTTGCACCCGGTTCAGCTCAACCAACACGGCTTTGCAGAGACTTGAGTCTTTTAATACATTTATCAGGTTTACTCACTAAGTCTTCGGAAAGCAACACAACTTCTAAGACTTCAGAATGTTCTATTTGCTTCAACAAATTCTGATCTTTCCAAACCCCTCAGAGAGTTGGCATCCTTTAGCAAGTCTTTCGCTTTTTAATAGAAAGATGCTTTCAGCAAGTTCTTTCTTCAGTAGGTTGCATTTCTTCAGCAAGTTGCTTTCTTTTAGCAGGCTCAAGATGTCAGTAGATTACTTTAAGTCTTTGCGTAGAAGGTCTTCTGACATTGGCAGATGCTATACTGAACATCCTCAAAAAAACTTCTCAGCATATCAGATAGTACACGTCTTCAGAGGGATGGGAAAGACTTCAGCTGATCCAAGTTCTTCAGAGAGTTCTTCAGCTCAACAGGTTGATCAATTACATAGAGTTGCTTATTTTTCAGCAGATTCAACAAATCAGTAAATTACTGCAACATAAAGAACAACAGTCTGAGTAGAGTTTGTTTCTTAATTATATAATGACCAAATTTGTTACTCATTAAAACTAAGGGTAATGAGTCTTTAATTAAATTGAATACTTAATTTATTCTGAGACTCAACAAGTTGGCTAACAAATTACATAACCATGAAATTAGCAGTATTTTGATTACGAAACCTTAATCCGTAACAGGTTACAATGAGAGATTAAACAAACATACTTACAATCATTTGAAACAATTATGCCACTTAATTATGGTAACTAATATCCAATTCGACATAAATCTATCATTGATAGCTCTAGAATATACTAACCAGTACCCAAAACATAAGTTAATGATAGGGACAAAGCACTGGAAATTGGTGCTTACGAAAATCCTATGCATTGTCACTAATGGGAACAAAAATTCACAAACAGAAACAAAGAATAATCCACTGACAAAAAACCCTAATTACACAATCTAATCATTACATACAAAAGTTAAATGCTATAGTACGATACTTACTGTGCGCATGTTCCTCCCACAACAACCTCGGTAGAGAACATTCCAAAATTACCACTGAATACAAGCCCCTCGTGCTAGTCCTTAAAAGAAATCATCCCCCAAATCGTCCAAATATGACGACAAAGGAGAGCAAGGTCTTTTTGGGTAGGAAAACTTACCATAATACATTTGAGTGAATGGGCCGGTTCTTTTCAAATACTACATCTACAACAGGCCCAATAAAAATCCGTGTAAAAAAAATGAATGTGAACAGTGCCCCCACAGTGTTAAAAATTTTCCTTAGGTGTATTGGAATAGATTATTTAATTGTGTAATTGATTAGTTGTGCATATAATTGATTATTTCTTATGTCTTAAGCAAAAAATTGATTTCAGATGATTTTGTAATCAATTATTTCTTCATGTAACCAATTATTCTATGAGTTAGAATGTATTTCTTTCAATTCTATAGCTTAATAATCGATTATAGGGTTCTTGTAATCCATTATTTTGTTTCTTAACTCATTCATAATCAAATTTGCTTCCATTTTAAGTGTCAATACAATTGATTATGAACTTTACTAATCACTCTCAACATTATGTATCTTTTCTTTGATGATGAGCATCCTTAAAAGATTTTCAATGTAGCTCTAAGTTAGTCTTTTGGTATTTGAAATTCCTTTTTAAAAATTTTTGAGAGCTTTCATCAAACACATTCAAAGATATTTATGGTATACATAAAATTTCTAATAAGAATAACTCCCCAGTTGTTGTGGTTGTCTTAATCAAAACTTTTATTAATTATTGAGATTGTTTCTATGCTATCTTTCACAATGTTCTCTTTTTCATGATGACAAATACTCCTCAATGAAACTAATAGAAAATGCTACAAAAAGTTGTATATATTTTTATAGTTTAAAAAACTTTCGCACCTAAGTCTACACCTTACATCCTCACGCCTTACACCATGGTAGGGTGACCTCTATCTCGACCTTGTATAGTGTTGTCATAAAATAAAAAGTGAAACCACCTATAAAAAGTATAAAAAGCTATCATTGAAGATATATATGTTTAAAAATCAGAACCCAAGTGACCGAGGAGCAATAACATTCTTCACATCCATGAAGCAACATGGCAAAAAAGGTTTCTGTGGAAATATTTCAACTTGCCTACTGTCCTTAACCCCACCCAAATGGTATTTCATGAACCAAGCATCTCAGACAATACAGATGGATCACGGGCCAAAGTCTTTCCACCTTGTTTAATGGTATAAAGCTTCATAAAAGTTGAACCTGTAACCTTTCATGCAAAGCCACATTTTTTTACTTAAATCCTTCGAGATGCATAGTCATAATGTGATACACCGCCAAAGCCTTATTATAAATATCATTAATTTTCTTTGGAGAATATTGGAACCTCAAGGGAATGTATGTATGAAAGAAAGGCCTGGGGTGAAAAAAAAAGGAAAAATTGAATGTTTACCTCCTTATATATCTGAATGACTTTAGCAGCCTCATGTTTGCTATTATAATTGTAGTTTAAGGAATTGGTCATGTCCTTCTTATACTTCTCATATAAAGTTTTTCCACTTTTCCTTGTAGCCCACAAGTATATCAACGGCAAAATGAGTGAGCTTTGTCACTTTCTATAGCATGGACAATGAAAAGATGGTAAAAGATACAATAAAATGAAAGTATAAGAGAAATTCGGCATCATTGTAAAGTTTTGGACGAAAAAGAACATAAATTTTCCTTCGGAGTCCTCACCTTTCTCAGATAAGTCCTCATCTTGCCATTTGTTAACCTCATCATATATTAAACCTAATATTGAGGTTCAAGTGAATGATACGTCCCTTTCCATATAATGTGGGAACATTTCTACAAGGTTCAAATTAGAAAAACCAGTACAAAACTATTTATTCAAAATCAGTGTTTCTATAAAACACAGCCAAAACTGAATTCATATGGTATAACAAAAATCAATAACCAACAAAATGTCTCTTAAATCCCAAAATCAAATTGGCAAAGCATAAAGCAATCAAATAATAACACGGTTTTATTTATCAATAGGTCACTCCTTTTGAAATGTTTTAGTAGCTGGAGCATTTTAAAATATAAATAGTCAATATAAAGGTTTTTTTCATATTCTATTAGCTTCCTCAACAACAACACAAGCATGTTTGCATACACCCACAAACAAAACACATAAATGAGTAATCTCAAATTTAACTTGAGGAAAAAATAGAGAAAAAAGGGAAATGAAAAGTGTAACAGTTACCATTTGGTAAAGTAGTTAAACAATAAAAAATAATAAAATTAAGAATATGAATAAAGCTTTTAAATTGAGCTTAAATTGAAACCTGTGGGTTTTGTGAAATCCAATACATGTCACCATCAAAATCCCCTCTAGCTATCTCATTTTCCCTAAAGAAAGATCCAACAAATGGGAGAAAAATTGCATATTTTTTAAGCCCAACATAAGATTCCAACTTCTCCACATATATGACCCGCGTCACATGAATGTCTCCAAAATGTTGGCTTGAATTTTGATAAACCAACACGTTCCTTATAATTTGACCATCATCAGTAGTAAAGAAATTAAACAGTCAGCAAGGATATAATACTAAGTTCCAATAATCCTTTCCATGATATAAATCCACTAGTGCACATAAGTGAATATACTCATAACATTTTTTAATTAAAGACTAATCAACTAAAATTTAAGAGATGTACTGAATTACGCAAACTTGATTCCTTCCAAGAGATCATGTGGGATCAACAGTCCCCTTTAAATAGAAACAATCAAATACATAAAAGCTCCCATTCTCTAAGCCTCTTCCTTTACTGTTTCACTAGTAGAGACAAACAATACCGCAAAATGGCTCATCAAGAGAAATCCTAGATAAAATAATTGCTATCGCAATGTACTCATACATCTCACCATGGTTTGTCACAAACTGCAAGTAAAACAAAAATTGAAAAATACCAGTAAAAATGATCCATGCACTTTTTGGTACTAGAAAATTTATATTTGTATCCAAATCGAGGGCAACTTTTGATGAAATATGGCTAAAAGAAGTATTAGCAACTAGAAATTTGTACAAAAACTACCTTTAGGTGCAACAAACTTATTTTAGTAAACATAGTTTACTGCTTCCACATTACTCCTAAGTGGATCCATGAAAAATTTCATTAGGCACTCTTCCATAACTTAGAAGTGAAATCAAATGTTTAGATAAATATGATTGATTTGGTTTGTTATTGTAGCAAGTCACCTGCATATTAGTGTGGCTTTCAAATAGTACAAAATATTTTTTCTAACTCAAGAATACAAAAGGTTAGGCCCAACTCCCATTAGCTTCAAACATTAGGTAACATAGAATCATATTATCATTATCAATAAATAACCTTCACTAATATAAGGGATAAATAAATAAAATGAACCATTCAATGCATGGTTAAACTCAAATATTAAGACTCCAAACCAACATTATGCTTTATGTGCCTATTAGCCTAGACACCTAGTGTAAAGTGAATGTGATGCATCATATGATATCAACCAGGAAAATAGTCTTGGTTTATAGTCCATACAAAAAAGTTAGCACTGGATTATATTAGAACAAATTGGCTATCATTGTATCATAATGCCATTGTTTTAGCTCCTTATACTAGATATTTAAACAAAGCAGACTGCAAGTGGTTCTTATACATTTTTAGCTGATGCTTCTCACACTTTTGCCTATGCACCATTAATGAGTGGGTAAAACTTGTCTTTCAAACAAGATTTGGAAAAGCTTTCTCCCCAAAAATCAAGAACAAAATATTAGAGATAAAAATGGACAAGTCACCAACAAGCACCACAAAATTTGTTGTATAAGTTGGTTTTAAAGTACATGAGGCCCAACAAGTCACCAACAAAATATAAGTTGGCTTTAAAGTGCATGAGGCCCAACAAGCACCACAAAACTTGTTGTATCAGGGGACTAGTCATGGCCACGCATCAGATTTTTCTATCAGTGTAATACAGAGGTGCAATACATAGAGAGTCACGTAAGGATAGTTCTAGAAGTATTTTTGCATCACTTCAATTGCCCAATGTTTCTAAAACAAATTTTGTTTTCTCTCATTTGAAAATCGATGACGCTAGATAGAATGTCATGCCCTTCAAGGTACAATAACCAACTCTTTCAAGTGTCTAAATTAGTTATTGTTTAGATGGCTCTCTTAGTTGTTATATCCTTTTTACATTGTATCTCCTCAGGTCTATTCTCAATTGTAAGATCAAGTTGATGATAATGTCTATTCTTGTTGCTTGAATTTGATTGTTTATAACTAGGCACATCTATAATTTCTTATCCATGGTAAATTGCTCCCCAACTTAACACTGTTCATTTGAACCACGGTAGCTGGACTTCACTCACTCCTCAAACAAGTTGGGTCTTTTGCACTGCTCCTTTCCCCATCCTCGGTGGCCCTACAATACGTCAGCGACCTGCTAGAGGTGAGCTATCCCGAACTCTACCTTTCTTGCTGGCTTGGGTGGACCACATGGATTGGTGTGCGTCAGTAATTATTGGCATGTGGGGGACAGATGCTCATGAACGGGTAGTAACTAACATGTAAGCAGTATGAGAGCGTAGATTGTAATTGTGTGGAGTAGCGTTGGCGTCGTAATAAATGTACTACTGCAGGGAGACAGAATCCCATGCATGGATTTGTCAACATCGTGAGTTTTTGAATTTTGAATACTTCAAGCCAAAACCCGATGTGACGCTGGCGTTGTGCTTAGCAACATTTGATATATAAAGAGGTGCATGCTGATAAGTGAAAAATATATGATAATTTACTGTATGATTTCTGCACTTATCAAGGATAAAATAGTAAATTTATGCCCCAAATTACCTATTTTTAGTAATAAATGCACATTTTATAATTATTTGATTTGAATTTGAATATGATGCTATTTTGATAGAAAATCTGTTGATTTTGAAGATAAAAGGGCAAGTTTTAAATGAAGAAACAAGATATCATCTATTTGAAAAGAGAATCTGCAAGATAAGGATTTAAATGGCAGTTGATCAAGATACAATCAACAATTATTTGGATAAGGATTCTGTAGATTAAATTCTAAATTCAAATTGAAGATCAAATCAGCACAAGATCAAGCTAAAAAGAGGGAAATAAAGAAAGCAAAACAAACAAGGATAAGATCAGGAAGAGATCAAGCTGAAAAAGAGGAAATCAAGGAAGATGGATCGTGTATCACGCTCCACCTGCGCTGAGCTAGGTGGAGCGTAGCAATAAAATTCCTCTATGGATTCTGCGCTTCATCTGCGCTGAGCGCAGGTTGAAGCGCAGGAATACGAGATCAGTTTTTCAAAAGATTTCAAATCAGATTTCTTCCGGATTTCAGATGGCTTTCCAACTTCTATAAACAGAACCTTTTGCAAAGATCAAAGCAAGTCCCGGAGACCCAAGGGAGACGACACAGCAGAGCTAGGGCTGGAGAAAGTGACAGTTTCTCCGTTGGTTTGTAATGGCTACCATGCGTAGCTAAACTCTCCGATAGGATTGGACGTAGTTGATTCAATCCCCAATTGTATGTGAATTCTCTTTACTATTTATGAATCCTTGTTTTTATGATATCGGTATTTTTATTTTGTGCTTAATGCTTAGCTTCCGCCTGTGTGTCGGAGTTATAGGTTGGTTTTATGGGGCGCATCCAAAAGGTGGTTCTATAAAATCAATAGCGAGTTTGGGGGAGCCTAGACATAGGAAACTTGAACTCTGATTGGTAAAAATACTCATAGTAGTCACTGTGGACACCAGGGCGAATTGATAGTGTTAACAAACTGAAAGTAGATCATTAAAGTCGGGGTAATTTGTCGCTTGGGAGAACCCGCATGAATTATTTCTGAGTATTTTATCACTGTGGAAACCAGGGTAAAATAACATAGTTTGGCTAAGGTATCATAACTACATATTCATAAATATTATTGGGGTTCACATATGAAAGGGGTGCGATGAAACGAAGTTCAATCCTAGTCCAAGTAACTGTCTCTACCTATCTCAATTTATTTTCTGTTTTTATTTACTTTCGCAATTCAACAACCAAAAACCGTATTCTCACTTGATAGTTGTGACCACTAATCTTTATAAATTGAACTGTTCCCTGTGGATACGATACTCTTACTTACTATTATACTGCTGGGATTTTGGTACGCTTGCCAGATTTTCAACACATGCACCATGGGTTGGCACACCCTTCGTTGATTGATCAAGTGTATTCCATTGAGCTGTGTTTGACGTACTTTTGAGAATGGCATGTGCATTTGATCCTGTAAAGAATGTGTATCCCGGGAGACAAACGCGACAGTTGAAGGTGAGGATCGAGTGCATGTAGGAGATGTTTCCACTTGATGAACCAGCCAAACCATTCTCGATTGAAATGGTTTTCCTAGACTCTGAGGTGATATCGTCTTCCAATAATTGTGTATTTTACTCGCTGGTGTTCTGGGCCTTGACTAACCCAAGTCTGTTTTTGTGTGTAGGGTGTGAAAATTCAAGCATCCATTAGGAAGCCCATGAAGAAGAAATTCAAGGACCTCGTGGTTGAAAGTGAAGTGTACAAGATGTATTTCTTTGGGGTTGTGCAAAACCTTGGTTTGTATCGAGCTACCCGACATGAGTATAAGTTGTTGTTTCACTCGAGGACAAAGGTGACATGTTGCGATTCTACTAGCATACCATTTCTTAGAGTGGTGCAGGTTAATTCACACGCTACAATGGAGACAGGGGGCAGAGTGACTTTTTGATGGGTGAGTTGTTGTTGTGATTGGCTTTATCATGCTATTGATATTTGTGGATGCACGAAAGAATAAGTTTTTTATAGTTTGTTCACAATAGCAAAAGACTAGGTGAAAGGAAGTTGATGATGGTAAGAAAGTGGATCAAAATATTTTAAGGTTTTACATTGGGGTCAGAGACAATTTTTTTTATTCGTTTGCAAATTATCTGTGGATAAAGGTGTTAGGTGAATTAACAGTGACAAAAAATAAAAAAAAAGTGTATGCAACAGATTTTAAGTTTCTTCGATAAATATGTAAATGGTAGTTGAAAATTCCTTTTAGTGATCAAAAGTGATCTATCTGTAAAGACGTTCATAGCCATATGACTTTTTTTTGTAGTGCTTGTAACTTCCCAACTTCAACCTTGAGATTTCCCACCTAAATTTCCATATCCATCTTCAATTTATTAGATGAGTTATGAGCTTTAACGGTCATTAGTGCAAATAACAAGAGCATCCAACTAATTAAAATAATTGCAACCCTACACAATTTTATACATAACAAAAATTGAATATAATAATAATAATAATAATAATAATAATAATAATAATAATAATAATAATGTCATTCAGTTCATATTCTTTTTTAAAAAAATTAATAAAAGCTTAAGCTATGTACCCTTACATCGTTCCTATTTGTCAACATATCGGGACATTTCATGAATCTTCGACCACGATTCTTGTCCGTGTACACAACCTTCATAGCAGCAATGTGAGCATAAAGACAACACCTCATCTCACAAGTCCATTTACTTTACTTGATGAAGTATATGATAATGATGCCATATTCTAAATATATTAATGCAGATAAAAAAGTAAGTATATATCTATAATCTATAATATTACACGCGGTTAGTTTTTTTAGTACTGTTCACTCAAGTTATTCTTTTTTGGCCACACGTGGACAGCATTTTTTAGTCACTCAAGGTCATTCTCTTTTGGTCACACATGTGACATGTCTCATTCATAAGAGATTTATGCTTTATTTGTATGGGGTTAGATAAATTATTAATTGAGCAAGTTTCTTTTTGTGAGACGTGAAAACAGTATTAGTGATTTTTTATAAATCTGTTTCACTATAAAAGTGATTTTTTATGAACTATAAGTATTCTTTATGGGAGACAGTTCCGCTCCTACTATTTTAATTTTTTTCTTTTTTTATCACACTTTAATTTTTTATTATTATTATTATTATTATTTTTTCTCTCATTATTCATTCTTATTTATTCCCATTTCAGTAAAGTGTTTTTTTTACAAATCACGGGTATCCTCCACGGGAAGCAGTCCTCATCCTACCTTTTCTTTTTTTAAAAAAAAAATTTTTAATCACAGTTTAATTTTCTTTTATTATTATTATTATTATATTAAAATAGTTTCTCTCATTATACATTCATATTTATCTATTTCATTACATAAAAATACACATTAAGAAATATTATAAATGTGTTGATTTACATCAAATTTAATGTGTTTTTTCAATATATTATTTATCTCTCTATTTTATTCATTAATATTTTCATTTATTGTCTCTTTTATCTATTCTATTTATCTATATTAAAATGTTCCCATAGTACACGTGTCATTATTTTTTCATTTGTGTTTTTCTTTTCTAAGTTTTTTTTATTTTCACTTCAATAAAGTGATTTTTTTGTTAACCATATTTACTTTTCACGGGAGGTAGTCCTGTTTCTGCCGTTTTCATTTTTTTCTTTTTGTTTCTTATCACAATTTTGTTTCCTTTTTTTATTATTATTATACTAAAAAATTTTCCCTCATTATCCGTTCCTATCAATATGCTTCATTACAAAAGTGATTTTTTTTAATGAACCACATGTATCTTCCATGAAAAGTAATTTTGCTCCTATAATTTTTTTCCCTTTTTTAATAACACTTCAATTTTCTTTTTTATTGTTATTGTTGAGAACCAGAACTTAGAATATAAGAGATGAAATTATGGGTCAGGCCCATCCCAAGAAGGGACAAAAAGAATTAAATGAAAAAGTAGAAATGGTGCAAGCCTGAGGCACGCAGGAGAACAGGAGTTGGCAAAGGCGGCCTGCAGGCAGAAATGTTTTACACCATTAAGGTGGTTTAACCACTAGTCTAAGGAAAGACCCAGAATTATTAGCTAAAAAAAGGAATAGCATACTGCAGGGGTCTCTGATGCAACAGAGCCCCAAACACGCCTTGTAGCCCCGAGGGGCGACCAAGGCGACAGTGTGGAGGAAAGAGCAAGATAGGATAAAAGGGAGGCTAGAGGAAAGGAAAGGGGCATTCTGCTTGGCATCTCACTAGTGATCTTTAGTGTAACAGCCCGCATATGAGACTTTATAAGTCATAAGATTTTAACTAAGAATACTAGTGAATAATTGAGGAAAGGGAAGTAGAAGAATTAAGGAATCACAATGTAAGTTTTAAAAACTAAGTTAATATTTTCACTTAAGCAAATCTAAGAAATGTTGTTACTGGTAATCGATTACAACCCTGTTGGTAATCAATTACCAGAGAGCTGAACCTGTGGTAATCGATTACGTTATCGATTACCTGAGAGCAGATTTTTGTGTAATTGATTACTCACAGGGTAGTAATCGATTACCTGAGAGCAGTTTTTTGTGTAATCGATTACTTACAGGGTTGTAATCGATTACCTGAGGACTGAGTTTTTGGTAATTGATTACCAAGGGGTGTAATCGATTACCAGTTTCCCAGAAACGCTTTCTAGTGTAAAATTCTACCTCTGGTAATCGATTACAGCATTACCGTAATCGATTACCAGTTGTTCTATATAAAAGATCAGACATGCAAAATTCAGAACACATCATTTTTCTTCTTCCCTCTTTCAACCCTAGAGAGAGAAATGAGAGTTCTAGAGAGAGGAAGTTAATTTTGGAGCCTTGGAAGGAGATTGAAGCTAGAATCGACAATTGGATTACTTCAAGCTCTCAATTCCTCCCTTAATTTCATATATTGGTGAGTATAACTCACATTTATGGTAGAATCTTTTGGTCTCAATGCATGCTCCCACCCCTTTCTCTTCCCTTTCTTGATGCTGGCTAGTTGATTTATAGATTGATAAATGTTTGTTTGTTTGGAGTGATTATTGATAGATTGAGCATAGGAGTTTAGAATCGAGCGTTGAATTCTTTAGTTACGAAACTATCGAAACCCTTGATTTTAACTCATATGAACATTCTAATCGATTATATCCCTTTATTTAGTACTATTATGGATTGGAAAGGCTAATTCGATGTTTGGACTCAAAAATTGAATGTTGACTTATAGGGGTCGAAACGTCGAAATAGTCTAAACTAGTTTAATTGTTTGTAATTGCTAGGAATGAGGCATAGTGTAATTATGATATCAAATTATATGATTAAAGTGAATTCAAGGCGGCTTAATGTCGTAAGTAAAAGATTAATGTTATTGAAAACATGGCTTCGGCCCAGTTTGGGTGGGATTTGTCCCCGGGAAAGCTGGTTCCCGTAGTCTGAGCTCAGGTCTAACTCTAGAAAGTGATAATATCGTGCCTGTTGGGCACAGCAGTGAGTGCATCATGTTGCATTATACTCATTTGATAATTGTGTTGAATTTCTATAGCTTCTAAATTGACATAACTATCTTTTCCCTGTATACATGCATATGAGTTATATTCACTGAGATTTTTATCTCACCACGTGTTATGTGGATTTTGTTTAGCTGAACAGGTACCTCCGTCGTCGGATTCCCAATCCGGGAAGTGAAGATCATGGGGGATAGATATTTGTCTTATTCCTTGTTTGTTTTGACTGAATTGACATGCTTAGTTGTATATACGGATTAGTAGAACTTGGTGTCATGTAGTATGTGGACTTTGTATATCTTCGTGGATTTGGAAAAGTGTTCTATATGAAGGTTGTACCTAATACTGGACTGTTATGTATTAGTTAGTATGTTCATTAAATTGTTGGATTTTCGTTGGATTTCTTACAATTTCGTGATACTATTGGATATTCAAAACGTTGCGCTCCAAATTCTAAGATAAGAATTTAGTCTCCAACGGACTAGGTTCTGACCTTGGAATTTAAGGTGTTACATTTAGTTTTCCTGTAAACACCATTAGAGGAGATTAGAGGAAATCCCAAAGAATGGACTGAAACATTTGGCGACTCCACTGGGGAGGTGCCATGGTAGAACGAGCTAGAAGAATGACGCCCAGAAGATTATCCTTCAATCTAGACGATTTCCCGGAAACTGACGGGGAGAGAATAGACCTCAACACCGCCATTGGTGGTGAACGCCTCAATGACGGACCCAGAGGAGGACGTTTCATTACTCCCACCGTTAACTCGGTAGGAGGGCGTGAGGAACTTAACTTGCTAAGCGGATTCGAGACGCCCGAAATGACAGTCACGAAGAATGACACGCAGGCCATGATACCTGTTGATATCCTGAAAAACCTCACTGCAAGCCAGCAGAGCCTAGTCAATCTAGTGACTGGCTTGAAGGCTCAAACAAAAGAAGGAGAAACCAACCTAGGGGGACAACACGCACAGAAGCACGCTGAGCACCCGTTAGAACCCCAGGACGACGTCCCGTTCACCCAAGGGGAGCTAAGACGACTACTCCAAGCAGGAAAAAACAATCCCAACCTAACGTTTGATCTCGAACCACCGTTAGCTGAAGAAATACTCATTACCCCCTACCCGGTGGGGTACCAACCGCCCTCCTTCAGAAAGTTCGACAGAACTGGTGGTGCGAGGGAACACCTGATGTGCTTTATGGACGACCTAGGCGTACAACGAAACAATAAGGAGTTGAGACTGAAGGAGTTTTCTAAGTCGCTTTCAGGGAGAGCCTTCACGTGGTATGTAAAGTTGCGTCCTCATTCGATAAAAACTTGGGAGGAACTGGCAGCGGAGTTTTGTGGGAAATTTTTGGAAGAAGAAGGCGCCCTTCACATAATGGACTTGGGAAGAGTGAAACAAAAGGCAGGAGAAGGATTACTGGCGTTTATAAAGCGCTACAGTGACCGTGCCTCGCAATGCAAAGAGACGCTCCCTGAGGCGGATCTGGTTTATGGATGTATAAAGAACATTGAAGACGGGTACCAAATCTTCCTCAGTCTGGGCGAAATTTCTACCTTTGCAGAACTCATCAGGAAAGGGACTGACGTTGCTGAGGCTATGAAAAGACAGAGTAAAAGGACTAAGGAAGCAGATAACGCCTATGATATTTGCGCCTTGGAGGAAAGAGAAAGGAAGAGGGGATTCAAAAGCAACCAGCCAATAAGAAGATTTATCCCGTCAGACATTGACGATCTACCCCCCTCCCTATCAGCAGACAGCAAGCGTGCCAGCTAGTGGAAGAATGGCTAAAGGATGGCACTATCTTACCCAAGGTGAATAAACCCCCTTTGCCAAAGGAACAATATGATGACCCTTCGTTCTGCATACTGCATCGCACCAGGGCGCATACCACAACAGATTGCTGGACCATAAGACGTACCTTCCAAAGACAAGTCAAGGTTGGGAAAGTCTTATTACCGGAAAAAGATAAGGAGGGAGGAGACTTACACAGGAGGCCATTGCCTAATCATGGAGTTAATGTCATAACCTCATTACATAGCAGGGTGAGGATCGAAGAAATGGAGGAGGAGAGTAACGCTGAAGAAATGGCGCTAACCATAGGATTAGCTAAGACAAGAGGTTTCCGTATCCTGTTTAGCCAGTTGGGTTTAAATCAAGACGCACAGCAAGAAGCTGCCAAGGCGTTGGTGAAGATAGCAAGGAACCATGGGGGAGAAATCAGTGCCGTGAATTCCCCCCTCACCAGGTTAACACGCTCGCACGCTACTGTGATCGTGTTCAGGGAACCTGTGTTGCAAGGACCCGAATTTTGCCACAACAAGCCTCTGTACGTAGAAGCATCCATAGAAGGGTTGAAGGTAAGACGAGCGTTGGTAGACAATGGATCAGGCGTGAACATACTCCCAGCGTATCTTTTCAAAATGTTGAGTATCCCTCGAAGTCATCTGCGAGCCTCGGACATCACGCTCAGTACCTTCCAGGGCGAACCAGTTGAGTCAATGGGGTGCGTCAATGCCGTACTGGAGGTAGGCCCCATCAAAACCATAAATACCTTTCAGATCGTAGAAGGAGATCCTAGTTACCACCTTCTACTAGGACGGCCTTGGATACACCTACACCAGTGCGTCCCATCTACCCTTCACCAATGCATCAAATCTAACTTCAGAGGAAAAGAGATAGAGATACAAGGGGTGAGGGCGCCCTTTGAAGCAGCTGAATCCCATCTAATTGATGCTGCATTGTTCGATGAACTGGCACCCCCTGGGAGTAGTCAGTTGGAGCTAGAACATGTTGTAGCATTACAGGGGTACAGAGAAACTGACAGAGTAATAGGAACCCCTCGACCAATTGAAGCGTTTAAGAGACCAAGGAACAGATCAGATAATGGGGTGGAGAAGGAGTATTTGCCTAATGGAGAGGTGCGGTGGAGAATCTTATAGGGACACGGGGGTACAATGGAAGTGCTCACTGAACACCCCCATCAACCCCGAGATAGTCGCAGTAGAGACACAGACGACTGACGAAGGCAACCAAATACAAGACGCCCCAAAGGAATTACAAGACACGCCCAAACATCAAGAAAGCGAGTTGGAAGAGATAAATCTTGGGGAGGAAGGAGAAAGTAAGAAGCCAGTATTCATCTACAAGTCTCTGAATGAGGGAGAGAGAAGAAACTTAGTCGAGTTACTGAGGGAATTTAGGGATATCTTCGCTTGGGATTATAGCGACATGTCGGGGCTAAGCACGTATTTGGTATCTCACAACTTAGCAGTACGCCCAGGGGCAAGACCAGTCAAACAAGCCCCGCGTAAGTTCTCGCCAGAGATTGAAGGAGAAATAAAGAAAAAAGTGGAAAAGCTGTTGCAGGCAGGATTCATTCGACCTATCCAGCACCCTGAATGGCTAGCTAACATAGTCCCAGTCAGAAAGAAAAATGGCTAGATAAGGTGTTGTGTTGATTTCAGAGACCTAAACAGGGCGTGCCCTAAGGATGATTTTCCACTGCCCCACATAGACGCCCTCATAGATGCCACAGAAGCGCATGAAAGGTTCTCCTTTATGGACAGGTTCAGCGGGTACAACCAGATAAAAATGGCTAAAGGAGATGAAGAAAAAATGACATTCAGAACGCCCTTCGGGAACTTCTACTATACAATAATGCCATTTGGGTTAAAGAATGCGGGAGCAACATATCAGAGGGCAATGACAGCCATTTTTCACGACTTGATGCACGATATGATGGAAGACTACGTGCACGGCTTGGTCGTGAAATCTAGAAAGGAAGGTGAGCATGAAGGACACCTCACAGTCAGCGTTGGGCAGTTCTTGGGTTTCAAAGTACACAAAGGAGGTGTGTCAGCAGATCAAAGCAAGATAGATGTCATTCTGAGGGTGAAGCCACTGACGAATATTAAGGAGGCGCAGCAACTGTTAGGGAAGCTGGGATACATAAGACGCTTCATCCCAGCCATGGGAGAGTTAATAGGCCCATTTCGCGCCTTATTGAAAGGAAGAAGCGACTTTGCATGGACGAAGGAACACCAAGATACTTTTGAAAGGATCAAGCAAGTGATGTCATTTGTGCAAGTCATGTCGCCCCCAACACCCAGGCAGCCATGGAAACTGTATATAGCAGTCACTGAACAGGCGATTAGTGGGCTGATAGCACAAGAAATTAAAGGACAAGAACACCCTGTATGCTACTGGAGCAGAGTATTGAAGGATGTGGAAAAGAGGTATCCAAAACAAGGACGTTATTGCTTGGCACTTGCTTATGCGGCGCAGAAGTATAGGCATTACTTCCAAGCACACACAATAGAAGTAATGAGCAAATTTGATGGAATCAAGTGCCTTTTGCAAAATCCTTAACTTACGGGTAGAATGAGCAGATGGGTGCTCATGATGAGCGAATATGACATCCAGATAGTCCATCCTACAAAATTAAGGAGCCAGGCACTAGCAGATATGCTGGCAGCATGCTCAGAAGAGCAAAAGGAGGATTTAACAGAAGAACTGCCAGGGGAAATGCCCGATGTCAATGCATGTGAAAAAAAACGGAGCAGAGTGGTGGACGCTTCAGTTTGATGGGACCCCAGCGCACCCACGCGGGGTCGCGGGCGTGGTTCTGGAGCAAGAAAAGGGCAAGGTGTTTGCCTTCTCCTATCAATTAGGCTTCCCATGCACCAATAATGAAGCTGAGTATGAAGCGCTCATCCTGGGATTACACATGGCTGAAGAATTAGGGGTGAAGAGGTTGCGCATTAGAGGGGATTCCAACCTTGTCATCAAACAATTGAAAGGCCAGTTCGGGGCCAAAGAAGAATCCTTAGCGATGTATAAGGAGGAAGCATTAAGGCTGCTGGAGATGTTCGAAGAAGTTGAAGCCCTTCACATGCCAAGGGTGGAAAATAAACACGTTGATGCGTTGGCTACCCTAGGTTTCAAATAAAAAAGAAATGAGGGCGAGCAAGTTGTGATCTTCAGAAAGAGAGGAAGCCCTAGTTTGATGATTAAGCCTCAAGAAAGAGAAGTGGAAGATTGGAGGAGGCCTATCTTGGAAAAACTAAGATAGCGAATCTCATCCAAGTTGGCTAGGGAGTATAGAGAACTTAGAGGGACGTTGTACAAAAAGAGTGCGAAGGGGCTTCTAATAAAGTGTGTATCGGATGAAGAAGGCGTTCGAAAGGCAGATAACTTGAATCATGCTACTTGTGGAGAAGAGGGGCCCAGTTTATATCGTAGGATGCAAAAAGTAGGGATGTATTGGCCCTTAATGAAAACACATTGCGAAGCAATCCAGAACACATGTGAACAATGTAGGAGCACCAAAGAATGGCTAGGAGTGAACACAGTCGGGGAAGACTGGAGAAGACCCCTCCGAGAATACTTGGAATCGGGGATCTTACCTTATGAGCCTAGAGAGGCAGAAAAGATGAGAAGAAAGTCGGAGAGATATTTCTTTAAGGATGGGGAACTTTTCAAAAAGAGTTTCGCGGGTGAAGTACTACGATGTGTAGAAAGGAGTCAGCAGGAAGCAGTCATGGCAGAAGTACATAAGGGCGTGTGTGGAAGACACCAAGGAGGGCAAAGTTTGTGGGCAGAAATATTAAGAATGGGGTATTATTGGCCAAAGATGAAAGAAGATGCTATACAGTTTGCCAAGAAATGTGAGCAATGCCAGAAGCAAGGAAACCTCATACACGCCCCAGCAACTAGCATGAATGGAGTAACATCCCCATATCCTTTCCACACATGGGTCATGGATTTTGTTGGACCAATCACCCTAGCCTCTGGAGGGAAACGTTGGATCTTAGCAGCAACAGAACATTACACAAGGTGGGTGGAAGCAATCGCGACATAGGAGGCCAAGGCTGAAGTAGTAACATCATTCATAAAAGAAAACATCATATGTCGCTTTGGTCTACCTTAGCGTATCGTTTCGGATAACGGGACTCACTTCATCAACAACAAAGTAAGAAAGATATTAGAAAAGTATGCCATCTGGCATGACAAGTCATCTCCATATTATCCTCAGTCCAATGGTCAAGCTGAATCCACAAACAAGAATTTGTTACGTATATTAGCAAGAATGGTAGGGGACGCGCCTCGTGATTGGGCCGCATATCTGCCTCTAGCTTTGTGGGCATATAGAACTACTAAGCACGGTAGCACAAAAGCCACGCCATTCTCACTCGTTTATGGAGCTGAGGCCGTATTACCAGCATAAGTAGTCGTCCCATCCGCAAGAATGGTATTGGGAACAGGGGTCCCACGAGAAGCAGCTGCTGAAGGAGTAGAAGAAGACAGGACCAAGGCGGAGGATGAGCTAATGAGACACCATAGAAGATTGACTTTAGCTTATGAGAAGCTGGTAAGGCCGCAGATGTTTCATGAAGGAGAACTTGTCCTCAAAGCCACGGATGTTGTGATGAGAGGACAACATACCTCAAAGTGGGCGCCAAATTGGGAGGGGCCATACATTGTGAAAGAAGTGCATGCTAGTGGGTATTGCATGCTGTTTGACCCTGAAGATGAACGCGTCATAGGCCCAGTGAATTTCAAGTACGTAAAGAAATACTATGCCTAAGGTATTTTATGTTGATTTGTATTTACTGCTAAAATTTATTTTCTTTTGGACAAAGAACTCAAGGTTGTTACACTTGTTTAGATGAATGATATGCTATTTTGTTATGAATTACAAGACTTCGTATAGTAGGATGAAAATTAAATGAAGCCACGCGATAACCATGAAAAACAAGCCTCACACCAAAATCCCAGAAGTGTCCAACCACTTATAGAAACTAAAACAAAAAAGAGAAGAAATAAAAGTGGAAGGCCTAAGCAGAAAGCTAGGGAAGAGTTATGGGCATTGCTCTCCCTAAGTACGCTTAAGGTCCACAATGCCTAAAAGAAGAAAAATTTTGAGCAGAAAGGTAAGGAGGAGTTATAGGCGCTATCTTTCCTTAGTACGCTCAAAATTTATAATGCCTAAGGAATAAAAGATTTTAAGCAGAGAGCTGAAGGAAGGATTGTAGGCATTGCCTTCCCTCAGTACGTTTAACATCCATAACGCCTAAAGAGACGAAGAGCCAAAAGTTAGGGGAAAGTCATGGGCACTATCTCCCCTAAGTTCGCTTCAAGTCTATAGTGCCTAGGGAACAAAGATTCTAAGCAGAAAGCCAAGGGAAGGGTTATAGGCATTATCCTCCCTGAGTACGCTTAAGATCTATAATGCCTAAGAAACAAAGGTCTCAAGCAGATATATGAACATTCAAAATGGATAGTAAATAAAGAAGAATATTAAAATATATATATATAGAGAGGGGATCTTCTTCAAGGATAAGACTGCATAGAACAACAAGTACTCAATTACATGTACTAAAGCTATTGAGAAAACAAAATGTTCAAATGATAGTAGTTCCAAGGGGAAAGGGGAATGCAAGGTTCAAAGACAGAAGTTAACATCAAGCCCCATACGAGCATCATTGATCTCCTTACACTTAGCATTCAAACGAGCGAGTTCCACTTCGCCTTGAGCCAGTTCAGCAATCAAAGCAGTAATTTGAGATTGGAGATTCAAGCTATGTTGCTCCTGCAAGCGAATAGCGTCCATAGCTTGTTGTAAATTCTCAAAAGCTACAGCAGGAACAGGGCGATCAAACTGAGCAAAAAGATCATCAAGCCATGTGCCATTAAATCCAAGACAGCGCAGAGTTTTCAGATCTCCAACAACCTTATCCTTATGAACGCTAAACAAATCCATATAAGGATGAGCGCGCATAAATCGGAGGAAACCGGCAAAAAACGAATAATAGGACGCCATCATGACTAGCTGAAAATTCACTCAATAGGAAAGCGTCCTCTTCAGAAAGAAGTGATGATAATGAAGGAAGCGCGTTGACTACAAGTATGCGAGCTGCAAAAATAATAATAGGAAAATAAGCATAAGCAAACTCATATGGCAACACGACATGACGCATGATCCCGGAAAACCCTTAGTAGAGGTGGAAATAGGAATAACTGATAAGGCTTGAGATGAAACAACTTTAGGGGAATGAGCCCTTTCAAGGGTGGGAGCTTCAGAAACTTCAGCGTCAGGAGAAGCAACAGAGCGTTTCTTAACTTCATCTCCTGCTGAGTTAGGAAGGAATCAGGTCGAAGATAATAATAAAAAAAAGAGGAGAAAGGGAAAGAAATGGTAAATGAAGAACATACCTTGTTTCACACTAATAGCATCATCACTTGGAGTAGAAGCGTGCTCAGAATTAACTTGCTCCTTTCCCTTCTTGCCGGAAACAGTCCGGTCCTCAGAAGAACTTGGAGTAACACTCTTGTCTCTAGGAGATAGCGGAGACTCTTGGATCACTTCACCATCATGATCTGGTTCATCAGTGTTGGAAGCCTGAAGTACAATAGGAGAAGAAAAGGAAAAAGGAGGAAAAAGATTGGTTTTAGACTTCGCCCTCAAACGCTGAGAAGCACGAGTAGGAAGAGGGATCTCTTTCTTCACCTTAGCAGAACGAGTGGAAGAGTATTTCTTCACTACAGGAGAAAGACTATTATTAACCAAGGTGGAGGGGACGCTCTTACAACCACGAGTAGCCTTCTTAGGCAGAGGAGGAACAACTTCACAGCTAGAGGAAACGCCTTTCTTGACCTTCGAAGTAGCGGCAGGTTTGCGTTTTTTTCCAGAAACGCGGGGAGGCTCTTTTGCTGAAATATATGATAAGATAAAGAAAAAGAGAGAAAAAGAGAGAGACAAAGGAAAATTAGGAAAGGACCAATTCACCTTGTGTGTCTAGAGTCTTGATAGCAGTAGTCACAAAATAGGGATCTTTACACATAATCTGCACATTTGTAAAATGTTGCATCGAATCTTGAGCTTCATAACGCTTCACGGAGTTCTTCAACCGGGCGTAGTATGCAATCCACAAGTCTAAAACGCGACCAGCCCTTTTTGAAGGAATGAACTTACCAGCGTCAAAGGGAGGCAAAGAACTATTGAGTTTAAAGAGGACGACCTTCAAAGATTCATGAACATCAACAAAATCCATGTTTATGCAGCGGGGAGGTTGGTCCAACCCGAATTAACGGCAAACACGATCAAGACGATAAGCAAAAGGCCAATAAGCACCGCCAGCAATGGAGACAGTATCAGTGATAATGAAGCCTGGGAGTATCTGCAAAACATACACGCACAGAGGGTAAAAATAAAGATGAAAGAATATTGGAATGGAGACCTTTTTTTAAAAAAAAAAAGAAAAAAAAGAGAGAGAAGAAGAAGAAGAAAGAGAAGAGAAAATTTGCATCACCTGAGAACAGAAAATAAGATGCCATATGTCGAAAACTCCTTCTGAGCGGGACGAACGAATATTCTGAGTGGTAAATTCATTCTCTTTGTAAATACGGTGCAAGCCCTCGATGTCGGGGAAAAAGGATGCAACATAAGGACGATGTATGAATTGGTCCTCCTCGTCTATTAAATCTAACAGAGGGTGACGAGGGCGTCCCATTGTCCAGCTCCATATCCTTGGCTCCAAAGGCTTATCCTCACCATCGGTGGGTGGATCTGGGATCATTCACACGGGGGTGTATCCAGGAAAACGCTCAAACAAGAAATATTGTAAAAAGACCAGGTCAATAAAGGAATTTATGGGGAAACAACCGAAGGAAATGAATAATTGCTCTTGAATTTGATCAAGACGCCCATAGAAACTACCCAGAAAGAATGAAGCAAGTGGTAGATGAACGCCCTCAGCCAGAAGGCACGCCATGGTAAACACGCTAGGACTAACAGATTCCCAAGGAGGACCAGGGAAAACATATTTTGACAACCAAAAGGCGAGAAAGGCGGCACGCTTCAAAGGTTGAGGAAGGGAAGGACAAGGATAGAACGTACCTTTTTCAACGTCTCCAAAAAAGTATCGCACCCACGTAGCAAAGGTATACTTCAGAGATTCACGAGGAACCTTCCTCTTCTCAGGGGGCAACACGTTGCCAGTGCCCTTTACCTTTCGAGAAGGCGTCTTGGAATCAAAAGCAGCAGGGGGTTTGGATCTGAGCCGGGAGAGGAATTCACGGGAGTACTTGGCGCTCTCAATAGTTGTAGCTTTCAGTTGTTTAGCCCTATCAATAATATGACTATCAATGGAGGACGTTGTTATGTCAAGGTCACCAGACAAAGACAGTTTTAGCAAAACATGTACGTCTTCGAGTGTAGGAGTAAACTCCCCCATGCTGCAAAAAATGTATGCGTTGCATAGGACCAACGTTGGACTAGGGCATTCAAATCTTCCACTCGTTTGAAGACGCTCAGTCGGGGAGAAAGCTTCACCGTTTCAGCAATGCCTACTTGCTTCAAGATGTTGACAAAAGGAAGGTCGTTGGCGAAGGTATGCTCCACCCACTCAGCCCAGCAACCTGTGATGGTAGCACGCGCTACAAACGTACAAGGCACCCAAGGGAATTCTCCTCGAATCAGGCGTGAACGAAGTAAGGAAGGGCCGATGGTATGAGTTGGCGTGTTAACAACCTCATGGAAAAACAGAGCTTCCTCACTGCAAACGCTGGGGGCAACCAAGGAATCTTTGAAAAAGTCGTTTCCAGAAGACGGAGGGAGACAAAATGGTCTAATAGCAGGTTGACGATCCGTCATCCATTTCCGTGAGGAAGCATCTAAAGGGTTAGCACGAGGGGTTGGTAACTGAGTCCAGGTAACGGAAGAGATGGATTAAAGGATGAGATCGGTAGATGAATCTGCAGAGGAAGATGAATCTTCAGATGCGGGGTCAACGCGGGGCATGCGTGTTTTCATCATGGCTGAACAAGGAATGAGAAGAAGAATTGGAAATCAAGGAAGAGGAAATAACCGAGGTAAAGAAAGATGACGAGGTATAGGGAATTCAAATTTCAAACTCCCTATGATACTACCCCGGGAACAACAAAATTAATGGAAACTAGTTAAAGATGTCATTAAGAAAAGCCAACTGCCAACCTAATGTAATGAAGACGTGTGATTGTGCTTGACAAACTAATAGCGTCTCTCAAGGCACAAGGGGGCATATGTTGAGAACCAGAACTTAGAATAAAAGAGATGAAATTATGGGCCAGGCCCATCCCAAGAAGGGACAAAAAGAATTAAATGAAAAAGTAGAAATGGTGGAGGCCTGAGGCGCGCAGGAGAACAGGAGTTGGCAGAGGCGGCCTGCAGGCAGAAATGTTTTACACCATTAAGGTGGTTTAACCACTGGTCTAAGGAAAGACCCATAATTATTAACTGAAAAAAGGAATATCGTACCACAGGGGTCTTTGATGTAACAGAGCCCCAAACACGCCTTGTAGCCCCGAGGGGCGACCAAGGCGACGGTGTGGAAGAAAGAGCAAGATAGGATAAAAGGGAGGCTAGAGGAAAGGAAAGGGGCATTCTGCTTGGCATCTCACTAGTGATCTTTAGTTTTCCTGTAAACACCATTAGAGGAGATTAGAGGAAATTCCAAAAAACGGACTGAAACAGTTATTATATTAAAACAATTTCTCTCATTATCCATTCCCAATTATTTGTTTTATTACATAAAACATACATTAAGAAATATAATGAATGCATTGATTTAAATTAAGTTTAATATGTTTTTTCCAATATATTATTTATTTCTCTATTTTATTAATTAATATTTTCATTTATTATCTCCCTTTATCTATTTTATTTATGTATTTACTCTATATTAAATTTGTTCACCCGTTACACATGTCACGTTTTCTCACATGCGTTTTTTTTTAGTTTTTTATTCTCACTTCAGTAAAGTAATTTTTTTTAATGAACAACATGTATCCTCCACGGGAAGCAACCTTGCTCATGTTGTTTCTTTCTTTTTTTTTCTTTTTTAATCACACTTTATTTTTCATTTATTATTATTATTATATTAAAACAATTTCTCTCATTATCTATTCCGGTTTATCTGTTCCATTACATAAAAAAAACACACATTTAGAAATATAATAAATGTGTTAATTTACGTTAAATTTAATTTATTTTTTTAATATATTATTTATCTCTCTATTTTACTCCTTAATGTTTTCACTTATAATACGTTTAAAGTTTAAGCCAACTTTTCAATCATAAATTTAAAGTGAATTTTTTAGGCTTAAATACATTTTTGGTCCCTATACTTTTGTAAATGGGTGACTTTGGTCCCTCTAGTTTTAATTGCTCAATTTTGGTCCCTATACTTTTGTAAATGGGTGATTTTGGTCCCTCTAGTTTTAATTGCTCAATTTTAGTCCATCTTCTTTAGAAACTGAACAAATCTAATCCTACTGTTAGCCTCCCATTAAATATTTAGCAGAGTTTGCTGACATGGATTTAATTTTGTGACGTATAAACTATCACATGACAAAGATTATTATTTAATTTTATCTCTTAATTTTTTTAAACGAAAAATTAGAACTTGCAGATTTCAGTTTGCTTTCGATTTCATTTTAAATTTCATTTTAAATTTTATTTCATGCCCAAATGATATTTCAGTTTGCTTGGTTAATAGCTCGAAACATACCTGCAATTGTTTTAGTTTTGGGACTTGTATTTGGTTTATTGTTTTTGAGGAAATTGGAGTGTAGTAGTGGGATTTTGTTTTTTATTTTTGTTTTCTCATTTTATTAAATTATGCAGAATTTGATTTTACTTTATAATTTTTCATTTTAAAAAAATAAAAGATAAAATTAAATAATAATCTTTATCATGCGATAGTTTACACGTCACAAAATTAAATCCCTGTCAACAAACTCTGCTAAATATTTAATGGGAGGCTAACAGTAGGATTAGATTTGTTCAATTTTTAAAGAAGAGGGACTAAAATTGAGCAATTAAAACTAGGGGGACTAAAATCACCTATTTACAAAAATATAGGGACCAAAATTGAGCAATTAAAACTAAGGGGACCAAAATCACCCATTTACAAAAGTATAGGGACCAAAAATGTATTTAAGCCAATTTTTTATGATCCATAGGTATCCTCCACGTGAGTTAGCCATGCTCCTATCGTGAATATCAATATGGTGGTGGGTTTAGCTCTCCTAACAAGGATTTTTTCATACACTTTATATAGGTTTAAAGTGATTGGGTTGTGGGATCTCAAATCTCGATATATTTTAAATTTATAATTATATAAATGATGTAATGGTTACTATTTTCTATAAACATGATAATAATATGATATTCACATTCTACTAATTGAAAACGAACATCATCCACAACCCAACATTAGAGACTGTGATTACAATGTTTTAAAAGTATAAGGATATAAAATAAAGGTTTTAGCAGTTAGGGACAAAAACTAAAATTGACCAAAAGTATATGAATGAAAAATATATTTTACCCAATTTAAAAAAAAACATAATATTTTTTTAAAATAAATAAAAATATTTAGTTTTAATTTACTTTTCTTATAATTCCATTATTTTATAAAAATAATTACTCTAATATTTAAATTATATATGAAAATAAAAATCATATTACCTGTGCAACAAAGGTCAATAGATCTACTTGTGTGAATATGATTTTTTAAAAAAATTGTGTTAATATTTGTAAACCGTGTAACAATATTCTATTTTAGTTTTTTTATTTAATTTTTCTTTATTCAATAACATTTTGTGATATCATTTTCAATGTTTCTTTTTTCTATTGACATTTTTCTTATTTTGTAACTAACAAATACCATACAAACTTTAACTTGAAATAGATAAGCCGAGTTTAGTGTCAAATCTTTACTATTGTGATCACAATTAAAAAACATCCATATACATTCCTTAAAAAAAAAAACCATCCATATACATATCAAGCAAGAATCATGTTAAATGATAAAATAAGAACGAGGTTGCTTCGCAATTATTTGTATCTGTTTATTTACTATTGAGATTAATTTTTTTTTTGTTTTTTTATTCACAACATTAAATTCCAAATACTCAAAATGGATAAATATCTCATTTCTATATTGAAATATTTTTGAAATGTAATATATGAAACAAGTCTCAGCTTTTACATCTATATGCATTATTAAATTTGTACTTAATAATAAGATTACATATCATATCAATATTAATATTAATATGAATTATTGATAATAAATAAAAAATATTATGAAATGAAATAATAAGCTCCGTGCATCGCACGGATAGATTTTAATACATAGAGTAATTGAAAATAATAAGTTTCATAACAATATTATTTTTGTTTCCATAAATGAATCAATTTCTCAAAATTTAAACTAAGTGAAATATAATAATTAGGGAAAAGTGTGATTCAGTAAAATATTTATAATTTATTATCTACAATGATGATTTCATAAACAACATTTAAATGCACATCAATTTTAATTACTCGTAACCATAAAAATAGTCCAGGCTTCTACTTTATCATATTAGACATATATTACTTATAAACTAACTTTCACATTAAAGAATGAAGCTCATAATATAAAATTCAATTCAATAATTAAATTCATAAAAAAAGGGATGAAATAAAGATAAATTATCACACGGACCAGTAACAACAAGGAAACTATAATTCCCATGTAGATTAGATGAAAAAAAAGACATATAATAGTTATACTTATATGAAGATAATTAACGAGTTTCACATACATGTCCAAACTAAGTCAGAGTTTGATAAGTTCCTTCAATGCAACATCTAAACACACCCTAAAATATATAACTATTTTTATCTTTATCTTTATATATATAAAAGCAAGATAGTCTTGAGATCGTCCTAGTAATAAATTTTCCCTCCTAAATTAAAGATAAAATTGTCATTTTACTTAAAATATTTTATTTTAATTTTTTTTTAACCTTTATCTATACTATTACATTTGAGGAATTTTTTTTCACTGTTTCATTCACTGTGTTGTTTTTTTTTTTTTGGCCTTTTCGTGTGTGTTATGGGTTGGACGTGATGAGGTGATTTATCAGATTATAGTGTGTGTGCTTTCAAAGATACTAACACTCATATTATACAGTCGTACAGAGAATTAATATGCTCTTGAAGCAAGATTGGGAGGTACTCATATCTCATGTTTGGAGAGAAGCAAATCCTGTTGCGGATAGAATGACAAATGCTGCTCATTTTGAGACTGTTGGAGTGCATATCATGTCTTTGCCTCCCATTCATATTCATGCTTGTCTTTTTTTTTTATTTTACTAGTTGTTCTATCCCTAGACTAGTCCCTTTGTAATTTTGGCTTTCATGCCTCCTTTTATGCAAAAAAAAAGATACTAACACTCATAGGAGTTCAGGGATAGTTATTAGCACTCATAGGGGTGTGACAGGAATTTTAAGGGATAGTTATTGTGGGGGTATGGGCTTTGGGAATTGTAATGGATGACTAAAAAAAGGATGAAAGAGGATTTATTTATTAGAATAATACTTATAAAATTTAACCTCTAAAGAGAAGAGGAAATGAGCTTTTTAATTATAAAGAGTGTTGATAAAGTTTTAATCCAAATTTTATTCGTAGACAATTTTTAATAGCCAATTTTATTACTAAAATTATTATTGATTTTGTAAAATTTTGGATTAGAACTTTATCTAGCAAAAGGTTAAAAATATTCTATGAAAATATTATCAATTTATTTTTATCATTTTTTTTACCTGGTGAAACATTTTTGTTATTGAATCGGCTTTTAGTTTTGAAGATTTTTTTTTAATCTATCTATACTATTATAATTAGCTAGATTTTTGGTAACTATTTATTGGGGGGTTAATTTTTTTAAATTCCTGTAAGTAGTAAAGTTAAGAGTTCTAAATCTAGCCTAACCTATAAGATACATAGATAGTAGGTAGATAAATATGAAATGTTTAGGGAGGAGAAAAATAGAAAGAAAAAATAATAAAGAGAAACAATGTGAAAATGTGATATGAAATGAAGAGAAAAATGAAAAGAAAATTAAGGTGTTAAAGGAAGTGTAAAACAAAAAAATGTGAAAAAATTATTATTCTTTTTAAAAAGTGTTAAAATTTTAATAGTTAACTTTTGGGTGTTGAAAGTAGAAAAAAGAAAGAGATAAAAAGAAACAAATCAAGAAAGTGTGAAAAAAATGACAATTTATGTGATAAGAAAGAAAGAGAGATAAAAAGAAAAAAAATTAAGCGTGAAAAACTCTTATATATTTTAAAATTAAACTATTAAATACATAAATGCATTACATATTGTAATCGAAAATATATATAAATAATGGGAATTTAAGTAAACACAAATGACAAGACAACACTAAATATTTTGAAATGAATACAATAGGAATTGAAATCACCTAAATATATACTCCATCAATTCTTTTTTATAAGGCACCTTTTAATCTTTTTGTGCTCCTTTTTATAAGTCACTTTACAATTTGAAGAAAACATTTATTATAATTTTCCTTATTTGCTCTTATTAACTTTAATGTCTTTCCAACTATCAAATGATAGTGGACTTAGTTAATAATATTAAATAAGGGCAAAACTAGAAAATTAAACTATTTTTAAATACTCAAGTAAAATAATTAACTAGCTTTAATTACTTTTATTTGTAACATCCTAAATTTTATTAAGTAAAATATTAATTAAATTAAATTAAATAAATAAGTAGAGGAAATAATTAAATAAATAGAAGAATAAATAATAATATTAGTAAGATTAGCGTATTTTATCAATAAGGATATTTAATAAATAATAAGAATAATAAATAGAATAAGTGGGTTGAGAGTGGGCCTAGCCCAATTAAGTATGTATTTAAGGAGGGGTTCTCAGTTCACCCTAATCCTTATTCGTCAAATCGTCAGAGAGCGAAACGCTAAGGAGGGGAGAAACCAAGTCTCAAGAGGAGATTGCAGGAGAGTGATCATCAAGAACCAAGAAAGAATCTTCCTTACTGTTCGATCTCCATTACAAGGTAACAGGGGAAAAAAGGTGTTCCTTGTATGTGCATGTAGGGGGTTGTTGGGTAGTGGTGGGCGACCATAAGACCCATCTGAGGATTTAAATTTGATGGAATCTATGTGGATGTTGATTAATGATGATGAAAACTGTGGATTGTTGATTGTTGTATGATCCTTGATGAATCTTGAGTGGATTGAATGAGAATAATGAGAACAGCAAAAAGGGGTTAAATAAGGGTTTAGAGATGAGGAACCATAATTGATTAGATGTTAAATTTATTGGAAATCATAGGAATGATTGTTGATTTTAGTGAATTTAATCGGTAAAAACGAGTTTAATTGAGTTAGGAATATTTTTATAAACCCTTTTGGATGCCTTGCACGACAAGTAGGAAGTTTAATTATTTTATTTTAGAGATTCCGCTGTTTGAGTATTTGAGTACATTTGAATTCTATTTTTATTCTTTTATTCTTTCGAAATAAGGAGGTTTTCGAATAAAGAGTTATGTGAACCTTTTTACCCAATGTGAACTTGTTATATTTTCGAAAGTCTTCCGCTTCGTTATTATATAAGTGTTGGGGTAGAAGGGTGTCACATTAGTTGGTATCAGAGCCTGGTTGGTTCACCGGCCTTGAGTTATGAGTTTACTATGCTTTTGATGTGTAATCTGATTGATTGGTTGATTAATTGATTGATTATTTGAATGAATTGTGTTGCTTGAATTGGATTGTTTGTCTTGTTTCTTTACTTTTCTGCTTTACTTAGTATGTTTGCTTACCCTTTCTTTGATAAGAAAGAGTAATGGCTGGGGGTAGGAACGATCGAGCGATGGTCGATGCCTTGATGGCTATGGCACAGACTGTTGGCAACCTTAACCAACATCACGAGACTGATTGGCTTGCACGGTTCCAGAGGAACCATCCGCCTACTTTTCGAGGGGGTTATGACCCCGATGGAGCTGCTGACTGGATATTCGAGATCGAGAAGATCTTTAGAGCGATGGACTGCCCGATGATACAAAAGGTGACGTTAGCTGTGTTCATACTATCAGGAGATGTTGGATTCTGGTGGCAAAGCACTTATCAGAGAATGATCGATGAGGGCACCGCGTTGAGCTGGGATAACTTCAAGAGGGTATTCCTTGAGAAGTACTTCCCCCATGATGTTCGCAACAAGAAGCAGATCGAGTTTCTCGAGTTAAAGCAAGAAGATGGCACCGTAGCGGACTACGTATCCAAGTTTGAAGCGCTAGTACGATTCTGTCCTACATATGAAGGAGCTGCTAATGAAGAGTCCAAGTGTGTAAAGTTTCTCAGCGGCCTTCGTCCGGAAATCAAGCAAGTGTTCAACTACCAAGGGATGACGCACTTTCACGAGCTGGTGAACAAGTGCAGAATTTATGATTAAGACAACCGGGCTAGAGTTGCGCATTACAAGAGTGGAGGACCTATCAGGAACCAGAACAAGTCTGAATCTGCTTGCAAGAGTGAGCCGTATTCTCGCGTAACGGGAGACTCCAAGTTCGGAGGTGGCAATGGGGATTCGGTACAGAAGAAGAGTTACGCTCCGGCAGCTGGTCAAGCGCTCAATGGAAGAAGCGTGGGATCTACCGCTCCTAATACATGTTTCAAATGCGGAAAGGAAAGACATCGAGCAAGTCAATGTGAAGATACAGAGGTCACCTGCAACAGTAAGAGAGGAGCTGCAACAGTAAATGGAGATGCTAGTGGAAGTGCCAGTAAACCTCAAACTACTGGGAGAGTCTTTGCCTTAAGTGGTACTGAAGCTGCTCAATCCGAAGACTTGATCTAAGGTACTGGTTTCATTGCGGGTAATCCTTGATTGTGTTGTTTAATTCTAGTGCGATTCACTCTTTCATATCACCTGCTTGGATGTTTAAATTAAACTTGTTTGTATCTTCTTTGCCTTTTGTGTTGAGTGGGGGGAACGTTAGCTAGTGGGTCAGTTTCTACTTCTGACGTATGTTTGAATTGTCCTATTCACGCTAATGGTAGAGAATTCCTAGTTGATTTGATTTGTTGCCTCTAAGTCAACTAGATATTATTCTTTGTATGGACTGGTTATCTTCCAACCATGTCCTATTGGATTGTTCTGGTGAAGCAGTTGTCTTTGATCGACCTGTTGAGATGAGCCTTTTCTAGAGTTGTTCATCTCGGAAAATTCGAGGACGAATTTTTCTTTTAGGAGGGGAGAGTTGTAACATCCTAAATTTTATTAAGTAAAATATTAATTAAATTAAATAAATAAGTAGAGGAAATAATTAAATAAATAGAAGAATAAATAATAATAATATTAGTAAGATTAGCGTATTTTATCAATAAGGATATTTAATAAATAATAAGAATAATAAATAGAATAAGTGGGTTGAGAGTGGGCCTAGCCCAATTAAGTATGTATTTAAGGAGGGGTTCTCAGTTCACCCTAATCCTTATTCGTCAAATCGTCAGAGAGCGAAACGCTAAGGAGGGGAGAAACCAAGTCTCAAGAGGAGATTGCAGGAGAGTGATCATCAAGAACCAAGAAAGAATCTTCCTTACTGTTCGATCTCCATTACAAGGTAACAGGGAAAAAAGGGTGTTCCTTGTATGTGCATGTAGGGGGTTGTTGGGTAGTGGTGGGCGACCATAAGACCCATCTGAGGATTTAAATTTGATGGAATCTATGTGGATGTTGATTAATGATGATGAAAACTGTGGATTGTTGATTGTTGTATGATCCTTGATGAATCTTGAGTGGATTGAATGAGAATAATGAGAACAGCAAAAAGGGGTTAAATAAGGGTTTAGAGATGAGGAACCATAATTGATTAGATGTTAAATTTATTGGAAATCATAGGAATGATTGTTGATTTTAGTGAATTTAATCGGTAAAAACGAGTTTAATTGAGTTAGGAATATTTTTATAAACCCTTTTGGATGCCTTGCACGACAAGTAGGAAGTTTAATTATTTTATTTTAGAGATTCCGCTGTTTGAGTATTTGAGTACATTTGAATTCTATTTTTATTCTTTTATTCTTTCGAAATAAGGAGGTTTTCGAATAAAGAGTTATGTGAACCTTTTTACCCAATGTGAACTTGTTATATTTTCGAAAGTCTTCCGCCACGTTATTATATAAGTGTTGGGGTAGAAGGGTGTCACATTATTGGTTGTGATTCGATATATAATGTGCCTTATAAAAAGGAATGGAGGGAGTATATTATATTTGTTTATATTTAAATGTATATAAACTATATTTTCATTTTTTCCAAAAAAATAAGAAATGCGGAACACATTTGGGGACACCTCGAATGAATTTAATTCTTTTTTATCACCTCACTCCATTAAAGTTTCAAGGAAGACAATTTTCATGTTTAATTTCTTTGTTTTGTTGTGACCATTCATAAAAGTCAAAACTAGACATTGTCACACGTTGGTTTTTATTTACCAAAAATTGTTCTCTCTCATGTTCAATTATATGTTGCTAACTTGCTATATCTAGGGTTAAGTCTCGACAAGGACTTAGGATTCTTATATGTGATTATATTTTTAACGTTATAATTTGACGAAAAATATAGTGTATAAAGGGATATTTCAAAAAATATAAATGATATGATATGATATATTTTACATTTATAATCGTTAATGTTTGAAATTTGATGTTTCAAATAAAATTTTTATGTTAATTTTTTTTAATTCTTTCTATATAAACAAGTATAAATTTTAATATGGAAAAAAATCACTAATCATTATTATTTTCTAATGTTTATATATTTACATTAATTAAATTAAATATATTATAATATTCAGTAAAAATAATCTATTTGAATAATAATATCCATGCATCGCATGGGTTGGACACTAGTTAAATACATATTGACATAAATCATATTAATGTACTTTTTAATAATGGTGATTGTTTTCTAAAGACATATTTTCAACTTTCATTGTTGAAATGATTATATCACTTTTATAAAATTTTACAATTTGAGTAGAGTTTCATTATAGAACTATTCCAATTTGAGATCTTACCGTTATAATTTATTATATTTTAATGTTTTAATTTATCTATATTATAAGTCAATTGATATGTATGTTCTATTTTTCATCGAAATAAGGGTAATATGTGTATGTTTTTTACAAATTTTTTATGCAAATATGATCTATCAATTCGATAAAGATATACCTCCATATAATAACATTTTTTAAAATATAATAATATATTTAAAAATTCATTGGTTGAATTCAATTTATCTGTATTTCACTATTCATTTTAAGTTGAGAGTACTTTTGATATTTTTGTGTGTTCAAACAGCAATGTGACTTTAACAAATATGCCTTTTCATTTATAGATCTGGGAAGTAAATGAATTGTAGATGAAAAAATAGTTACTTTTATTATTTTTCTATGCAAAATACTAATAATTATATAAAATATTCTACACACCATATTATTTCCTTATTTTTATTTGTAAATTCATCCTACTCAAATATTTTAAATAAAAAAAAAGTCAAATAACTCAATTCTTATAGTTTAAATAAATAAACTCAAACAAAGAATTGTATATTATGTTTGTGAAAAAATGTTATAACATTATTAGAGTATGATGATGATTATTAAGTATTATGACAAAGAAATTAAAAAGTTGTAATTTATTTAGATACAATTATAATGTACAAGTCTTTAGAAAAATTAACCTAGGTAATGGTGAGAATTGCAAATCTTTTTACCATTTTAGTAAAAAATTAAAAAAAAGTCACATTGTAGTGGGTTATTTAAAGTATAATTTATTAGCATGTAAATATGTGTAGTTGTGATATATATTTTTAGGAATTTATTATCTCTAACTGATAGCTTTTTATAAATGGTGTTTCAACTCCTTTAACATCACTTCTTAACATCTTATATGTTGTGAACGTAATTGTTGAATCTTTGATATTAAAATACAAACACAATAAAATTGCTTGCATCTAATACAATGAGGTGTCTTAGATTTATAATTCCACACTTCAATTAATACTAAACAATAATATGGAATTATGCTAAATGAAACACTAATAGTATCACACTTGAACCTATTATAAAATCTATATTGTTATCCTACGTAAATTATTCATCTTTTGTTATAATGTTGTGACTAATATTTTTATGTAGAAAATACAACTTCGTACAATTTAAATGTGATGTCTTTAATAACAATTGGTGATTCATTAACAATACATTTATATATATCATTTTGTTTTCTTATACATTCCATATATGTTTCCTTACTTTCTCTTTTCAATAAAAAAATATTCAATTGACTTTTGTTTTATGTCTTCAACTTATATTATTTTTCAAATTTTTAAAAGTTTCACGAACATATTGTATTTACAACTTTATTTCTTATTTATTCATTTGTTTATTTTATGAGTTTATTTTATAATATTTCATATAGTGTAAACAATTACATAGTTCTAATACAGATAAATTATTTATAATGTGGGATATGTTTTTTTTTCTCAAATTGAGTCTATTGCCAATAAATATGTTAATACATAAATATTGACTAATTTATTACATTATATAATATTTATTTATTAAAACAAATATATTAAATTATTAAAAAATTAAAACTCATTATTTTTGTATTGTTATATTCCCGTGCATCGCACGGGTTCACGAACTAGTATATACTTATAAAAGCCGAGTTAAGCATCTCATAGAATAAAAAAACCTCGTAAACCTCTGATTAATATCAATGTTATCTCCTAATCCCTTTTTATGATCTTGAGATTAATCAACACCATCTCCTAGTCCATTCTGATGATCTTGATATTAACCATATTCATCCCTGGTGCAATTGACTCAGTGACCACCCTGTCACACCTCTGTAAACCTATATCTGTAACGCCCCCATCATTGACTTGCGACCCAATTTCGCCCAAGAAATCATTGAGTGCGTCACCCTCATGAGCTTTACCACCAACTCAGTTGATAGTGGTTCTATGGAATCTAAGACTAAGTCCCTATGTCTTGGGTTCGAATCACAGAAGGTTCCCTTCGGGGAATAAACCGTCTTAGGGGGTAGTGAAGCTCATGAGGATGGCTAAGGAATCTAAGACTTTATCTCTGAGGTCTTAGGTTCAAATCAACATAGGCTCCCCTTTGGGGAAATAAACCACTTAAGGAGGGTGAAACTTAAGTTAATGCGCCCAGTGGACATGGTAAGCCCGGTAATGGGTGAGAATGAGTGTCCTAAGCTGGGGCATTACAATATCAATAACAAATTGATACCAATCGTTCTCAAGGTTTCATTGTCTAATATTCTTTTTCCTCCACAACAACTTATAGACTTGATGAACATTTTTTTTATTTGAAGAATCAAATTAAAAAAAAGAATAAACCCTCACTTTAGTCCCTAACTTTTTTCTGATCGGACAAGTTAGTTCCTGACTTTTATAAATTAACACATTAGTCCCCGACTTTAATCAACGTCAGTCAGTTTAGTCCCTGAGCCCAAACGTCGTTAACAAAGAGGTGGCATGACACGTTAAGTGACATGTAGACATCCAGTTGGGCATAAAACGTTGTCGTTTTATTGGTCATATTGATCTTTTTCATTTTCGTTCCACATATAACCTTTTGTGCTCTTCACTCTTCAGTATACATAAGCTTCCATATGGTTCAGTCAACGTCACTGTTTTCATTTTTCTTCTTGACATTACATCTTTCAGTATCAGGTAGCTAGTAATTTAAAAATTAATAATAATTAATTAATCTGATAATTCCGGTGGGTGGTTCCAGTGCGAACTGCAGCAGCGCGTGGTACATGTTGATGTTGCAAGAGACTCCTTTGTATGCAGACTGGGGAACATCTGTATTAATGGAGCCAAATATCTCTATGCATGATATATTTTCCCAGAAGCTAAATATATTGAAGTATTGTTATCAAATCCCATGCCAAGTAGCATCGTTCCAACCTATATAGTTTTGAAAAACAATATGCAATAAACATCAGTCTCTTCCATCCATGTAATATCAACTTTCCCACACTTTCAACTTCTAAATGAATTTGAGTTTCATCTCACTGTGCCACTCTTCCACTTAAATTAATTACAAAAAACAAATATGTAGAAATGATGCGGCCAAAATCTAGTGGAATAAGAAATGGGTACTATTAAATCATGACTCAAAACATGAATCGCTAAACTAATTTTTTAATCATAAATCATATCAAATCAAAATATTAATTAATAAATACAATAAAAAATAGTTTAAATATATTATATAAATGATGTATAGAGCTTGATGTATGTGAGCAAGTGATTGCCAGAGTTTGTTTGAAGCCCCTGTTACAAAAGAATGAAAACAGAGGATAAAATAATTAAACAGAGTGGATTATGTATTACTCTTTAGTTTCTTTTCATTAACAATTTAAACTTATTTGAATTTTCAATTTCTTCTTATGAGAATTGGTGAGAGAAGATTAACAAAGGAACAAGCTCGATTTCTATGACGTCATTCTGGTGGACGGTTACAACGTCCCCATGGTAGTAATTCCGGTGGGTGGTTCCAGTGTGAACTGCAGCAGCGTGGGGTGCCCTGCGGATCTGAACACGGAGTGTCCGACAGAGCTTCAATTAATGGAAAACAGCCAAGTGGTGGCGTGCCAGGGCCCTTGCGTTCAGTTCAATTTGCAGTTTTTCTGTTGCTTTGGGAAGTATATCAATAAAACGACAACGTTTTATGCCCAGCTGGATGCCTACATGTCACTTAACGTGACATGTCACTTAACGTAACGTGACATGTCACCTCTCTGTTAACGGCGTTTTGGCCCAGGAACTAAACTGACGGACGTTGATTAAAGTCAGGGACTGACGTGTTAATTTATAAAATTCAGGAACTAAACTGCCCGATCAGGAAAAAGTCAGGGACTAAGGCGAGGGTTTACTCTTAAAAAAATAAATAACCTAAAAATAAATTAAAGAAGCAGTTACAGCTAGTAAACAATTGACCAAGGTTTGTATGGCTTATTGTCCAAATCTCGTAATCTCCTTTTCGAACGACAACTTCCATTCCCTCCCAACATCTTCCATTTCAGAATTAGAGTTTATTTGGTTTGAACCACATATATCTTCCATGAGAGGCAATCCTGTTTGAGCGGAGAACGTTCACATCATGGTAGGGCTAACTCTCTCAGCGGAGATTTTTTTCCATCCATAAGACTCAAACCCGAAATCTTGCTTGAAGGAAATCAAGCATGTACTATTTGAACCAACCTCCGTTGGTAATTATTTTAGAAAAATTACATCATTAATTGGTTCATTATTTTCTACATGATAAGCCATTATGGTAGGAAATACAACCTCATCCAACTTAACATCCTTAATTTCAAAATTCAAACTTACTCCCTACAATATGTGTGAAATCCATGAAATGGATTTTATGCAATCCATACAACCGAACCAACTCTTGGACATTCCCATGAGATAACTCTATCATTACTCACAAACACAATACCCTAAAAGAGTTCCCAAAATGATCAATCAACTCAACCCTATTCTCCATTTCAAGACTCATAAGGTCATAAAAGTTTCAGGGATCTCAACGTGCTCGTAATGATAAGACATACAAAATCTATAAGAGAGAAATGAAAACATTAGTTTTGGAATAAACAAGTCCAAAATGAATATAGATTTTACATGCTAATAGAAAGTTTCCACGTATACATTACTACACAAGGGTTAATCTCTAAGTAGATTCATGGATGAGTTAACTTTTGAGCTTGCTTTTTCGAATGGCGTCAATATTTTAACCAAATGACATTAATTTAGTTCAAATAATAAACAAATCAAATTTGACATTATAAATAGGGTTAAATATGTTTTTAGTCCCTATAAAATTAGTGAATTTTCCTTTTGGTCCCTCGATTTTTTTTTTAATTATTTCGTCCCTCCAAATTTTTTTTGTTTGTACATGGTCCCTCTGTGTAATTAGTGTGCTTAATCAGCTGACGTGGCTCCCTTCTTTCCTAGTCAACACAATCCAAAGTGGAAATATATTTTCATATGTGGAATTATCAAAATACAATTATTAATTAGCACAACGTGTGAAAGAGCTTCGTTATGTCTTCTTCTTCCTCGAGTCTGAAAGCACCGAAGCTGTAAACCCTAAAACCAGACCTTCGATCGGCGATCACCAATGCAAGGGAAAGGGATTGAATCCGTTCGCGACAAGCGTACAACTTCCTGCAAGTCTTCTTCTTCATCCTCCATTGCGCGAAGGACGTTGTGTGATTGCGGCGAGGAGGTCGCGCTGTTAAAGTCAAAATCCACAAAGAATCCGGGGAGAATGTTCTGGAGATGCCCTAATTGGAATGTAAGTCTCCTTTTTCTTCTGATTCTCCTAACTCTACACTCAGATTGTTCTTAATTTAATAGTTGGGGATTATGGTAACTGTGGTCCTTGTTTTTTGAATTATTTTGCTGGGTTTGAAGAGACAAACGACATGCGACTTCTTTAAGTAGGCTGATGGGGGAGTTTGTGAGCTGCAACAACCCAAGTTTGAGGAGTGCAGGGTTTATGAAGATGAAATTGAGGAGCTGAAAAGAAAGGTGACTAAGTTGAGAAAGAAATTAACTGATGAAAGGGTGAAGGTGAAGGCTGCACTTGCGTGTATAATTTTGCTGTTGGTTATCGCAGTGGGACTCTCTGTTTTTGCTGTGTTGAATTTTGAAGGGATGAAGGGGACGGTGTAGGCTTAAATGCAACGATATTGCAGTGGGAGTTTCTGTTTTTGCTGTGGGAGTTTCTGAAATTTGTTGTGGGTGTAGGTTTCAATGCAATGATAATGTTCCTTAGCTTTGGTATTGTAGTGTAGGATTATGTTTAGTTTGAGTAGTGCCATATGAATATTTTGATGAGAATGTATTACGGTTAAAGTTGTTAATGGAATATTGTATTTTGGCACTTCTGATGATGTATTGAATTACCACTCATTCATAATTGATCATTTAATTTGGGTACTTAAATTACTTAAAAAAATAGAAACCATGTCATGAAAATAAGTACTTAAATTACTTGCAAATATCCAGATAGAGTGACATAGACTGGAAGTAAAGTAGTTGTGGTGTCCATCATCCACACATAACAAAATACTTTTGACATTGATTAGCCAACATTAGATCCTACTATTCTAAAAGCTCCCAAAAAGCCCAAAATAATAGTTCTTCCAAATTGCTTGGTCAGTTCTGATTGTTGAAATCCATATGTGTTGATGACACCTCAGATTGTTGGGTCCCACCTTCCTCAGTAGGAGCAATAGGTGCTGCAGTGTTGGCATTCTCATGTAAATCAGAAATCTTCTTTGCTTCATCCTATAACCAAATTGACAAAAAAAATTACTTTGGGCACTATCATATAAAAAACCATGACAGTTTTGGTAATTACATATTGATAAAATTCTCTTACAATTGAGTTCATGAAGGACATATATCCTTGATATTGGGTTAGTCCTAATTGCTGAGCAATGTTTTTCCAATCATATGGCTTCCCCGAAGTCACTTGCTCTGCAATTCCCTAATTATTGTCACATGAGAGTTAAACCACACATAAGTGTATTTACTTAAACAATTAAACAACTAAAAGTAACTACAGATATGTGTATTACCAAAAGGTCCCTTATGATGTCGTTTGTCTCTACCAATTTAGGTGGGAAGGATTGACCACAATTATCCTGCATAGACAGTGTTGTGTTGTGAACAACTTGCAATATCCGAATATGTTCAGTGCATGTTGTCTGGAATGATGCAGCAACAGGAGCTGCATTTGCAGTAACAATTGGAGCAGCATTTGGAGCATCATTTGGAATAGCTTGTGGAGCAGCAATAGGAGCAGCAGGAACCTTGGTAGACACAGACTTAGCAACAGAAGTTTTGGTAGAAACTGATTTGGTTTTTCCTTTCTTAGCTGCAACACTTGGCTTTGAGCCCTTCTTACCAGCAGCACTAGCACCATTGGTCCTCACAGAATTGGAGTGCTCATTCTGAGTAGTGTTGTCCTGGACAGATTAGGTGAAAACAATATGAAATGGAATTCAAATTATATTTACTCTAAATTTTGTAAGTCTAGAGGATACCTGTGTCATAGTTGGGTTAGCAGAGGCTTCGGCAGGTTCTGTCCCAGTAGGAGGAATGCCACATGCAGGTACATTGTTCTCAGTAGTAGGTGCAACATTAGCAGGATTGGATGCTGTAGGTCCATTTTTCTCAACAGGTTGTTTTTGCTCTTTAGGTCTTTTTGGGCATTTCCTTGTATTATGCCCAAGCTGTTGACAATTTCCACAAACATATTTTGTGTGGCTCCTCCTCAACCTTGTATGGTTTGCTTCCTTATCAGGCTCTCTTCTTCTTAATTTTTTTGGTCTATCTGGACCTTGTTTGTAAGTGGATGGGAGGATAAAAGGTTGACAGACCTTAGGCCACATGTCTTGGCCATTGATAGGAGATATTGTTTGGCCATATGTTAGCTCATATGCCTCTCTCTTATAATACCTATGCACATAGGTTTCTGGCCTCTCCCTATTATAACTTATAGCACTAACTGCATGTCTACAAGGAATACCCACTAATTCCCAAAAGTTACTTGTGCATGATTTTTTTGCTAAATCAACAACAAATTCTGTGGTTGCATGGTATGAGTGACTTCAAATTTTAAACCGCCTGCCCAAGTGGGGAACCAATTTGCAGAATGCTCAATTTCCCTATTCAACCTTCTTCTAGGCTTAGGTAAAACATCACCCTGATACTTTTCTAACTTTTCCTTAAGCACTGCAAATCTAGTCATGATGTAGCATCTAATCTACTCAAAAAGGGTAATAATGGGCTTATCCCTAGCAACTAGAATTGTAGCATTAAAAGACTCATAGATGTTATTCATCAACACATCACACCTAGGATAGTAGGAAAAAGCATGCTTACACCAGCTTTTGGTAGGAATTGCTTGAAGCCACTCATATGCTTTTTGATCAATTTGCTTGATTTGGTCCATCTTCTCATTAAAAGATTCCACATATGTTGACTTTGTTGCCCCCATCATGAGATCCCTTAGCATGGTTCCACCTCCAAATTTTATTTTTAAAATTGGCATACAGGTGCCTTAGGCGGAATCTGTGCTCTACACCTTCCAACATCTCCTCAAAGGTGGGAATTAGCCCCTAAAACAACAAAACAAAAGTTAATCAGTTACCATTAAAATATTTGATAATTCAAAGCATAATGCTACTGCACAATAAAAGTTAAAATAATTATACCTTTTGTTGGTCTGAAATAAAGACCCATCTATTTCGTGACACATCCCCGATGTCTTCCAACAAGAGAGTTAAAAATCACTTCTAACTCTCCTTTGTCTCAGTTTCCACTACAACAAATGCTAGTGGAAAGTACTGATCATTTGGGTCCCTACCCACTGAAATAAGAAGTTGTCCCCCATACTTGGTTTTTAGGTGGCACCCATCCACACCTATAAATGGCCTACAACCTCTTACAAAACCACTTTTTCAGCCTTCAAGACAAAAGTAGAAGCTTCCAAATTTTGGTATAAGAGGGGGATGTGGGCAATTTATTTGCATTTTGCATGTGTTCCTACTGCACGCTCTCCTCAACTCTTCACTGTAGGACCATAGCATGTTGTTCTATTTCTCAGCATCTCCATCCACTAGCTTCTTAGCAATCTTCTTAGCCCTCCAAGCAACAGCCACAGAAATGCCAGCTGCATAAGTAGTCCTTATATCCCCAATAATATCAGCCAACCTAACATTCTGCCCAAACCTAAATTTATCTGCAATAGCCTTTGCCACCCACTTAGATTTTGCATTTTTGTTGTTAAAAACCCTCCCACATGTATGGTTGTCAACTAAAGTCTTTACCCTATAGGTAGCACTCCCTCCAACCTTACTCACCAATGCCAAGAAATCACATTCTTGCTTGCATCTCACTCTAACCCTTATCTTGTCATTTTTTTCAAACTTGATCTCCCTTCCATTAAGTACAGAGTGCTCCAAAATGGCCTCATTGAACTCCATAAGTGAACCAAATTCCATGCCTAACTTGAATTTAAACTGCCTGCTCATATCTTCTTTCCTATACCTAACATACCTTGGTCTGCTCCCATCTTCACTCCCAGAGCTGTCATAATCTGTCTCCAGCTCTTCACTAACATACTCATTCTCCATCTCATTCCCTTCTCCATGAGGTTGTGTTCCAATCAATAATGGAGTTGAATTTACATCAATTCCTACTCCAACAGGCTCTGTAATGTGCATGCCACCATGAGTCATATGAAGTGTCTTCTTTCTTCCTTTACCAATTGGTCTCTTTGCTGGTATAGACTTCTTCCTCACCCCCTTTGGTGAACCATAGGTAGCAGTCTGGACAGATTCCACAGTAGGAATCTCGAACCAATCATCCATGCTAACCATCCTTTCTTCCTCACTATCAGAGAAATGCACATCACCTACACACTGTCATCACTAGCTTCACTATCACTATTTGCACTGTGGACATCCATTTCCTCCACTACTTCTTCTTCTATAATCCTCTTTTTCTTGCTTCCTACCCTCACTATTTTCTTCTGCCCTTTGCCACTTGAGGAACTAGGGACATTTTCAGAAGGACCAACACTACTTCCTCCTTGCACATCAGCTTCCACATAAATGTCAACAGCACAACGATTATTAACAGCATACTTAGCCACTGTGTTAGCATCCTTGTCATCTCTTATCCTCTTCAAACCATCTTCAAAGCAATCCTCTTTCTCTTTCCACCACAGAGTCAACTTTCCAGATAACCCCAAGTCCTCTTTCAGAATTCCACTTGCCTAAAAATATGACCATTTGTCCTCATCTAGCTTATGGAAAACATGTACCTCACCACCCTTGTAATAATGTCTCGGTTGACCCACAATGCAACCCTTCACGTGAAAAGCTACAGAGAAAGGCATCCCTACAAAATAAAACATGCATTTTTTCAATTAAAAAAACCTCTATCTATCATACAAACCATTTAAATATTGTCAACCACATTCAATACAACACAGATGAGTTAATAAAAAATGATGACAGGTCCAAGTGAGTAAACAATGGCACATCATAACATTCCCAAAACCCATGGTCCCCACCCCACTACTTTACCCACATGAAAACTGACGAGGGAATCTGAGAGCAGTAAACACTTACTGAAACGCTCCACAACCAGCTCGAAACCACACACGCTTTCTCCGCTTCACCAACAAGAACACTTTCTCCGTTTCTGCAATCACGCGTCTCACTGAGAATGTGCCTCGTTCGTCACTCTTCTTCTACAGTTCGCGAACGGGGGGTGAAAATGGGAGTGAATAAAGAGGGACTAGGGTTTAGATTTATAACTGGGCGTAATTTCTAGGGTTTACTTTTGGCATTTAACCACTTAATTTGGATTTAGTTTTAATTACATGTTTAATTAGTTAATTACATGTTTAATAAGTTAATACCGTCCACATATTTAAAATGACTAGGACAGAGGGTGTGCCACATCAGCTCCAGATGACTGGGAGGACCATGTACAAACAAAAAAATTTTGGAGGGACGAAATAATTTAAAAAAAAAATTGAGGGACCAAAAGGAAAATTCGCTAATTTTACAGGGACCAAAAACATATTTAACCCTTATAAATATAGGGAGTTGTTATTCATTTCTGATAATTAAGGGTATCATGGTGCAAAATGAAATAAAAATACATAACCATCTACAATCTAAAACATTTTAAAATTGAATAATTATGAAAGATTAAACATCTTAGCAACCAAGCGTCGAGGAGTGAAATTAGTGATGATTCAATTTATTAATAGCCAACACACAATCCTTGTCATTGAGTGGATATAATATGAGAAACACTATTGATAAAACAAAAAAAAAATATACTATTGCAAAAACATCAACCGAATACATAGTAAAAGTAACTTCCATGAATCCTGAACTATTAAAAAAAACACATGTCTATATCATTATTTATCATAGATAATATCATTTCATAATATACAAATATACATTCTTCAGGAATTCAATAATTGTATAAACCCTAATTAAAAACAGGAAAAATTTGTACCAAATGGGATAATGATTCAACAATAACCCACCAATGTGAAAAAAATGCTAAATTCCAAAATGGTTAAACAAATAAGACGAAAATGGTTAATATACTAGGAAGACCATCAAGAGATTAAAGGGCTCGACAATGGAAACAATGCATAAAATAAAATAAAAATAGAAGTGGTGCTTAAAAACATTGGGGATAAAATGAATAGTAGGATATATAGTAGGAAAAAGGAGTAAATGTCAGTCGATATTATTGGAAAAGGAGAATGAAGACAAGAACTTCAAAGGATTGAAAAAAGTGTTGCCTTCAACTTAATTACAAAGAACACAATACCTTCTCAGAACTTCATCGCTTGAAATTCTTAGAATTTTGAAATTAAAATGAAATATCGATGAATGTAAAGAAGTAATTAGAATTTGCAGTTCCAATGAGAAGAAAATTGAAAAATGCATGCTTTACCAATTATTACAGAGTAAACCACCAATTTGGTCCCCATCGTATACCACCGACTTCAGGTTAGTCCCTAACGTCATAGAAATTAATTATTAGTCCCCAACGTTTTACAACGTCAAACACGTTAGTCCCTGACATTAAATGGCTTCTGTTAACGTTAACAGGACTGCACACGCGTACAGTTAAATGCCAGGTGTCGTTTGCCTGTGCTTTACTGTAGTAACCTTCATTTTAGTCCCTGGTTAAAAAAAACCCACATAAAGGTTCAATTTGGTCTAACGAATGACTACAAGTTGCAGAAGCTTAGTTTCTCTGTAAAGCTTAACAAATGGCAGAAGAAGCATTGTGGGACGAAGAAGCCATGGCTAGAAGTGCAGTTCACGAAATGGCTAGTGGTGGTGCAAGGGTGGTGGAAATTTGCTGAGGTACTGAATTGTTGATTCTCTTCATCTTCTCCATTGAAGCAAAAAACTGGGGAGGTGTAGTTTCCCTCGCACATTCCCAAAGCAAATCCCACAACTCCTTATCCTTCCATTGTTTTTCAAAATTTTTGTACAGGTGTAATACACAGAACCTAGGTTCTGTACCTGGAATCACCTCTTGCAATGCAGGAATTAGCCCCTTTGATCATAAAAAAGGATTACTTAGAAAGCACAAAAATATAACATATCGATCCCTACACTATTCATTAGTACATCATAATAGTCCCTAAGCTAATAAAATACCATCAAATTGGTCCCTGCAGTAGCATGAGACCAAACCAGAAAACATAATATGATACATAGCTAGAAGTGCAGTTTATGCCTGTAATCTAATAGTGGGCTGAGTGAGTAAAAGTCATAAACTGTGGGAATTTATGGGATATAGAGTGTTACATGTTCCTACATATTTCTTCATTGTGATTACATTACTTGTATGCTTGTTTATTAGAAGTTGGTTCAAGTTTTGGAAAATTTGAGAACATTTTGGGGAATATTTTTTATATATTGAGGTAATTTTGACTTAGTCACACTATAGAAACATATGAAGTGATGCCATGCAAAAGAGGAGGATCCTCTTCATTGGAAGAGGATCAAGAATCTGGACTTCATCTCTGCATCTAATTCAATGTTGTTATTTATTAATTTTCATTCATGTAGTATAACCAGATCAAGCTTGCTTCAATTAAAGAGATATTGATATTTAAGACTTGTATATTCAATTTTGACATTGAGATTTGAGGAATTAAAAATAAGTATTATCGTCAGTAAGTTTTATTTCACAGTATTTTATCAGATGAGATTTCAGGCATAACATAGAAACTTGTACTATGGCTATGCCGAATGTATTATGTCTCCAGCAAGTAGGAACTTTAAATATCTAACCCAGAAATTACCATCAATTTTTTTTTTGAAGAACAATATTAACAACATCGTGTCATATGGACGTATGGTTAGATCGGAGCATCCGGAAAGCTATATATACCTATCCTTGAGAAAGTTGTATTTACTTTCTATGTTGTTTATGTAGAGATGTCTTAAAATAGGTGATATTGTAAAAGATTTGTCAACTATCTATGCGGGGCACTCTTAGTCTGCTTCGTCAACAAAGATAAGAATAAAAACATCCACACAAGTTGCAATAATAACAATAAAAGTGAATTTTTAGTGGACTGAGTGAGTAAAAGACATAAACTGCACTTCTAGCCATGACTTCTTCGCCCCACACCGCTTCTTCTGCCATTCGTTAAGCTTTACAGAGAAACTAAGCTTCTGCAACATGTAGCTGTTCGTTGGACCAAATTGAACTTTTATGTGGGGTTTTAATTTTTTGAACCAGGGAATAAAATGAAGGTTACTATAGTAAAGCACAGGCAGACGACACCTGTCATTTAACTGTACGCGTGTGTAGTCCTGTTAACGTTAACAGAAGCCATTTAACGTCAGGGACTAACGTGCTTGATGTTGTAAAACGTTGGGGACTAATAATGAATTTCTATAACGTTAGGGACTAATCTAAAGTCGATGGTATACGATGGGGACCAAATTGGAGGTTTATTCAATTATTACACTTGATTTGTCATTGATAGGACACATAATGCTTCTGAATTGGGATACATCACAAAGATACCAAAACCCTTAATTTTATTCCCGTATTATACCAATCACCATAGTTAATTTATGATACATGTGCTTGGGTATGGGTGAGTTGGGGACTATAGTACTTATACCTACACCGATGCTTATTTAATGGATAATTACTCTATCCATTATAGGTAACTTTTGTGACTTACCTTTTGGATTCTTTATTCATTGTTATCTCTACCTCCAACACTAGAACAAGTAGTGTTATGGTTGTATATCTTATTATATGTCCTTTATTTTGGAAACCAAATAGGACCATAAGATTCATAACAAATTTTTAAATTAGAAACCCAATGATAAAAAAATTAGAAATCACAAAAATCGACATTATAAAGTTGAAAATTGGTTTTGATTTAACAAAATCTAACAACTTTAAATTGACAACTAGACAAAACAAGGACTTATGTTCATTCTCTCTATTTTTTGTTAAGCAAAACAGCGTACAAGAGTTACTTATTTTTATCTAATTTTTATTTTCTCTCCTTTTTTTTATCATTCAAATAATATTTTAAAATTTTTTAATTTTTCTCATATGTTTGTTAGCTATTAAGTTAATGGGTTAAATATGTTTTTAGTCCCTGAAATATAGTAAAAATTTGGTTTTAGTCCATGTAATTTAAAACCAGTGGTTTTGGTCCTTCAAAAATTGAAAATACATCAATTTAGTCCTTTTGCATAGTTTAGCTACAGATTTTGCTACGGATTAGCTACGAAAATTCATCAATAAGGACTAAAAATGGGTATTTTCACTTTTTGAGGGACCAATTCCACTGATTTTGAATTACATGGACTAAAACTAAATCTCGATTATATTTGAGGGACTAAAAACATATTTAACCCTAAGTTAATTGTTTTTTCCTTCGAAAAGAAGTTACGTTAAACCTAAAAACTAAAAAGATAGTCTTTTTTCATGAGAATTTCTTACTAATTTTACTATATATTTTATATTTACTTTTAAAACAATCATTTGAAGTATAATCATTTTATTTTTAACTAAAAATTATATAAATTAATTTTATAATAGTCACTTAGTCAGTGGAAATATACACTTTCTAATATACATTTTAAAAAACATAAAAAAGATAAAGGTATTGTATGTTTTTTAAGCCATGTAAAATCCTTTTAATTTAACTCCTCTAAAAAAAACTAGTAGGAATGTGAGCATGTAATATCTCAAAAAGAAAAGCAGGGAAATGGGCATGAAACATATTTAAAAATAATAGAAAGAAATAAAATTGTTAACATGTATGCAACACACTTTTATTGATACATTGGCTAGTTTGATTTACATTTTCATTTCCTGTTTCCATTTCCTGTTTTTATTCTGTTTTCTATTTTCTGAAATTTTACAAAGAAAAAACTGAAAATGTTGAAAACATCAATTTTTTATTTCCAGCATTTCCAATTTTTTCTTTGTAAAATTCCAGAAAACAGGAAACAAAAAATGAAAACAGTAAATAAAAACGCAAACCAAACATACCCTTACTTTTCAATGTATGTCTTGTAATTACTTTTCAATGTATGTCTTGTAATTAGTTCACGTTTAAAAATGAACACAGGTTATATTTTACAAAACTTATTAAGAAGCTGGCTAAAAGTTAAAAGATTAAATTTTAGCCAAAAACTACTTGCTGAAAGCTATTTAGTTACCAGATTAAATTAAAAGTATTTAATAAAATTAATTGTTGAACTAAATGATAAATATAAAATGATATAAAAGAATATATTTATATGACTTTATATATATTTTTTTAATTTTGTGGATAATTTTTTAAGTAGTTATAGTTAAAAGTTTTTTTAGTTAATTTTGAATTATTATACGTTTTTGTTTAAAGATAAAATATTTTATTAATTTTTTTAAATAACTTAAATAATTTAATAATTAAAATAAATAATATAATATTAAAAAATAGTCCAAAAATAGTAAAAAGTAAAGAATAACTAAAACTGTTTATCTTCATTTACTCCTATTTTTACATTTAAATTGCAATAACTAAAATTTTTTTATCTTTATTCTTTCACTCATATTTTTATTTTCGTGTTCTGCTAAACAATAATATCTAAGGATTATTTTTTATAAATTAAAGTTGGTAAATAATAAATTTTATTAATTTTTTTAACGTAAATTTTTTATTAAATTAGTAATGATAAAAGAAGAAAAAATAATATACTATAAACTATCTATCTATCTATCTATATATATATATATATATTGTATAATACACTTGAGTTTTACATTAAATGTATATGTAATAATTATTATGATACCTATTGAATTATTTTTTTAAATGCATAGTTTAACTTACATAAAAATTATAATGATAAATGTGTGGTTTTACCTCTTTATATTCTATTGAGTGCTTTAAACAATTTTTTTTTTATCTCTTAACAATTTATACCTTTATCAATTCTTATTATGCATTTTTACCTTTACATAATAAATAAATTAAAATATCAAGTAAATTAAGTTATGTTTTTTAATTTTTATTCATACATATAAATTTCCATTTTTATGACGTTAAAATCTATCTATCTATCTATCTATCTATCTATCTATCTTGAGTTTTACATGTATATGTAATAATTATTATGATACTTATTAAATTATTTTTTTAAATACATAGTTTAACTTACATAAAAATTATAATGATACATGTGTAGTTCCACCTCTTTGTATTCCATTGAATGCTTTAAATAATTTTTTTTATCTCTTACCAATTTATACCTTTATCAATTCTTATTATGCATTTTTACCTTTACATAATAAATAAATTAAAATATCAAGTAAATTGAGTTATGTTTCTAATTTTTATTCATACATATAAATTTCCATTTTTATGACGTTAAAATAAAAAATCTATCTATGTATATATATATATATATTATATTATATAATTTACTTGAGTTTTACATTAAATGTATATGTAATAATTATTATGATCCCTATTGAATTATTCTTTTAAATGCATATAACTTACATAAAAATTATAATAATAAATGTGTAGTTTCACCTCTTTGTATTCCATTGAATATTTTTAACAATTTTTTTATCTCTTAACAATTTATACCTTTGTCAATTCTTATTATGCATTTTTACCTTTACTTAATAAATAAATTAAAATATCAAGTAAATTGAGTTATGTTTCTAATTTTTATTCATATATATAAACTTCCACTTTTATGAGGTTAAAATAAAAAACTACAAGATATATTTAAATATTAAATTTAAAATAACTAAGTCTTTTTTTTGTTTTTAATTTTTGGATCTTGATATTAATTGAGAAAGAAAAATTGTAATATATATATATATATATATATCTTAATATTAATTTGAACATTACTATTAATGTTGTATTCATAAAATGTAACATATGAAATACAAAACATCTCTTACAAATAATTCATATTATATAATTAGTATTATTAAATATTATAAATATTATATATATAATATATTAAATATTAAATTATAAATGTCAAATACTCATAATTAATTATATTAATTTAAGTTAAATTAATTATTTAATCTCATAGTTTACTAAAAATTTAATTTAATATTCATAGGTCCAACTACTTATAATTATATTTTTAATTTAAAAAATATTAAATAGTTCTTATGATCTTTAATATAAATTCAACAATATAATTAATGTTTTGTGAAATTAAAAAAAGTCGACCAATTATGATTACATTTTTTAACAATTTATCCTCCACAACAAAAAAATAATTTTTTTATCTAATAAATACCTTTAACTATTACATCATGTTAGTAAGTAATATATAATTTTATTTTTTTAACATATTCATTTAAAAGTTAAACTTATAAAATATAAATAACCCGTCCATCGTTTTATATGTTGTATAAACTATAAGAGTATAAGCTGTTATGATTAATGAGTGAGATAAATTTATAAGTCTATTTAAGCTCAAATGGCTAGAGTGGAAAAAAACAAAGAAAGAACTCACATGGCAAGACAAGCACACTACTACACTACACAGAGATATTTATTTATTTATTTTACCGTTGAATTACCAATTAACCATTGCCCCTTCACACTCCTTGGAGATACTTTTTCTCATCATGACCCATTTTTCAGTCCACATTCCATTTCCACAATTGAAGAGGACAAATAGAAAGTGATTGAGCTTCCGCGCGTTTGTGCAGTGAGTGAGTCGTGACTTTTAGATTCGACAAATCACGTTTCGTTTCAACTCATCCAATATCATCGCATTCCAATTCCTAAGGCTGTGGTGGCCTCAGGTTTCCCAACCAACACAACAATGGCTTCTGCTTCCTTAATTAACTCGTTGACTTGTTCTTCTCGTGCTCCTACTCTTCACTGTTTGACCCGCACCACCATCACCACCACATCGCTGCGATTAGGGAACGCTCACTGTCTCAGACCACTATCGACAAGGATCTCTTCAACTTCCCCCGTTGTCTGCAAAGCTGTCTCTGTTAAAACCCCAACCGAGATTGAGGGTCTCAACATTGCTGAGGATGTTACCCAGGTCTGTTTCACAATTTTGTTGTCATTATTCAAATCTCTTGATTTTATTTTATGCTCAACTCCAATTTATAATCTATCTGTGCCCGTGAATGTGTTAGTGCAAAAATCTTCACTTTTTTTTTTTTTTTTTTTTTATTCCATTTGCTTCTTCTTGTTGTTTATGCGTGAGAAATCAGCGTTCAATGATGAATTTTGATTTTGTTCGGTTCTTTTGCTGCTGACGTGGCCACAGCTCATTGGAAAGACGCCAATGGTTTACCTGAATGGTATCGTGAAGGGCTCTGTGGCCAATATTGCTGCTAAGCTTGAGATTATGGAGCCGTGTTGCAGTGTCAAGGACAGGTGAGAACTTGTATCCTTGCTTGTTTAACTTGTGAGATCTCAAATCTAACACGAGTAAAAGCGCTTAGCTACGAATATACTAACAGGTGATAATTTCAGTTAATTGTGAAGTATATAAGAAAACCCAAAAATAATATATGAGGCTGATCATGGTATTTGTATGAGCTTGAATAATTTACATGGCCACGAGAATTTGCATATTGGAGGTTCAATCCATCTCTAACTAATACTTCTGATTTCGTCTTACAGGATAGGTTATAGCATGATTATTGATGCTGAGCAAAGAGGAGTTATAACGCCTGGAAAGGTAAGATATGATAGAAAGGATATGTGTTCATTTATGGATGTTATAGTATGTGTGTAACATATGATTTCCCTATATCTCTTGCCATTGTGCAACGTGGCTATCGTTGACCACCTAAGCAACATATCCTTCCCATGTTTGGCATTCACCATTTACATGTCAATTGGTTTTGTGGTTTGAGCATTATTGACAGAGTGAATTTGTAGTATGTCCTTAGCAATATCGTTCTAGAGCCACACATATTATGCATTAGCAGGCCTTAATTGAAGCGAGGAATAATTTTTTGGTAGAAACTAGAAACTGTAGAAATAGTAGCTGTACATAGTTGCTGTATATGGTGTATTGCATCTGTACTTTTATGTTGCTCCTTTGTGCTACAACTTCCTGCTTTACTGTAAACAAGACTAATCGTGTATGTTGTTAATTACTTATGCATATTGAAACAAAAAAGAGTCTTCTCTCTCTACAATCATTCTGTCACTTTACTGAAACAATTCTCTCAAACAAGGATAAATTCATCAATGCATGCCTTTTGTCAAGAGATTCTGCCTGATGCACTGGAGTATGTTAAGATTCATTAGAGAATTAGAAAGTTGTATGAAAGGGGAAACCCTTGAAGGAGAGTTCTTTCTCCTTTGCTTTTCGGATTTCATTCTTCAATAACAGAATAATCATTGTTCATTCTGTATTTCATTCTATCTTCAATTCACAATTATTGGTTTGTAACATAATCTGAGTTTAAGTGGGGTGTGTATGTTTATTGGCAATAAGTTGTATGATCATATGACATGCTACATACCAATTGATAGTTCTAGAAACTACAACTTATTTTAGCATTTTGGCATGTCAAACTCTTTACTTTGGGATGCGATGAAGCAATTTATTTCCTTTCTTTTATGCTGCACCTGCATATATTTGTGAGAATTATATGGTTCTTTTGGAAAAGCACACTGTAGTCTTATTGGGAGCTAGTTAGATCGTGTTGTGATTTCTTTTCTTGTATATTAGCTGTGGCTAAATAAATTTAATGTTGCTTCAATTTGTTTTTGATCATTCTTAGTTAACTTGTTTCTTGTATACATTTCAGAGTATTTTGGTGGAACCTACTAGTGGGAACACAGGAATTGGTCTTGCCTTTATAGCAGCTTCAAAAGGATATAAACTCATTTTGACAATGCCTGCTTCAATGAGTTTAGAAAGACGAGTTCTTTTGAAAGCATTTGGAGCTGAGCTTGTTTTAACTGATGCAGCAAAGGGTATGAATGGAGCTGTTCAAAAAGCTGAACAAATTTTAAAAAGTACACCCAACGCATACATGCTTCAACAATTTGACAATCCTTCAAATCCCAAGGTAAATGACATCGACTTATTTTATTTTTAAGTACATGAATTGTATGTTCTCAGAAAACTTATGCAGGGTGCACCATTTACTCCAGGTTTAGCCCATGTGTTGTTCTCGGCCTTGATAATTGATTCTTCTATTATTTTATTCGAAACCGTTGCTTCAAATAGTAACCACAAAGTCTAGGTTAATAGAAATATAGAAATAAGTCAAGTCATAGCAAGGATAGGGAAGGGGACTTTTCCCTTAAAGATCCATGCATTTCAGTCCACCTAAAGACACCAAATAACAGCATATACGGCCTCGTGCTATCACATACTGTCCTAAATTTTCTGACCTAAGCTCTGAAACTTATTTTAAAGAAAATGCCCATAGCTCTTGTTCTGAGAGCATAACCTAGTTTCCCTAGACATACCAAAGAGATTACTCCAAACTCCAAAGCCCTTATTATGTATCTAACAGCTAGACAAGATAGTATTAAGTGTACAGCTGTTAAGTGTATTATCCCATCACACACCTGTCCAAAAAAAAAAAATTCTTTGGGTCCGACAAAAATAAGGGACTGCACAATACAAAACTATTTGTTCCATGTTTGATTTAAAATATGCCCAGGGGACAAAACAAAACAAAGGTTTATGTACAGAATAAAAATCCAGAAAGTTGTTACTCACCAAACCTAGGTACAATTTTTTGTCCAACGCACAAGGAAAGTCAATAGTAAAAAATACCCCTCCTTCCCTTTTCATTCTGTCCCGTAGAGGTGGGTATATGGCTAATTGGTTCCCTTAAGCTAAGTTCGTGAGCCAACCACTAACCCACGGACCCCAACCTGCTTATCATGTGGGATATACGACCTGGGCCTAAAATGGCTACAATTAAATAGGCCTATATTATTACTATAATTGGCATAATGGGCTACTCAGCCCGGTACGGGTTGATCCAATGTGGGCCATGGGCCTATAAGTAACGGACTGGGCCAAAAAGTTTGGATTCAATTTAGGCTTTGAAAATGATGCTCAAACCCATATGCAGACTTTTTCACTATTTTAGTGGATTTTGTGGGCTAAACCCGCCATTTTTATATAAAGAGTCGGGTTGAAAAAGCTTGGATTTAATTCTGGCTCAAAATTTAAAGTCCAAGACCTACATTTCATTAGGTATATTTAAGTCGGCCCAATTGGACCAACCCATTTTGCCAACTCTAATTTTGACTGGTCCTAACCCACACGGGTCACGATTTATGTGGGATGATGTCCATTTTTATTTTTTAAATATATTAAATTTATCATTATTATTAATAATTATGAAATTTTATTTATAATAAATGATCAATATAAAATATAATAAAAAATTTATTAACATTATTAAGAAAATATAAGTAAGAGAAGTTTATGAAAATAATTTAATGGTAAATATAAAAATAATTTAAAAATATCCAAATCTCGCTTTGTGTATGTCCATAATGCAAAACAAACATTATATGTTGCTTGTGTTGTGTAACTGTATTGACCACTAAACAACATAGAAAATAAAATGTTGTCCTGTAATTCAACTATTTGTCCTGTGCTATTCCATCTATGTTGTTCTTCAATACGCATCAAACACACACTTTGGTTTGTGCAGCTTATCCATGTTAATTCTAGTAAGAAGTAAGAATTGTTATCCAAATAAATGGCCTAACCTTAGAACTCTAGCTGGTGGCAGTGACAGATCCAGAAATTTTTATTTGTGGGGGCAACACTTATATATACACATATGAAAATTTTTTGTGGGGGGCAATCAACACATATATACATATAATACTATGAAAAAAAATAAAAATTTTGTGGGGGCAATTCTCCCCAAGACCCTTAATGTAGGTCCGTCCCTGGCTGGTGGCAATGAGGACTTCATCAGACCCATATTCGGGTTTCTTTCTCCCTGGAGCTTGATAATCTTTCACAATATACCATTGCAAAGAACTTTCACATGACGTCAATGTTGGAAGCCACAATTCCTCATATCTTCTCACTTGACTGTCAACATCCTATTTTACTATTGAATTGATGGTAATGTTATTAATTTTATGATAAAAGATTAGATTGCTTTTATATATATATATATATATATATATATATATATATATATATATGCTTCTTTCTATGCTTTTTCTTAATGGCCTTATATAGGATGTTTCTTTGACTAAAATGCAAAGGAACTGTGTTGTTCTCTTGACCTCATGTACCATCTCTCTCTCTCTCTGATCTCCAGTTGTGTCCTTTGTAACTCAAGGAGGATTCCTGATCTTCCTGTTCTGTACTCTCTCTCTCTCTTGATCCTTCTATTCTGGGCTTTCAGCAAAACTTATCATGACATTTGGCCAGTAAGCTGATGTAAAAGAAAAAGGGCTTGGGGGGGATGTTAGTTACTACTCACTAGTTCCTTAGGTACCCAGTTTAACAATTTTTTTTTTTTTTTTTGAAATCTTAGTTCCTTAGGAACTAGTTTGTAAATTGCTATCTAAAAGAAAAGGGCTTGGGGAAATGTTCAAATTGTAAGCCGATATTTGTTTGTTCCCTTTGCATTTAGTTAAATTCAAGATGATGGACATGTCACCAATGGTGTTCTACTTCTAGCATGGTGAGCTGCAGTATGGTCTGACATATGAAGTTGGATTCAACTATGCAGATACATTATGAGACAACTGGGCCAGAGATATGGGAAGATACAAGAGGCAAGGTAGATATTTTAGTTGCAGGAATTGGAACAGGAGGAACCATTTCTGGAGCTGGTCGATTCCTAAAACAACAAAATCCAAAAATACAGGTAAATCACTCTCAATGGCATTGCAAAACCATAGATGTCTTTTCAATATCAATTAATATAATCATGGGAAGGAATTATCTGCAAAATATTTGGTGTAAATGGATCTTCATACTTCATGTACTGGTTATGTCTTGTCACCTGAAGTATAATTTATTTTAGAGGGAAGCTTTCTACTTTGGGCCAGTTTGGATGCACTTCTGCAGAAGAACATCTAGGTGAAAAAAATAGAATGAATCAAAGAGATCAAATGAATTTAACTTCTCCATAAGTTGAAATTAGTCTTTGTAGCCACTTTCTCTAAAAATTCTCCCATTTAACTTCTCCATAAGTAACCAGTTTCAACTTATGGAGAATTTAAATTTATTTGAACTCTTTGTTTCTTTTCTTTCTAGAAGTTCTTCTGCATCCAAACTGGGCCTATGTTGGTTTCTACTAAACATCTTTATGTATCAGGTTATTGGTGTAGAGCCTCTCGAAAGCAACATATTATCAGGTGGAAAGCCAGGTAAGAAAACAGAATAAGTTTCTATATATTCCAAGTCCAATATGTTAATTTTAATTTTTTTAAAGAATTTTTATCTATTTTCTTTTTCCTGCTAAACCACAGGACCTCACAAAATTCAGGGTATTGGAGCTGGTTTTGTTCCCAGGAATTTGGATCAAGAAGTGGTTGATGAAGTTATAGAGGTCTTTCTTGTTATCATTTTCTTTTTGTGGTATAATCCAATGTGTTTATTCTGATTGATGAAGATATTTTCTTCTGATCGTCTCACATGCATACTGTATGTGCTAATCAGCTGAATTATTCTATAGTCATTTGTTCCTGGATTTTAATGATCTGATTTGTCAACTATTTCATGGCAACTTTGGCTGATATTCACATTTGGCTTTTTATTTATTTATTGTTTCTGTCTAAGTTTCAATTAATGTTCTGTAATACTGTTTGTGACTAATTTTTTGCACATATTGGAGAATATCTTTCATGGACAGGAATGAATTGTGCAAAGTCGGTCTTGAAATTTGGTTTTTATTGTTGCTATTTCTAACTGCATGGGCGCACTTCTTGGCCAATAATAAACATTTCTACATACACTGGCATGTTGTTTCTAAATTCTAGTGGTTGCTTCTCTTTTCCTAACTTGAGACTGGTATTCTTCATTTAAAACTGCTTTTGGTTGGACTAATTTTTATGCATGTTTTATAGGGACCACCTGACCAGGATAAATAGTAAAAGCCCTTGGTCTGTACTATAATGAACTCTGACTTTTGTGTATTTGGCAGATATCAAGTGATGATGCTGTTGAAACTGCAAAGCAAATAGCGCTCCAGGAAGGCTTGCTGGTTAGTGCTTTATGTTCATCTTTTCAACTGTTTGTGTCATTTCTCATTTGCATTTAATGTTAGTGCACTTACACAGTTACACAAGACATGCCAAAGTAGCTCGAAACAATCATGCACTAGACCATATTAAATGCTATGTTCATGAATTATCCTTATCACAGACTACTATTATGAAAGGCATAAGAATTTTTATTTCTTATTTAGCTTGTATGCCAGAGTTAATTTTCTTCAAATCTCATGACTCCTCAATTCTGATCCAAATGAAGATTTCTTATCTGTTGGCTTTATACTTTGACTCTTACATGCTTACTTCCATTGGAAACCAGGTGGGAATTTCTTCAGGGGCTGCTGCTGCAGCTGCAGTGAAGGTTGGAAAGAGACCTGAGAATGCAGGAAAGCTTATTGCGGTATGCATATTTCCTCACAAGAAAAAGTAATACATGAATAATTATACAGGGAATTCAATCCACCTGGAATGGGACGTATCTTTGCTGGATTTACAAAAGCATCATACAGATGAAATATGTTATGCATTATGGCTCCTGCCAATTTGATCATACTTTATTCTTTTTTCTTAAAATCTGACCTTCAAAGCAAGATCTAGAATTTGGTTCTGGAGGACAAGTGTGCAGATTATTTGTCTTCTTTACTTGTGTATGATGTTAAGTATCCAGTTGCTTACATTATAGCAGACTGCTAGTCTTCATCAATTTAGATTGTCCTTTCCTTTCGGTGGTTGTCACCCTTCACTGCTGGGTTTATGTGTGAAGGAAGGACTTGGAATGAAAACTTAGCTGGATTTGTCTGTAATGCTTAGGGTGAATCCCCAAGTTGCCATTTATGGATGATAATAAGGAATGAGGTAAAGAATAAATGAAAAGATGATTCTATCATCTAGGCTTAAAAGACTGGAAAGGCTTTGCAATTGCATTGGGTATTTACATGCTTTTGCCCTGCTATTACTATGGGCTGAGTTTCTTTCTCTTTCCTTCTGTTTCTTGTTGGCTATGATCCTCATTTATGGTGCAAGATTAGAACACCTGGCAAAGCTAGCATGAATTATAATTTAAAGTGAATTTTATGCTCTTCTTGGGGGAGGGGTCTTGGGTATGTAGCCAGCAAAATGAATCACTTCACATCCTGCAAGTGATGTTTTTGGTCATATCTTTTTTGCACTTAAAGTTTCATAAAATTTCAATTTTTCAGTGAAATACCCTTTATATACATTTTAATGCACAATATTTATTTCATGCAGGTTGTATTCCCAAGCTTCGGTGAAAGATATTTGTCTACTGTTCTTTTCAAGTCAATCCGAGAAGAATGTGAGCAAATGCAACCGGAGCCATGAAACAACTTTACTTAAACATGTTTCAGATACATTCTCCCTTATCATCTACCATGTAAGGCATGACAAATGTGACATGTCTATATTGTGTTTCTCATTTTTGAGATTTAAGAAATCAGATACTTCTGTGCAGGTCATTGATTTGACTTAGCACAGATTAATGGCCCATGAACAAGATAGTTTTCTCCCACTTTTTTCGGGTAAATTTTTTTGGTGTTTGACTAGCATTAGTCTTCTTTATGTATGACCACACAACAAACTCCAGTGTCATGTTCTTAGTTCAAAAATAATTGATGAAACAGTTTTTCTATTGCTTTGTGCATCCTCTCTAGACCCTAGCTTGTCTATTTGTGGGATTCAAACCAAATCACCAATTCATCATGTATAAATAAATATGAAAAAGAACTAACGAGGGGAGAATGAAGACTGACTAATCATCTTCTAGTTGTGCCAAATAAAGTATTCCAGTCTCTAACCAAAAAGCATATAAAACCAAACAAAAGGTAGAATAGTCCAGTCATATTTGCTGTGTAATGAAAAAATAACTAGGTGCCAAGCAATTGCACGATGAGACTGCTACAAATAAAGAAATGTAGCTGCCCTAGTCTTTTTTTTTTGGTCAAGTAGCTGCCTAGTCTAAAATTGTATTATCACGATTCACTGATCAAATGATGTCCTCTCTGTGAAACTATATTTTCAGAGTATGTTTGGTTTATTGTGTGTTTGGTTTACACTGGATTCACGTATCAGATGTGGATGTATCAGATGTGGATCTAGACAGACGCTATTGAGAGTAGCTTATGTCCGAATCCATATTTAAAACGTGGCTTTGAAGTAAACCAAACACACACTTAATTAAACATTATAAATTCATGTTTTTAACGTTACAAATAGTTATATCGAAAGATCTCAAAATGAACTTGGTTATTTTTCAACATCAAATCAAATATACACTCAATAAATCTAAAATGTGAGAACTCGGTTTGTGCTTGATTGGCACAATGTTCATGATGCATTTTATATTCATTCATGGTGCTGTAAAAGGTAGGCCATTGATATTTTTCATTTGTTTTTCACCCCACGTTCTTAAGATCAATTCTTATATAAGAATTGAATGGCTGTGAAAGTAGAAACAGAAGTGCACTTACCATTTTTTATTAAATATAAGTCACATGCCCAAAGCTCAAAAGCTAAGGTGACTTTTTGTACATGTGCAATAATAATATAAACAGAAGAATATGAGGACCACATGAAAAAGTGAAGGAAAAGTCACGCTAAACCAGAAACAAGGGTCGTCGTTTCACAAAGAATGAATCTATGCTTACCGTTAAGTGGACTGTGGAATTCTTGCACTCAAGGAAAGGCTTTTAAATAGGAGCACTATGCCCTATTGCCCCATGGATTCCAACCAAGCAAGGCAGGCATAACCTAAGGGGCTAGTGTTTGATTTGAGGGGACCATCAACCATTCAACCATTGTTTTTTCTGTTTAGACTGTTAGGTAATGAGGAAGGTCTCCAAAATTAGGGTATTATAATTACAATTTTTGCGTTTGTACCGGTATTATGTTTCTTTTCTTTTAGGGGTGATCCATTTTCGGTTTCATACCTCCACTCGACTTTCCTCTTCTCTCCTCTCCTCTCTTTCATTAAAATTTCCACCTCCCCTTCTTAAAACCAAACGGTACATTTAAGAGTGACATATGTCTTAATTTTAAATCAAAATTCTTTTAACTTTATTTTATATATAAATATATATATATATATCCTATTTATAATTTTAAACATTTTTTAAATTATTCCTAAATTAATTATGTAAATATATTTTAAATGTACACCAAAAATTATAATTTTTAATATTCAAATATTTTATAATTTAATTTCTTTAAATCTTACATATATTTAATAATATTCGAACAACACACAAATCTTGGCAATGTTATATAAATTATAAGAGCCATTCTATTTGGCTCGAATTGTAACGTGTGATTTTAGAGGAATACACGGTAACTTGTGATTTTATTTTTGATTAAATATGTTTTTGGTTTTTATAAATATACTGAAATTTGGTTTTGGTTTTTTAGTTATTTTTTTATTGATCTTGGTTCTCCATTTTTTTAAAATCACGTGTTTTTAGTTCTTTTTATGTAATTATACTCTATTAAGTCGCTTTCGCATCTCACTACGACTTTTTTTGGGTAAAAGTTCACAGGAAATTTCTTGCAATTTCTTTTTTAGGAAAATCATATGTAGTGAATTTCCAAAAACCACAAATTTTGTACATAAAATGCTTAAAATTTATTTTCTTTGTTGTAGAAAAAATCTATAGTAAATTTCCCACAAATTTTAAAATCATAATTAAATTTTCTTTGAATTTTGAAAATTACAGGAAAAATCAAAGGAAAGTCCATAACAAAATCTACAAGAAATATCGCTACGTCATCATTTAACGGAATATAACTAATAATAAGGATGAAAATCACGTGATTTTAAAAAATAGAGGACCAAAGTCAATAAAAAAATAAATGAGAAATTAAAACCAAATTTTACTATATTTTAAGGGATGAAAAACATATTTAACTATTTTTATTTTTTTAAATAAATAAAAATTTAAATTAAAGTAAATCAAATTAAGATCATGCGATTAATATTGATATGTACTTTTTTGTTTCAGAACTTAATTTAACTGTAAGATCTTAATTTGATTTGCTTTTATTTTAATTTTTATTTATTTCAAGAAAATAAAAAAAAATAAAATCATGACTTATACCGTGCATCCAACTATTCATCCGGAATCACACAATATAATCGAGCCAAATAGCAAGCTCTAAAGTGAAATCATTTCCCACAATTCATCCGTGTATATTGCTGATTTACACTTTTAAGGACTTCTCATCAATTTCCTTGTTTCATACTCACGCCAGAATAAATAAAGAAGAAACTCTTAATCTGGTCCTGAAAGATTCGAGGTTAGTCATATTAGTCCTTGAAAGATGAAAATTACATTTTCATCCCTGAAAGATGGAAAAGTAATTCAATTTAGTCCCTTTTTAGTGATTAAATTGATATTTTAAAAAATCTTTCAAGGACTAAAGTGAATAACTTTTTATCTTTGAAGAACTAAATTGAATAATTTTTCATTTTTTAGGGACAGAAAAAACAATTTCATTCTTTAAAAAACTAACATGATCCACACCAATTTTTTCGGGAATTAAAATGAAGCTTTACTCATAAATAAATTTCATTCCACGAATTCTCTTTCCCGAAGACTGGGGTTACATTAAATAAAGGGCCGGCTATACCATAATTTTATCGACTATGAATTTCTTCACATTTCGTATCTCCTTTTCCATTTCCATTTTTTTATCTCTCTATTTTCAACATTTATTTTCTTTATATTTTTTTTTCATATCACATTAATTATTATATCTTTCAATTAATTTCTCTTTTATTTCCTTTTTTTCCTACCACTCTTTTCCACACTATCTTAAAAATGGATGTCAAAGTTTTATTACCTTAACTTTATGGATGAGAAAGTTCAACTTTAACCATTGTCTCTTTCACACCGTCGAGTCTTTGCCACACTAGTTTATTGGCAAGCCTTAGATGTTTCCATGTGTAGAAATGTTCTATCTCAATATCATATACCCTATATTCTATAACATATGGTTATCCTGTATTGTATTCAAATTGGATCTTGTATGAACGAGTTTGCGCCTCCACGCCACCCGAAAGAATATTCTTACACCCTGTTGTGTTTTTTAATCACCCCTATTATATGCACGCCTAAAATTTCACGTCTATAATTTATACTACTAATACCTAATAATCATATAAGAATTGCGAATTGCGAGTTAACATGAGTGTCATTTAGTTAATAACTTAGTAATTAATTGTCACAGTGAACTACTATAATTAATAGCATATTAATCAAACAATTAATGTACGTTGTTAACCAAATAAATTATAAATTGTAAACCAACGTGATGCAAAGAATTAAGTGTGCAAGAATTATTTTCTTTTTGAAGATAACAGTCCGTGAATCAATGGTTGTTAATTCCATGTTCAGTTTACATCTATAAATAATATTATGAGTTCCCTCCCTCATTTTAGTACTTCAACAAAATGTGATGAGGATATATATATATATATATATATATATATATAAATATAAATATAAATAAGTCATACATATACGTACACAATAATTGATCAGATCAACTATGTATATAAAAAAATGTTCGTGTGCGTAGATCACAAACAACCAAATAAATCAAATTCAGAACTCGACAACGGTGTGAGGAATGAGGATATGTGATCGCATTATTTATAACTATAACGCACTCAAGCTGCCGGTGGAAAACCGTTAAAAATAAATAAATAAGTATATAAAATAATGAATGTTTTTGTCGTGTGTGTATAAATAAAATAAGTAAACATATAAAATTAGTTAACTATCGGCATCTCATTATAAAGTACTCATCTAGCATAGATATTAATACAACATATTGATATATAAAAGAATATTAGGTGTTTTAATATATACTACTTCAAGTACGTACATTTTAATTTTAACTACATATTTTCAGGTAAATTATGTTTTTGGTCCCCAAAATATCGTGATTTTTTCATTTGGTTCCTCAATTTTTTTTTCCGGAGTGGTCTCTAAAAATTATAACGTATTCCCATTTGGTCCCTCCGTTAGTGCAACCGTTTATTATCTTTCTTATGACAGCTTAGGTGGACAAAATAAGCCTACATTATATGCACATGTGTCATCTTATATGTCTTACATTAAATAAGCCTACATGACATGCATATGTGTTATTTTTTTCTTTGAGTAAACTAGCAAATTGGTCCCTGATTTTTTTAGGGTCATGCAGTTTAGTCCCTAAGAAATAAAAAACCCCAATATAGTCTCTGACTTTCTTGTTTTATCTTTCACTATAGTTCAATTGTGTGTTTCCTGTTAATTTTTTTTTATGATGTGTCACGTTTCGTAACATTGTATCATATTATTTGTCATCGGGGCACAAAAATAACGTCATTGGAGTTGAGACCTTCCAATGAAAAGGGGAGAAGAGAGAAAAAGGGAAAATAGGGAAGCACACAACAGTTAGAATTGAAACATTTCGAGCTATAAATTTGACAAAACCACATCGTTTTTGTGTCATAGTGACACTATAGTGACAAACTGAGACAGAGTGTCACTAAACATGACACGTCGTAAAAAAATTAACGGGAAACACACAGTCGGACAATAATGAAAGAAAAAACAAGAAGTCAAAGACTATATTGAGGTTTTCTATTTCCTAAGGACTAAATTGCATGACCCTAAAAAAGCAGGACCAATTTGCCAGTTTACTCTTTTTTTCTTTACATAATCTAATCACGTAAAAATCTCATCCGAATCGAAGCATTAATTTGTTATGATCTCGTTGAAATGAGATATACAGTAGCACAGCCCACAGGGGTGGACCTGAAAAACAAATGAAGTAAAAATGACATGTGACATTTTGCTAGTTAGCTGTGACATGGTCGTCGTCCTTGTTATTTTATACTTACAGTAATTACCTCACGCCACCAGCCTCCGGAGTCTAATTATATCAATAATATTATATGTTCTAAGAGTCTGGTCTTGTTCCCATACATCAATAATAAATGAAAAAGGTTTGTCAACAAATAGCAGAAAAACCAATCTTCACCATTTATCTATATATACCCTACGTATTAACACTGCTGGCACTATTTTCATTGACACACTTGATTCATATTCTCTGTCATCACTCTCAGATACATACATATATGTATATGGAACCAGAGCATTATTTTCCTTCTCCTGCACTCTGTTCAACCAGGTAAATATTAATTGGATTAACTTATTTAAAAAAACTTATTTGTGTTTGATTTATGAGAAAACCTCATTTCAAACGTCGATCATGATTACCGTTTCAAATGTGGACCTGGTAGCATTTACCACTATCCACGTTTGAATTTCCAAACACACTATTAGTGTTGTTTTGCATTATTTGTGTGTTTTGTATGTATTAATTAGCAAATGAATGTAGGTGGTGGTCGAAGGAGACAGTGGCGGTGGTGACTGGAGGAAACAAGGGGATAGGTTTTGCACTAGTGAAGCGTTTTGCTGAACTTGGACTCAGTGTGGTGCTAACTGCCAGAGACAACCAAAAAGGAGAGGATGCGTTGGAGACACTTCGAGCACAAGGCTTTTCTTCTAACGTTCACTTTCTACTCCTTGATGTCTCTGATCCCCTTTCTATCACAGCTTTTGCATCCTCCTTCAAAGCCAAATTTGGATCCACCTTGGATATTCTCGTACGTGTATATAATATATATATTAATAGTGTGTTTGGTTTAATCGAAAATCAGGTCTCAATCTTGGATCCGAGTAACGCTATAGCCGGATCCTCATTTTGAAACATGGTTTTCGGCTAAAACAAACACATACTAATTTTCAGATCATCAATTAATTTTATTCAATCTCAAATTAATTAAATCCCAATATATATGAATTATCAGGTGAACAATGCAGGGGTATCATTCAATGAGCTCCACGAGAACTCAGTGGAGCACGCGGAAAGCGTCATCAGAACTAACTTCTATGGCCCCAAATTGCTAATTGAGGCTCTCCTCCCTCTCTTTCGTTCCTCTTCTTCCATCTCACGTGTTCTGAATGTTAGCTCAAGGCTCGGCTGCCTCAATGTAACTAACTAACTCTAATTAATTCCATTTCATTCTTCACAACTGTGTTTGGTTTAGCTGAAATTGGTTAAATTTAAGTTTGGATCGGCTAACACAACTATTTCTAGTGTTGAAAACGTTTACCACGTTTCAACGCTAAACTTAACATCAACATGTTTTTCATTCATGTGCATGTTCAAAATATAAAGTGACATTATATCATACATATTGTGTGCAGAAATTGAGAAACGCGGAAATGAGAAGAGTGTTAGAGCGTGAGGCTTTGTTGGAAGAGGAAATAGAGGGAATTGTGAAAATGTTCCTAAGAGATGTGAGGAATGGGACGTGGAAGAATCAAGGGTGGCCATCATATTGGACGGACTATGCGGTTTCGAAGTTGGCTCTGAATGCATACTCAAGGGTGTTGGCTAAGAGATATTGTAATAGTAATAAAGGAATAAGTGGGTTGAGTGTGAATTGTTTTTGCCCTGGCTTCACTCAAACCTCAATGACGAAAGGGAAAGGCACACACACCGCTGATTATGCTGCTTCCCTTGCAGCCACCCTTGCCTTGCTTCCGCCGCACCATTTGCCTACTGGAAAGTTCTTTTTGCTTGGAAAAATTAGCACTTTCCTTCATGTTGCTTCTAAACTATGATTTTTTTTTTTTTTTTCTATCCTATCTAGCTAGCTAGCTAGGTAGTCTTAACTAGTGTGAAATGGCACGGCTAGTGAACTTAAAAAAAACAAATGTATTGCTAGTTAGCTTATTTAGCTTTACGTCTTTTTCGCTTTTGAGCACTAAATATTTTAAAAGAAAAAAAAAAGTTAAATATATTTTTGGTCCCTTAAATATAGTCGAGATTTGGTTTTAGTTTCTGTAATTTAAAATCAATGTCCTTATCGATGAATTTTCGTAGCTAATCCGTAGCAAAATCTGTAGCTAAACTATATAAAAGTACTAAATTGATGTGTTTTCAATTTTTAAAAGACCAAAACCATTGATTTTAAATTATAGGGATTAAAACAAAATGTTGCCTATATTTCAGGGATTAAAAACATATTTAACCAAAAAAAGAAAGCAATTCATTTCAACTAGTAGGTGGTTAATTAAAACTTCTGCTTATCCTCCTATATATATCATGAGTAAACCCCCAAATCGGTCCCTAACATTTTTAACGTTGTGCAAATTGGTCTCTGACTTACTTAAATGACTACGTTAGTCCATGACTTCCTTTGTTGTCATGTAATTAGGCCCAAAGCACTTAACAGATGTCTACCTTTTTTGGACCTAATTGCATGACGGTAAAGGAAGTCAGGGACTAACGTAGTCATTTAAGTAAGTCAATGACCAATTTACACGACGTTAAAAATGTTAGGGACCGATTTGGGGGTTTACTCTATCATTATTATTTTGTTTGGTTGTGTTGCATATATTAATTGCACAAGAGCGGTACTACTATATCATCACATAATATTATGAGATGGACACATTACACAACCTTGTTGCATTGTAGTATTGCATATATATATTGCACGAGAGTAGGTATATATTCTCCACCACATTATATTCTTGAAATGGACATATGATATCCAATCACACCTTCACTTTCATATATAATTGAGATTATAGTTTGGTGTCACAAAATGGTATGCATATGGCACCGTCAAGTGGATATCGTATCATCGTAACAGTCCTTATCTTGTAGAATATAATATTGTAAGACTCTTGATATTAAATGTGTGTGAATGTATATATGCTCCTAATTCTACAATTTGGCTGTGACAACATATGTGTGTCACTTCTGTTACCAAAATTATCCTTCAATTCATATCGCGAAGTAAAATAATATCACTGTAAAACGTCAACCTAAGTATCATTTTAGTAATGTGAAGAGCAATAGAGGATATAAAAGTCAATTTTTAGACTTTTAAAAAATATTGAAGGCTGCGGTGCAAAGGAACCACTTAATCAAATTATAACTCAATTGCAGGAAAAACATCAATAAATCAAAATTCATCAACAATTAATCAATTTTTTAAGTTTGCCATATCAACTCCTCCCCTAAAGATGTTTTTTTAATAATAATGATGAGTTCATTTTCCTACAACCTATTTATGTATTTACGGTATATGCTTAAATATGTTTTTAGTCCCTTAAAAATTAGTGAATTTTGTGTTTAGTCCCTATAAAATTATTTTGTCTCAAATTTTTTTAATTAGTAATTCTAATATTAACTATTTTAATATTTAAAACAAAAAATAACAAATCGCTCTTATTTTTTATACTGTATAAGAATATTTTAGTGAGGAATTGGAGAGCTGTGATGATATATACAATACTAAAAAATAAGAGAGATTTATTGTATTTTTATTTTAAATATTAAAATAATTAATATTGGAATTAATAATTAAAAAAAATTTGGGCAAAATAATTTCAACAAAATCCAATGTGGTAGTCACGTCAGCATACTGTAAGAGTGTCAGGTCATCACTTAACAACACCAATTAACGACAAGGATTAAACTTGGAAACGGAAAATTAATGAGTGACTAAATTTAGGTGAAAAATTTTATAGGGACTAAATACAAAATTCACTAATTTTTTAGGGAATAAAAACATGTTTAAGCCGGCAATATATTTAGGTATCACATCAAATTTGAACTCAAGGTAGTGACTTCGTCTCAATCTAACTAACTTTAACGGAAAAACTCATTTAATTATAGAGTAAACTCTTTGAGTTTGGTCCATGGTAAACTTTTATTATAAATAATGTAAATTTAATATTAAAAAAATTATTAATATAAGTTATAAAATTAAAATTACTTTTTATAGTAAAAAAAAGTTAAAGGTTTTATGGTGACCCAAACTCAAAGGGTTTTAGTTTATAATTACCCAAAAACTCAATCCAACCCAATTTTGATGGGAGGGATTTAGGGGTATAAAAATTAATTAATTATAATTATAATTAAAAAATAAAGTTACCAGGATCCGGCCCATCTTTAATGGGGTGAAACCTCATTACTATACCTAAATATATATATTATTAAAACAGAAACACAAATTCTAGAGATGGCATATTAGGCTTATCCAATTGACACATTACAAATTTGTGATCATTCTCTAATACTCTTAGTTAATTATGAGTGTCCGTTCAGTTAAATTTTGGTGGATGGGAAATAGCTAGTACTCATTATGGAGTTGATTAATTAATAATATTGTCAAAGCTCATGGAGGTGTATTCCTAATTAGCGGAGTAGGTAATCATGTGAGGGGAATGATCTAATTTTACATGGAAATGAAACAATTTGGAGTAATTAATAAAAGATTTAATTGCACTTTTGGTCCCCTTATTATCTTCAATCCGCGATTTTTGTCTCTTACTTTTTTTTCGCGATTTTGGTCTCTCTAACACATACTTATGAGGTATAGCTAGGGGGACCAAAACTTTGAACTACATCGCGAATTTGGAATAATAGGGGGAGCAAAATCACAGATTGATGATAGTAGGGGGACCAAAAGTGCAATTAAACCTTAATAAAAAATTGCAAAATCGATCAAAAGTATTTCTAGTTTATAGTTGAATGAAACGAACACTAAGAGTGTATTTGGTAAGGCCAATAAATTAGTTACTAGTTTATTTGACTAGCTTATAAATTAGTTTGACCAACACAAAAGTGTTTGGTAAGGTACCTCAAAGTAGCTTATTTTAGGAGCTTCTAAGTTCTAACTTATAAGCTATAAGCTACTTCACTTAACTTCTAGCTTGTAGCTTATTTAATTTTCTTCCATCACTATCCCTTATATTTTTACATTTCCCTTATTATCCTTAATTTCTTTTTACCTATTATTATCTATTTTCATTTTTTTAGTGACAAAAACCTTTCAATTTTTTTTATATATTATTACCTATATAATAAGTAATTTAAAAAATTATGAATTAATTAACTTGTTATTTTCTTTTCACTATTTTATGAAATCATTTTTATATTATACTATTTATTTTATCAATTTTACTATTTATTTTAATTTTTAATTAATATTTTATCACTAAAAGGTTTAATATGAATTTAATTATTCTTTTAAAAATCTAAAATTACAATTGCATAATAATATATTTTTGTCAAAACACAAATAGAATTTATAATAAAACTTATGTATTATGTCCTTTATGTCTTTTTACATTTACCAACTACCTTATCAACTAGTTTTACTAAACACTTCTGATTTAATAAGCTACCTTATCAATTCAGAGCTTATAAACTAGAAATTTATCACTTACTAGTTAGTTTATCAGCTAGTTTTATCAAATATATATGTTTACTCTTTGTGAGTTGAAATTCCATTATCTTTCCATATTATTGTATATCTTGATTGCTCCCATTGGTCATGAATTGACTTCTCTTAACCTGTCTTTCACTCTTTCTCCTTATACAACTTGACCTTTGTCATTTATGGTCCAATAGGTACTATATATACACCATCTGAATTTGTTCTTTAGAGCTACTGGTCTTTCCATCTAAGAATTTTTCAAAAAGCTTCCACTTTTGTGTGAGTTATACCTAACTTTCCACCTACATCTTTTTTTTTCAAATAATTGAAGTTCTTCTAATCCTCTATGAAAATGAAAAGAGAGAAAGGCATCGTAAGATTGGACAACTCCCCACCTAAACTAAAAAGATAGGAAAAAGACTAATTAATTCATACCCTAGAGTAGAGGATCGTGCAATTAATGCAATTGATATTTAACCTCGTTATTGTTTTATGTATATACTATCAAGTTACCCGTGAATTTGCACGGGTGACGTTGGATAGTAGGCAATCTTTATTTTTAAATGTATTATTAATTTTTTTTATAAAAAAATTAACTTATGAAATATACTACATCAATTAGTAGAATGTGAATAACATATTAGTATCACATTTTTAAAAAATAATAATCAATATATAATTAATATAATTATAAATGTAAAATATATTGATCATTGATCCCACACCTCAATCACTTTAAACACATAAAGTGTAAATAGTTTTATGGGAAAAATTTTGGAAACACGACATGTATATTGGGGAACAATTTTAATATAGGTAAATAGAATAAATAAATCAAATAGATAAGAAAAATAATAAGTTAAAACACTAATGAATAAAATATAAAGATAAATGATATATTTGAAAAATCACATTAAATTTAACGTAAATCTACAAATTTATCGTGTTTCTTAATGTGTGTTTTATGTAATGAAAAATTAGGGATGGATGATGATTAAAACTATTTTAATAATAATAATAATAATAATAATAAAAAAAAAACAAAACGGTATGAGCAGGACTGCCTCCCGTGAATAATAATAATAATAATAACAATAACAATAACAATAAAACAAAACGGTATGCGCAGGACTGCCTCCCGTGAATAATAATAATAATAATAATAATAATAATAATAATAATAGTAATAATAATAACAATAAAACAAAACGGTAGGAGCAGGACTGCCTTCCGTGGAGGATACCCGAGGTTCTTACAAAAATTCTTTTATAATTAAATAGATAAAAGATTAATAGAAACAAATAATGAGAGAAAATATTTTAATATGATAATGAGCCCGTTTGTTTAAAATTATTTCTTAAAAGAATCACTTCTTTTTTAAAAAAATCACTTATAAGAACTTTTAAAACGTTTGTCTAAGCTTTTTTCAAGAAGCAGAATTAGAAAATGATCAGTTTTCTGCTTTTTTTTAAGAAGCAACTCAGAGTTGCTTCTTGAAAAAAGCAGTTAAAATAAAAGAGAGAGAAAACTTTTTAATAATGTTAAAGCATTAATTATCAATGTGAAAGCATTTATTATGACAAATAAAGTGTTTTCTTATGATTATAGCCAAACAAAAAAGATTCTGATTATACAAGAATTTCTAAAAAAAATTTCTTTTGTTATTGGGCCAGTTTATTGTATAATCAGAATTTTTTTTTCGTTTGGCTATAATCATAAAAAAAATACTTTATTTGTTATAATAAATATTTTCACATTGTTAATTAATGCTTGATAAAAACAAAAGAAAAAAAATAAACGGCAGGACCAAGATTACCTCACGTGGAGGATATCTGTGGTTTATAAAAAAATCACTTTACTAAAGTGATAATAAAGAAACTAAAAAAAAAACCCAAGTGAGAAAGCAGACAAAAGAAAACGATAGTAACGGGACTGCCTCCCATGGAGGATACCCGAGGTTCTTTAAAAATTACTTTTATAATGAAATAGATAAAAGAGTAATAGAAACGAATAATGAGAGAAAATGTTTTAATATGAAAATAAAAAAAATGAACGTGTGATAAAAAACAAAAGAAAAAAGAAAAATGCAAACGACAGGAGCAAGACTATCTCTCTTGGAGAATATTTGTGGTTCATAAAAAAATCACTTTATTAAAGTGATAATAAAGAAACTAAAAAATAAAAGCCAAGTGAGAAAACAAATAAAAGAAAATGGTAGAAGCAGAACTGCCTCCCGTGAAGGAAACCCGAGGTTCTAAATAAATTACTTTTATAATGAAACAGATAAAAGATTAATAGAAACGAATAATGAGAGAAAATATTTGAATATGGTAATAAAAAATTGAATGTGTGATAAAAAATAAAAGGAAAAAAGAAAAAAAAAACGATTGGAGCAAGAGTACCTCTAATAGAGGATATTCGTGGTTTATAAAATTATCACTTAACTAAAGTGATAATAAAGAAACTAAAAAAATGTAACCCAGGTGAGAAAACAAATAAAAGAAAACGGTAGGAACAAGACTGTCTTCCGTGGAGGATACCCAGGGTTTTTTAAAAATTACTTTTATAATGAAACAGATAAAAGATTAATAGAAACAAATTATGAGAGAAAATGTTTTAATATGATAATTAAAAAAAAGAAAATGAACGTGTAATAAAAAATAAAAAAAAAAAGAAAAACACATATGGCAGGAGCAAGACTACCTCCCGTGGAGGATATTTGTGGTTCATAAAAAAACCACTTTACTAAAATGATAACAAAGAAACTAAAAAAGTAAAACCCACGTGAGAAATAAGATAAAAGAAAACGATAGGAGCACGACTGCCTCCCGTGGAGGATACCCGAGGTTCTAAATAAATTACCTTTATAATAAAACAGATAAAAGAAAAGATTAATAGAAACGAATAATGAGAGAAAATATTTTAATATAATAATAAAAAAAGAAAATGAATGTGTGATAAAAAATAAAAGAAAAAAAGAAAAAACCAAACGACGGGAGCAAGAGTACCACTCTTGGAGGATATTTATGGTTCATAAAATTATTACTTAACTAAAGTGATAATAAAGAAACTAAAAAAATAAAACCCAAGTGAGAAAACATGACATTTATACTGTGAGAACAATTTTGATATAAAGTAAATAAGATAGATAAATAAAATAGATAAGAGAGATAAAAGTGAAAACATTAATAAATAAAATAGAGAGATAAATAATATATTAGAAAAAACACTTTAAATTTAATATAAATCAACATGATTATTATATTTATTAATCTATATTTTTATATAATAAAAAAGATAAATAAAAATGAAATATAAGTGAAATTATTTTAAAAATATAATTAAAAAATCAGAAGCATGATGAAAAGAAAACAAAAAGAAAAGGAAAAAAAAACATAAGTAAAAAGATAGAAAAACGTTTACAGTAGAAGGAGCAGTATTAAAAGTTTTAAAAAAGAGAGAGAAAGGGAAAATAAATAGATTTGAACGGGAAATATTTTGTCTAATAATCATTTTATTGAAGTCTGAAGTGAGAATAAAGAGACCTAAAAACAATGTGCATTTAGTGTATGTTTGGTTTTACACCACAATCACGGTTTAAACATGGATTTGGACAAATGCTATAAGAGTACCGTTGACCCAGATCTATGTTTGAATAAAATAGAGAGATAAATAGTATATTAAAAAACATAAAAAATTATTGTAAATTAACTCATTTGTTGTTTTTTTAATCAATATTTTCACGTAATAAAACGTATAAGTAGGATCAGAGATAATAATAGATCAAATTAAAAAAAATAATAGATAAAAAATGTTGAAAAAAATAACACGTGTACCGTGAAAACAATTTTAAGATATAGAGTAAATTGATAAATAATAAAAAAAGTAAAAGTGTGATATAAAAAAATAGAAAAAAATAAAAAAAAACATAAAAGTATGTGCAATGTATTAAAAAATAGAAAAAAAAGGAAAAGAGGAGAGAGATGAATTTGGACAAAAAAAATTGTGCCAAAAGTTGACACGTGCACAGCAGATTGATTTTATATCAATAGAAATGAAATGATTGTGAATGTGAGCATTTATTGTTTACATGGAAAAATATGATTTTCGTCCCTATAGTTTCGGTCAGCTTTAGTTTTTATTCCTGTATTTTAAATCCTTTATTTTTGTCCCTGAACTTTCTAAATCCCCAAACTATGATCCTTGACTGTTAGTGAAATCTGTTAAACTCATGAGTTGGGTAACAAAAATTACATGTTAACCTCAATAGTGGGCCTTAAATAACTGACTCATCTAATTAATTTTTTTTATTAATATTTTAATTATTAAAATAACCATAATTATGAAATTAGGTTTTTTATCGAGTAAAAGTGCTCAGGTGAAAACCCTAATTTAGTAATTAGGATTATTTTAATAATTAAAAATTGATAAAAAAAAGTTAATTAGATGATCAGTTAGTTATTTGGAACTCACTATTGAGGCTCATACGTAACTTTTGTTAACCAGTTCATCAAGTTAACAGATCTCACTGACGGACAAGGACAACGGTTTGGGGGTTTAGAAAGTTTAGGGACAAAAAAACACAGGAATTAAAGTACAAAAATAAAGACTAAAATTAACCGAAACTATAGGGACAAATTTTTTTCCCATTTTTATAAGTTCACTGCAGGGTGAAATTTGTTACTTCATCTTTAAGAAAGATTATTTTTTTTCTCCATTTATTCTTTATGAAAATGTAACTAGCATCTATATCTAAGTTTTCCTACAACGTAATACTAAATGATTATTATAGTAGGCTCGTGTTTTTCAAACAAGATATAATTATAATGACAATAAAAATAACAAAGTCATGAAAAAAAAAAGAAAAAAAGAAAAAAACTGTATTGCTCAATCTTTCCCTCTTTTTACCATTGTAAGAAATTAATGTCTCATGTGTGTGGCAAATGTATGTAGTTTAATAAATTAAATAAAAAAATATATTATTCAATTATTTGAATGAAAGGGTATAACTTTTGGGAAAGGAGTTGTTATGTTTTGATGAATGGGTATATTGTTTGATGGAAACAATATATATAATGAAAGGACATGAATAGTCTCAATCTCTACTTATTAAAGTTTGTCTCTTAAAATTACCATCAAGAATTGAAGAATACAAGAAAGAAAAGGAAAGAGATAGAAAAGATTCATCTTACAAATTCTACAATATTCAAAGGCATCATCAATCTTATCACGGATCAAGGTTAGTGTTTTTATCTAATCTTATATGTGAAAACTATGAATTCTAAGATCCTATTTGATTGTTCAAATATCATGAAAGTTTACATGTGGTATCAGAGCATGTGTTTGGGATTTCATAGTTTTCCATTAATAATGATTTTATCCATTAAAATTATTCTTGAATGTTCAAATATTAAAAATTCTTAAATGTTAATTCCGCTGCATGTATTTATGATTTATGATGGTTTATATTTGAATTGAATGATTTCTGAACATGCTGCATCTTCATGTTTTTCTATACTTTTATTATTTGTATGAATTTACAAGTTTATTTGGAGTGCAGTAAAGGTTTACGTTTAAGTTTCATTTGAAAGTTTCATTTTTTTTGTGCGGCCTTTAATTTTTAAACCAAAGGTTATATTGGTTAACAATTGCGCGGCCGTTATCATTTGAAAGTTTCGAATTACAATAGCATTTGAAAGGCGCACGTACGTTAATTGTTAACGTTGTCTTTGAATTTTTTTTTTTTTTTTTTTTAAAAAGGTGAATTTATAACCCACTGTCGTGAAGAAAGTTTGCCGTAAAGGAGGATTAGGATAAATGTTTTAAAATATATATATATATATATATATATATATATATATATAATATTTTTTGAAACTATATTATGTGAGTTTGTTAGTCACCAAAGTGATCAAACTTTTAAGTGATAAATAGTTTCAAATTAAATTATGTTTATATATATCCTATGAATATTTATATTTGGAATTAATTGTATGATAGATTTGTTAGTCACCAAAGTGGCCAAATCTTTAAGTTTCATTAAATTCCAAAATTAATAGTAATTTCTTTCAATTATTCATAAAATTATGGATGCTATAGTATTTTTTTTTATGATTATATATTGAAGTTCATTATTATAAGACAGTTAAGGATTGCCCAAAGGTTGATTATTTGCTCTTATAATTAATGAGCATAAATGTTGGTAGTGTAAATGCATTATTAGTTGTATTTATATATCCAAAGATAATAAATATTTCTAATTAATGCATATATCATTGCCAAATTATATAAATATTTTTTTTAGCATCATTATGTCAAGTATGGTATATTGGTGGATTGCCCAAAGGTGAACATCAATATGCATTGTATGAAGTTATGTTCTGAATTTATTTAGCATGTTAGTATGAAACTCAAAGCATTGATGTTTTTAAATCTTTATTGCTTGCAGTACCTTTTGCTTTGCATTCGCATTTCTCATCTGTTCCAATTTTTAATGGACTTAATTTCTCTAAATAGAGTGAGCAAATTCAATTTTACCTTGGGGTAATGGATTTGGGTTTGGCTATTCGTGAAGAGAAACCAAGTGTTATTACTGACTTAAGCACTGAGGAAGAGAAAGTTCATTTTAAAAATTGGGAAAAGTCAAACAGATTGAGTCTGATGTATATGCGGATGAGTATTGCTGATAACATTAAGTCCGCTCTTCCTAAAACTAAAAGTGCAAAAGAAATGATGAAGTTTGTGGAAGAGCGCTCCCAAACTGCTGATAAGTCTCTTGCCGGGACATTAATGAGTACTTTAACCACCATGAAATTTAATGGTTCTTGTACTATGCATGAACATGTTACCGAAATGGTAAATATTGCAGCAAAACTTAAGTCATTGGGAATGGATATGGATGAAAATTTCCTTGTGCAATTCATATTGAATTCATTACCGTCTGACTATGGTCCTTTCCAAATGAACTATAATACCATGAAAGATAAATGGAATGTGCATGAATTGCATAGTATGTTGGTTCAAGAGGAAATCAGACTTAAGAATCAAGGAAATCATTCCATTAATTATGTTAATCATCAAGGAGCTAGAAAGAAATTTGGCAAGAAACATGACAAGAAAGGGAAGGGACTCCTAAAGATCAATGAGGCCTCTTCTTCTCAAATCCACCAAAAGGAACATCAAGGAAACATATGTAATTTCTGTAGAAACACTGGGCATTTCCAAAAGGATTGTCCAAAACGTAAGACTTGGTTCGAAAAGAAAGGTAAGCCTAGTGCTTATGTATGTTTCGAATCAAATTTAGCTGAGGTTCTTTATAATACTTGGTGGATTGATTCTGGATGTACAACTCATGTTTCTAATACGATGCAGGGATTCCTTACGACCCGAACCACAAAGCCAAATGAAAAGTTTGTCTTTATGGGCAATAGAGTGAAGGTTCCAGTGGAAGCAGTCGGGACTTATCGTTTAATCCTCGACACTGAACATCATTTAGATTTGTTTGAAACTCTTTATGTGTAGATGCCTTGATTGCAGGGTTTTGATGATGCCAATAATAAGGAAAGAAAAGAGGTAGATTGACAAATGGCTAAAGAAAGAACTAATTCAAGTCAAGTCAAGAAGATCAAGATCAAAGTCAAAGTCAAGTCAATACAAGAAGGTCTATTAGTTTAAGCTTAATTTAGTTAGATAAAAATGTTAAAAGAAATCTTATAATTTGCAAGGAACTTGACACTAAAAAGAAAATTGAACAAAATATTTTTATAAAGTAAAAATCAGTTCAAAAATTAAATTTCTTGAACTAGTAATCGATTACCAAGAGTTTCAGAATTCAAAAATAGTGTAATCGATTTCCAGAGGTTTCAGAATTCAAATTTAAAAATATTTGAACTGGTAATCGATCACCAAATCCTGTAATCGATTACCAGAGTGCAGGAAATTCAAATTTTGAATTCCAGGAACAACTGTTCACAATTTTGAACTGTGTAATCGATTACCATATACCTATAATCGATTACCAGAGTACTTTTTCTGAAAATCTCGAAGAGACATGACTTCTAATCAAGGATTACAATGTTTCATCATCATCCTTATATATATATATGTCTCATTTTCGAAAATTAACTAGATTACTCATGTGAAATCATAAAAGATTGAAATCATTTTTAAGAATCATCTTGTGCCAAACACTTGCAAATTATCAAGATCTCTTATAGGTTCTTCAAGTTGTAATATCCACTCTAAAAGAGAGTTGTACAAAATTCATTCTGTTACCGTGTGATTGAAGAGAGGGTGTCTCTTGTGTATTGTGGGTGAATCTCAACACAAGGGAAGGGTTCCAAGGTGTTGGAGGATTCATCAATTGTAAAGAACTTTTACAAATAGTGGAAATCTCAAGTGGGTTACTTGAGGACTGGACGTAGGCAAGTGGTTGAGCGAACCAGTATAAATTGAGTTTGCAATTCCTCTTCCCTTAACTCTTATTTATTTATTGCAATTACAATTTCATTATCTTAAGAGTAATCATTCATACTTCATCTTAGAAAAGACATTTTAAGCATAATAAAGGCAAGATAAATTAATAATCGAAAAGATTAGTTAAAATCGAATAACTTAATTCACCCCCCTTTTAAGTTAGTGAGGCCACTTGTCTAACAAGTGGTATCAGAGCTTGTATCTTGTATAAGGATTAGAAGCCTCAAGATTAACTATGGCCTCATCCAATTCCCTTTTTGGTGAAGGAAACTCATTCAACAGACCCCCAGTATTTAATGGAGAAGGATTTCATTATTGGAAATCTAGAATGCAAATCTTTATAGAGTCAATATATCTAAACATTTGGGATGCTGTAGAAAATGGTCCTTTTATTCCTTCAATGCAACTAGGGGAAGAAGTTAAGATAACACCTAGGGATCAATGGAGTGGGGAGGATAAAAGGAAAGTTCAATATAACTTAAAGGCTAAAAACATAATCACATCTGCATTAGGCATAGATGAATATTTTAGGGTCTCAAATTGCAAGAGTGCTAAAGAGATGTGGGATACATTGGAAGTAACTCATGAGGGAACAAGTGATGTCAAAAGATCTAGAATAAACACCCTCACACATGAATATGAACTATTTAGAATGAATCAAAATGAGAGCATACAAGACATGCAAAAGAGATTCACTCATACAGTTAATCATCTTGCATCATTAGGAAAAAGTTTTCCAAATGAAGATTTAATTAACAAAGTTTTAAGATGTTTGAGTAGGCAATGACAGCCAAAAGTGACCGCAATTGCAGAATCCAAGGATCTTACAACCATGTCTCTTCATTCACTATTTGGAAAGCTTCAAGAACACGAGTTGGAGTTGATGAGACTAAACCAAAATGAAGAGAATGATAGAAGTAAGAAAAGTATCTCTCTCAAAGCTTCATCATCAATTGTCCATGAAGAAGAAGATATCATTGAAGATGAGGACTTGGATGATGACAAAGAATTCAGTCTATTTGTCAAAAGATTCAACAAATTTCTAAGAAACAGAGGAAATAGAAAAAGACCTACACCTAACACAAAGAAGAAAGGAGAAGATTCCCAATTAATCCAAAAATGCTTTGAATGCAACTAGCCAGGGCATCTTAGACTAGACTGTCCAATTTATAAGAAGAGAATGGAAAAATCAAACAAGAAGACATTCAAAGATAAGAAAGCAAAGAAAGCCTACATCACATGGGATGATAATGACATAAACTCCAGTGACTCAGAGAATGAAACAGTAAACTTAGGACTTATGGCCAGAGACTACGAAAGTGAAGAAGAGGTAACATCTTCTAACAATAATACTTCCATCTCATTTGATGAATTACAAGAATCCTTTAATGATTTACATAAGGAATCATTTAAGTTAGCAAAACTAGTTTCATCTTACAAGAAAACCACTACAAAACTTAAGAAAGAAATTTCTAAATTAAATGAAGAACTAGACAATCTAAGAAATGAACTTAAATTAATAAATTCTAAAAATGAAAATTTGTGTTCTATCATTAATTTAGAAAATAGTAAAGAAACTCATCCATGCACATCATGCCTAAAACATAAAGAAGAAATTAAAAAGTTAAACACTACACTTGCAAAATTCACCTTTGGTAAGAATAATTTAGATGTTATTTTAGGAAATCAAAGGTGTGTATTTGACAAAGCAGGATTAGGATATAATCCTCAAACTCAACAAAAGAATTATAAATTTTTTTTTGTAATTGCTCAATCCACTAGTTCTCCATTCTTAACATGCTTTTATTGTGGAAAGAAGGGTCATAATGCATCAAATTGCTATTTTAGAAAGAATTCTACAAATCTTAAAAATATGATGTGGATCCCAAAAGGATCTTTGATTAACACTAACTCTAAGGACCCAAAGAAAGTTTGGGTACCTAAATTAAACAATTTTGTGATTTGTAGGATTCCATGAAACAAACTTGGTACATCGACAGTGGATGCTCCAAGCACATGACAGGGGATATCTTAAAGCTTATGGACATCACTCCAAAGAATAGTGGACATGTTACCTATGGAGATAACAACAAGGGTAAAATATTGGGAATCGGAAAAATAGGTACAAATCTCTCAACCTCCATAGAAAATGTCCTACTTGTTGATGGCCTTAGGCATAATTTGCTTAGTGTTAGTCAATTGTATGATAAAGGATTCTCAGTATCGTTTGACTCACAAAATTGTGTTATTGAATCCAAACTTGACAAAAACATTAAGTATATAGGATATATAATAAATAATGTATATAAGATAAAATTAGATAATACTACAAATCATAACTAATGCCTTCTTAGTAAAAATGATGAATCTTGGTTGTGGCATAAAAGAATTGCTCATATCAATATGGATCATTTAAACAAATTAATATCAAAAGACTTAGTAATATGTTTGCCTAAGATAAAATTTGAAAAAGGCAAACTTTGTGATGCTTGTCAAAAGGGAAAATAAGCAAAAGTATCATTTAAATCAAAGAACATAGTAACAACCTCTAGGCCATTACAACTAATACACATGGATCTTTTTGGGCCTTCTAGAACTATGAGTTTTGGGGGAAGTTATTATGCTCTAGTCTTAGTGGATGATTTCTCTAGATATACATGGACCTTATTTCTTGCAAATAAAAGTGATGCTTTTAATGCCTTTAGGAAATTTGCAAAAATAATTGAAAATAAGAAAAATATTAAAATAGCATCCATTAGGAGTGACCATGGAGGGGAGTTTGAAAACAAAAACTTTGACTTGTTCTGTGATGAAAATGGAATAGAACATAATTTTTCTGAAAATCTCGAAGAGACGTGACTTCTAATCAGAGGAAGACCTCATTATTATGTGGGCATTGCTGACTGGTAGACCAATAAGTTGGGCACACTTGGTCCGTTACCGGATGACAAAGCCTCTTCAGGCTGGTGCTCCGCTCCCATATGGTCATTTGATCACTCTGGTTTTGGAACATTTCAACGTACCCTTGGCAAATGAGACCAAACTTGAAGTCAAGCGAAACAATGCAATTGGAGCTTCTCAGATTAATTCCTTTGGCTACCGCAAGAATCAAAACGAGGAATGGGTGTGTAAAGGTGATGACATGGATGTCGATGCGCGCACTCCCTCTCCTCCACATTGAGATGCCACTCTAGATGCTCTCACTGATGTTATTGATGAGATTCGCAGCTTAAAGGTGTATGTGGGAGAGCGCTTTGATTCCATGGAGACTCGCCTTGATCGCATAAAGGATGCTGTCGGTCTTGGTCCCCGTTCCTCCGATGATCAGTAGCTCGCTTTATTTCTAGTTCTATTGCATTGTATTTGGCATTTTGGTTTAGACATATGGTTCTAGCTTTTACTATTTAGTTGATACCTTTATTCTGTGTTTGCTACTATGTTTGGTTTTCTGGTTTGGATATATTCTGGTATATATTTACTATTCTGATTGGTATATATTTTGGTTGGTATATATTTTAGATTTTGATTCATATATGATTTTGGACGTCAGTTTGTTTTTGATGTTGCCAAAAGGGGAGAGATTAGGGAAAATGAAATGAATTTGACTATGTTTTGAAATTTTTTGGAAAACATTGGTCTTGTACAATCTTTGGAAAGTTTTGGAAATGAATTTGACTTTATTTTGAAAATTTTGGAAAACATTGATCTTGTACAATTTTCTTAAAAGAAAGGATAAATTTTATTTCCCAAGTATTAAAAAAGACAAACACAAAAGGGGAGACTAAGGGGAGTGAACGTTATTGACTTAGAAAATCTTGTTTTTCATTCTTCCCTTTAAAGATGGTTGTCATCATAAAAAAGGGGAGATTGTAGATGCCTTGATTGCAGGGTTTTGATGATGCCAATAATAAGGAAAGAAAAGAGGTAGATTGACAAATGGCTAAAGAAAGAACTAATTCAAGTCAAGTCAAGAAGATCAAGATCAAAGTCAAAGTCAAGTCAATACAAGAAGGTCTATTAGTTTAAGCTTAATTTAGTTAGATAAAAATGTTAAAAGAAATCTTATAATTTGCAAGGAACTTGACACTAAAAAGAAAATTGAACAAAATATTTTTATAAAGTAAAAATCAGTTCAAAAATTAAATTTCTTGAACTAGTAATCGATTACCAAGAGTTTCAGAATTCAAAAATAGTGTAATCGATTTCCAGAGGTTTCAGAATTCAAATTTAAAAATATTTGAACTGGTAATCGATCACCAAATCCTGTAATCGATTACCAGAGTGCAGGAAATTCAAATTTTGAATTCCAGGAACAACTGTTCACAATTTTGAACTGTGTAATCGATTACCATATACCTATAATCGATTACCAGAGTACTTTTTCTGAAAATCTCGAAGAGACATGACTTCTAATCAAGGATTACAATGTTTCATCATCATCCTTATATATATATATGTCTCATTTTCGAAAATTAACTAGATTACTCATGTGAAATCATAAAAGATTGAAATCATTTTTAAGAATCATCTTGTGCCAAACACTTGCAAATTATCAAGATCTCTTATAGGTTCTTCAAGTTGTAATATCCACTCTAAAAGAGAGTTGTACAAAATTCATTCTGTTACCGTGTGATTGAAGAGAGGGTGCCTCTTGTGTATTGTGGGTGAATCTCAACACAAGGGAAGGGTTCCAAGGTGTTGGAGGATTCATCAATTGTAAAGAACTTTTACAAATAGTGGAAATCTCAAGTGGGTTACTTGAGGACTGGACGTAGGCAAGTGGTTGAGCGAACCAGTATAAATTGAGTTTGCAATTCCTCTTCCCTTAACTCTTATTTATTTATTGCAATTACAATTTCATTATCTTAAGAGTAATCATTCATACTTCATCTTAGAAAAGACATTTTAAGCATAATAAAGGCAAGATAAATTAATAATCGAAAAGATTAGTTAAAATCGAATAACTTAATTCACCCCCCTTTTAAGTTAGTGAGGCCACTTGTCTAACAAGTGGTATCAGAGCTTGTATCTTGTATAAGGATTAGAAGCCTCAAGATTAACTATGGCCTCATCCAATTCCCTTTTTGGTGAAGGAAACTCATTCAACAGACCCCCAGTATTTAATGGAGAAGGATTTCATTATTGGAAATCTAGAATGCAAATCTTTATAGAGTCAATATATCTAAACATTTGGGATGCTGTAGAAAATGGTCCTTTTATTCCTTCAATGCAACTAGGGGAAGAAGTTAAGATAACACCTAGGGATCAATGGAGTGGGGAGGATAAAAGGAAAGTTCAATATAACTTAAAGGCTAAAAACATAATCACATCTGCATTAGGCATAGATGAATATTTTAGGGTCTCAAATTGTAAGAGTGCTAAAGAGATGTGGGATACATTGGAAGTAACTCATGAGGGAACAAGTGATGTCAAAAGATCTAGAATAAACACCCTCACACATGAATATGAACTATTTAGAATGAATCAAAATGAGAGCATACAAGACATGCAAAAGAGATTCACTCATATAGTTAATCATCTTGCATCATTAGGAAAAAGTTTTCCAAATGAAGATTTAATTAACAAAGTTTTAAGATGTTTGAGTAGGCAATGACAGCCAAAAGTGACCGCAATTGCAGAATCCAAGGATCTTACAACCATGTCTCTTCATTCACTATTTGGAAAGCTTCAAGAACACGAGTTGGAGTTGATGAGACTAAACCAAAATGAAGAGAATGATAGAAGTAAGAAAAGTATCTCTCTCAAAGCTTCATCATCAATTGTCCATGAAGAAGAAGATATCATTGAAGATGAGGACTTGGATGATGACAAAGAATTCAGTCTATTTGTCAAAAGATTCAACAAATTTCTAAGAAACAGAGGAAATAGAAAAAGACCTACACCTAACACAAAGAAGAAAGGAGAAGATTCCCAATTAATCCAAAAATGCTTTGAATGCAACTAGCCAGGGCATCTTAGACTAGACTGTCCAATTTATAAGAAGAGAATGGAAAAATCAAACAAGAAGACATTCAAAGATAAGAAAGCAAAGAAAGCCTACATCACATGGGATGATAATGACATAAGCTCCAGTGACTCAGAGAATGAAACAATAAACTTAGGACTTATGGCCAGAGACTACGAAAGTGAAGAAGAGGTAACATCTTCTAACAATAATACTTCCATCTCATTTGATGAATTACAAGAAGCCTTTAATGATTTACATAAGGAATCATTTAAGTTAGCAAAACTAGTTTCATCTTACAAGAAAACCACTACAAAACTTAAGAAAGAAATTTCTAAATTAAATGAAGAACTAGACAATCTAAGAAATGAACTTAAATTAGTAAATTCTAAAAATGAAAATTTGTGTTCTATCATTAATTTAGAAAATAGTAAAGAAACTCATCCATGCACATCATGCCTAAAACATAAAGAAGAAATTAAAAAGTTAAACACTACACTTGCAAAATTCACCTTTGGTAAGAATAATTTAGATGTTATTTTAGGAAATCAAAGGTGTGTATTTGACAAAGCAGGATTAGGATATAATCCTCAAACTCAACAAAAGAATTATAAATTTTTTTTGTAATTGCTCAATCCACTAGTTCTCCATTCTTAACATGCTTTTATTGTGGAAAGAAGGGCCATAATGCATCAAATTGCTATTTTAGAAAGAATTCTACAAATCTTAAAAATATGATATGGATCCCAAAAGGATCTTTGATTAACACTAACTCTAAGGACCCAAAGAAAGTTTGGGTACCTAAATTAAACAATTTTGTGATTTGTAGGATTCCATGAAACAAACTTGGTACATCGACAGTGGATGCTCCAAGCACATGACAGGGGATATCTTAAAGCTTATGGACATCACTCCAAAGAATAGTGGACATGTTACCTATGGAGATAACAACAAGGGTAAAATATTGGGAATCGGAAAAATAGGTACAAATCTCTCAACCTCCATAGAAAATGTCCTACTTGTTGATGGCCTTAGGCATAATTTGCTTAGTGTTAGTCAATTGTATGATAAAGGATTCTCAGTATCGTTTGACTCACAAAATTGTGTTATTGAATCCAAACTTGACAAAAACATTAAGTATATAGGATATATAATAAATAATGTATATAAGATAAAATTAGATAATACTACAAATCATAACTAATGCCTTCTTAGTAAAAATGATGAATCTTGGTTGTGGCATAAAAGAATTGCTCATATCAATATGGATAATTTAAACAAATTAATATCAAAAGACTTAGTAATATGTTTGCCTAAGATAAAATTTGAAAAAGGCAAACTTTGTGATGCTTGTCAAAAGGGAAAATAAGCAAAAGTATCATTTAAATCAAAGAACATAGTAACAACCTCTAGGCAATTACAACTAATACACATGGATCTTTTTGGGCCTTCTAGAACTATGAGTTTTGGGGGAAGTTATTATGCTCTAGTCTTAGTGGATGATTTCTCTAGATATACATGGACCTTATTTCTTGCAAATAAAAGTGATGCTTTTAATGCCTTTAGGAAATTTGCAAAAATAATTGAAAATAAGAAAAATATTAAAATAGCATCCATTAGGAGTGACCATGGAGGGGAGTTTGAAAACAAAAACTTTGACTTGTTCTGTGATGAAAATGGAATAGGACATAATTTTTCTGCCCCTAGGACTCATCAACAAAATGGAGTAGTTGAAAGGAAAAATAGATCACTAGAAGAATTAGCAAGAACTATGCTTAATGATTCTAATATTCCAAAATATTTTTAAGCAGAAGCAGTTAGCACTTCTTGTTACACTATGAATAGAGCACTAATTAGGCCAATTTTAAAGAAAACACCCTATGAACTATTCAATGGTAGAAAACCAAATATCTCTCATCTTCGTATCTTTGGATGCAAATGTTTATACTAAATAATGGAAAAGATAACTTAGGAAAATTTGATGCTGAATCAGATGAGGGAATATTTCTTGGATACTCATTGAATAGTAAAACATATAGGGTATATAACAAAAGAACTATGACAATAGAAGAATCAATACATGTAGCTTTTGATGAGTCTAGCATATTTTATCCAAGAAAAGAGATAATTGATGATATTATAGAAAATTTAGAAAATACTCACATAAATGAAGAAGTTCACAACGATAAAGAAAAAGAAAACATAAAAGGTTCTACAATAGAAGAAAACCAAACAAACATGGAACTTCCAAGAGAGTGGAGAACTTTAAAAGATCATCCTCTTGATAACATCATAGGCGATATTTCAAAAGGGGTAACAACTAGACACTCTCTTAAAGACATATGCAATAATATGCCCTTTGTTTATAAAATTGAAGTAAAAAATATTGATAGAGCCTTAAAGGATGAACATTGGATTATTGCTATGCAAGAAGAATTAAATCAATTTGAAAGAAATAATGTTTGGGATCTAGTTGAAAGACCAAGTGATCACCCAATTATAGCAACAAAATGGGTATTTAGAAACAAGTTAGATGAACATGGTATAGTTGTAAGAAACAAAGCTAGGTTAGTGGCCAAAGGATATAATCAAGAAGAAGGAATAGATTATGAAGAAACTTATGCACCTGTAGATTTCACTGATCTGAATGTATGTGTGGATTGTATTAAAGGTAAACAAACAAAACACACAAAGAAAGGAGCCACGAGAAGTAGCCAGCTTCTTGAAATTATACACCGATATTTGTGGACCCTTTGATGTGAACTCTTTCAATAAAGAGAAATACTTTATCACCTTCATCGATGATTATTCACGTTATGGTCATGTCTATTTGCTACATGATAAATCTCAAGCTATAAACGCCTTAGAGATTTATATTGAAGAAGTAGAAAGGCAATTAGACAGAAAGGTGAAAATTATTAGATCTGATCGGGGTGGTGAGTATTATGGAAGGTATGATGAAAGAGGACAACATCCTGGTCCCTTTGCTAAATTCCTTGAAAAGCGTGGCATATGTGCGCAATATACAATGCCAGGTACACCGCAGCAAAACGGTGTATCAGAAAGGCGTAATGGAACCTTGTTGGATATGGTTAGGAGTATGTTAAGTAACTCTTCTTTACCTATTTCATTGTGGACTTATGCTCTAAAAACTGCCATGTATTTATTGAATAGGGTTCCTAGTAAGGCAGTTCCAAAGACTCCCTTTGAACTGTGGACTGGAAGGAAACCTAGTTTAAGGCACCTACATGTTTGGGGGTGTCCGGCAGAAATTAGATTTTATAATCCACAAGAAAAGAAATTGGATGCTAGGACAATCAGTGGATATTTCATTGGTTATCCAGAAAAGTCAAAAGGGTATAGATTTTACTGTCCAAACTATACTACATGGATTATTGAATCTGGGAATACTAGGTTCATTGAAAATGGTGAAGTTAGTGGGAGTGAAACACCACGCAAGGTGGAGATTCAAGAAATGAGGGTGCAAGTTCCATTAACTTGTATCTCTAATAAAGTTGTTGTTCCTCAAGTTATTGAGCCAATTAATAACCATGAAGAACAACAAATTAATGATCCCATTACTCACAATGAGGTTGAAGTAAATGAACCTATAGTAGAAGAACCACAACAAATAGTATTAAAAAGGTCACAAAGAGAAAGACGATCTGCTATTTCTAATGATTTTATGGTTTATCTATAAGAGTCAGAAAATGACTTAGGAATTGAAAATGACCCAGTTACATTTTCACAAGCCATGAATGATGATAATGCTAAGAAATGGTTAGATGTCATGAAAGATGAGCTAAAATCTATGGAACAGAATGGAGTTTGGGACCTTGTTGAGTTACCAGAAGGTTGTAAGAGAGTTGGTTGCAAGTGGGTCTTTAAGACCAAACGTGACTCTCATGGTAACTTAGAACGTTACAAGGCCAGACTAGTTGCTAAGGGTTTTACTCAAAAGGATGGCATTGATTATAAGGAGACATTTTCACCAGTTTCTAAGAAAGATTCTCTCAAAATTATCATGGCATTGGTGGCTCATTATGATTTGGAGTTACACTAAATGGATGTGAAAACCGCCTTTCTAAATGGGGATTTAGAGGAATATGTGTATATGGATCAACCAATGGGATTCATAGAAAAAGGAAAAGAACACATGGTGTGTAAACTTAAGAAATCAATATAAGGACTTAAGAAAGCTTCGAGACAATGGTATCTCGAGTTCAATGATACCATTGTGTCCTTTGGATTTAAGGAAAACACTGTTGATATATCTGAAGGTCAGTGGGAGTAAATTCATTTTTCTAGTTCTGTATGTTGATGACATCTTGCTTGCAACTAATGATCTTGGTATTTTAAATGAGACTAAGAAGTTTCTCTCTAGAAATTTTGAAATGAAAGATATGAGTGAGGCAAGTTATGTGATTGGAATAGAAATATTCCGGGATAGGTCACAAGGATTGCTAGGCTTGTCTCAGAAAGCATATATTAATAAAATTTTAGAGAGATTCAGAATGGATAAATGTTCGACATCTCTTGTTCCAATTCAGAAAGGAGACAAATTTAGTCTCATGCAATGTCCAAAGAATGATTTGGAATGGAAACAAATGGAAGAAATTCCTTATGCATCTATAGTTGGGAGCTTAATGTATGCTCAGACTTGTACGAGACCAGATATTAGCTTTGCAGTTGGGATGTTGGGAAGATACCAGAGTTATCCTGGTATAGACCATTGGAAAGCTGCAAAGAAAGTTCTGAGATATTTGCAAGGTACAAAGGATCACATGCTTACTTATAGGAGATCTGATCATCTTGAGGTGGTTGGATACTAAGATTCAGACTTTTCCGGATGTTTAGATACAAGAAAGTCTACATTCGATTATTTGTTTATGTTAGCTGGAGGGGCTATCTCATGGAAAAGTGCGAAGCAGTCAGTCATTGCTGCATCCACTATGGAAGCTGAATTTGTGGCATGCTTTGAGGCCATGGTTCAGGCTAAGTGGCTACGGAATTTTATTTCAGGACTTGGTGTAGTAGACAGTATTGCCAAGCCGCTGATAATTTATTGTGATAATTCCGCAGCAGTCTTCTTTTCTAAAAACGACAAGTATTCTAAAGGTGTTAAACCTATGGAATTGAAATACTTTGCCGTTAAAGAAGAGGTTCAGAAACATAGAGTGTCAATAGAACACATTAGCACTAATCTTATGATTGCAGACCCTTTAACTAAAGGGTTACCGCCCAAGACATTTACTGGTCATGTTGTAAATATGGGCATTATGTTAGCTAGCGAATGTTGAAAGTTATTGTAATGTCTTGTATGTTTGTCACTCTGAGCTCACTAATGAATCAGTTTCTGAATATTTTCTGTTTTCAAACTTATGTGCACGTGTATGAATGTTAATATTGGAAACAGTTTATGTCTTTGAAATTGACATTATTGTTAGACAAATTACGTACTTCCTATTAAAGTGTCATGTTTGGAAGAAGGCTAGTATAGTAGTACATGGAAGGGACTATGTCGAATAAGTGATGTACAACCTCCATGACTCTTATTAGTTCTTGTTCTTAATTATGACTTATGATGTTATAAATGTATGATACATTTATTCTTGTTAATGCGCATTATGATTGTTACTTTATTAAACTATTAAGTTATATTTTGTCACATGAGCCAAGTGGGAGAATGTAAGAAATTAATGTCTCATGTGTGTGGCAAATGTATGTGGTTTAATAAATTAAATAAAAGAATATATTATTCAATTATTTGAATGAAAGGGTATAACTTTTGGGAAGGAGTTGTTATGTTTTGATGAAGGGGTATATTGTTTGATGGAAACAATATATATAATGAAAGGACATGAATAGTCTCAATCTCTGCCTATTAAAGTTTGTCTCTTAAAATTACCATCAAGAATTGAAGAGTACAAGAAAGAAAAGGAAAGAGATAGAAAATATTCATCTTACAAATTCTACAAGATTCAAAGGCATCATCAATCTTATCATGGATCAAGGTTAGTGTTTTTATCTAATCTTATATGTGAAAACTATGAATTCTAAGATCCTATTTGATTGTTCAAATATCATGAAAGTTTACAATGATGACAATGTATGTTTCAATTAACACCGGTTCTTCTATGCCAATTCATTTTACGGTATCTCTAAGGAATGGTTTACGTGGCCCAGAATGTAAAAATATAGTAATTTAAATATCTAATCAAGAGATTCAATGCTTCTTTATTAATGATTGATATTAAAAGGTAAAATATGTTTTTCATACATGTATTTTTTGTCAACTTTGGTTTTCGTCCCTGAATTTTAAAACCTAATTTGTTTTATATATCTCTATACTTTTAAAACACCTTAATCATAGCACATAGCCTTAATTAACTTTGTTAAGTTGTTACTCAATTCAATTGTTTAATAAATAGACTCAACATCCACATGGAATAAATGAGACCGGGCACTAAAGGGTAATGTGAAAATCTATTAAACAAGTCAGCAATTTAACATAATTAATTAAGGCCATGGACTATGATTAAGGTGTTTTAAAAGTAGTGATATAAAACAAAGATTTTAAAGTTCAGGGACAAAGACTAAAATTGACAAAAAAAAATTACAGGGACAAATTAAAACATATTTTACCCTTAAACTTATTTCTAGTTACTTTTATGAATATTGGTTAGAAAATTAAAAACTCAAATCGATAGTACCATGTAATATAGAAGTTTCTCCCCTCAACTTTAAATTGAGAAATTATCAACGAAACTAACATAAATTTTGTTGTAAATTTGTATTTACCTTAAATTGAACTCAAATAGTCATATAAAAACTATTTAGTAAAAAAAATCAAATTATATATTCATTCACCTTCAACAACCACTAGTGCAAAATATGAATTCTATAACAGTAATTTATAAGGGTTGTTTAAGTAACCAATACAAAATAAAAGTTGGTGGCAATTTTGTAATTAAGTGAACATTTTTTATATCGGTTATGGAAAAAGTCGATACAAAATATTAAAAATTAAAAAGAAAAATAAATTTCAATTTTTATTTATGTCCGTTTAATTAATAACCGATATGGAAATTTATGTAAAAAGACTACTTTTGTCATTCTACGCCGAGTTGTGAGAGAACTGATATAGAAAATTAGAATAGGTTGAAATTAGGGCCCAATTTGTTTTGTCTTTACGCGTATTCCCTCCTCGTTCCTCCCCTTCCGCGCTCTACCTATTCGTTGTGGTCACCTGCGTCAAGTCTGTGAACATCGTTGTGGTCGTCTCCTTCCCGTCTTCACCTCTTCGTCTGGCCAGGTCTTCGTCTCTGTAACTTTAGGTTTCATTTTGTGTTTGTGTAGAACTCATCTTTCTAAAACATTTTAGGGCAACGAGAAAAAGCAAGAACTGTTTCTCCTGAAGAACCAAATAATAATCAGCTCTGCTTCTCAGTTATGAGTTTTCTCTACTTCTGTGAGGTAAGTCTACTACTTTCCCCTTTTCCCTTATTGTTGTTGTTGATGATTGAACACTTTGAATGAGACTTGTATGTTTTCTCTGCTTTTGCGTCAAGCTGTTTAGGTCACAACATCGGCAATTGTCCACTGGGTTCCTTGTGAGACATGAAGTAGCTTGGTCCTTTGAAAGCATTTTCCTTTGGAGAATGAGACATTGATTTTCCTGCAATGGTAAACAAAAAAAAAACAAAACAAAACCATTTGGATGATTAGGAAATTTAGAAGAAATGAAAATAAAGGTAGAGTTTTTTAAAGTGATGAAGAATGAACAATGCAGTGAGCTTGAATGGGTTACCGTTGAACTTCGTGAACCACAACTTCAGGGTAAGGGTGTTGGTGAGGCAAGGTGAGGTTGGAGAAGGGTTTAGCTTTGATTAGGGGTGAGAAAGAAATAGGGAGGAAGCACATTAAAAGAATGCAGGTGATGGGAAGCATCTTTTAAGGAACAATAATAACTGAGTAGGTTCAAACAGTGGGGCAGGCCACTAATCACTACATTTTATGGCCGAGGAGACTTCTCAAGCTTATTTCAGATAAGGTATTCAAAATCAAATCTTTATCGGTATTATTCTCATATTACATTTCAAATATCAACAATGCTTATTAATGCTTTCTCAGTGTTGTGTAGGAAATTCCTGAATCTAATGTTCAGCCCCAACAACCAACACCTCAAGTTTATCCTCCTCAACAGTTGGCACCTCAAGTTGATTCGCCTACACGTTTGTGTATGGTGTCAATGAACATTAGGAACCAACCTTTAAAGATAGATATGGATCCTGATGTCACAGGAAAGCCAAAAAATATCCCACTTTGTATACAACAGAAGGACATTATGGAGCTCATCATGGGTAACATTATGCTTTCCATATCGGTGCTACAATTGTAGATGTTGTAAGTGCATTTTTTATTTGTGGATTAGTTAACTAAGTATCAAACTACTACAATTAACATGTTTTTCAATATCATAGGTATGTGCATTGTCTTTGCATCTCAAAAGGGAACACCGAGGTGTATGGTTTCATTGACCTTTCCTACACTCATAAAGCATCGAACAAACCAGATGAGATTCAAAACTATATTCAAGAAAGGATTTGTACAGGAAAAAAAGTGTTACCTAGCACCTTGCTTTCATGCGTAAGTCAAAGTTTGCAAGTGCTTTAAAATTATGTGTGGTTTTTTCTAAGTTGTTATCCTATTTTGCATGAACCATTGGCAATTGGTGATTATTTGTCCTAAGCAAAAGAGTGTCATCTTATTGTGCTCATTGTGGAATAAACCGAAAAAAGAATTGGGGAGCCTTGTTGATTTGTAAGTTTTTACATGTATAGCATTTGCTTTGTGAAATATTTTATTACTTTGTATCCATAACGTCTTAATTTCTAAATCCAAGAATTAACCTCGTTGGAAGCAAAACTCATGAATTTCTGAAATTATTTCACGCGATTTTAAATATCGCATAACAAACATCATATAACATTTAAGCGTCCAACGATTACTCAAACAATATATGAAAACATAACTGAATACATAGACACCTCAAGGGCTCAACTATACATAATCTGTATAATCAACTGGGATACCCTCATTCATATGCCCTAAACAAAATAGAAAGGCCCAAAGGCTGCACATCTACAGTCGTATCACTCAACATAAAAAAAATGGCATTTTAATCATCAAAATAAACTCCCAAATATATAAGTATCTAAATACATCAAAATGCTAAAGACTCCTGACCATCTCCACACTTACTGCCCTGGCCGGGGTGGAACCTGTGCATCTAAAAGATAACTACAAAACGTGTGGTGAGACCAGAGTCTTAGTGAATAAAGCATGCAGCAGGCAGTGTATGGAAGCAAACAAATGCAACGCAACATATACCAGTTAAGCATATAGGCACAAGCTCTGACATACTAAATCTCAATAAACACCTCTAGTAATATGCATGTTCTGCATTACCTGACAGGACGAGGTCTTATCTCTATCTCTGGGGCTAGACCTAAGCTCAGACTATAAGTGTTAGGAATATGCACTAGAGACTTATATATTTATGAACATCCATCACTTGTATCATGTTATTTTATAAAGGTAAACTTATTCTTTTAGAATATAATTATTGTCCTTAGAATAGTAAGCTTAAACTTTATAAGAAATCAAGTAGATGACTTGATCGTGAGATCTTATGAAGAACTATTCTTAAATAGTCCCTAGTCAAGTATCATCTTAGGACAAAGATGCATTTAGACTAGTATGTGAGTTCATAGATGATCATATCTCACAGATCATGGATATGAGATATCATGTGCTCACATAGGTACACATTAAGAGTAATGGTGTACTGGACAGACCCACCTTAAGAACGTTGCATGGGTTGTTACATAAGTGTCATGAATGTTTCTTAAATTGATAAATGTTATATGAAGTCCTTCGACCTAAAATCACTACGATTCCTACATAAGGAATTATATGTTTTAATTATCATCAAACGTTACCTGTAACAGGGTAATCATAAAGTTGGTTTTTGGACATATAATAAATTATGTGGTGGAATGTGAGTGCCCTAGATGGGATTTGTCCCTCCTATGTAACAAGAGTTATATCTATAGGCCTCTTGATAAAGTGAGACTGCAAAATGCATGGCCATGCTCAGGAGGATAAATATGAGATATTTATTTTCTGTACAGTCTACTTGGGGATCAAGAAAATATAAATTGAACTATACAAGGTTGACACAATCCATGCCCTTGTGTTCAATTAGATATTTGGACAAAAGGACAAATAATATAAATTATTATCATAAAATAGGATTCGTCAAAGTTGTTGATATTCTCAATATTTGGATAGTGATGTGTTGCTAGATACCGTTCACTATTTATGATATTAAATATAAAAAGGGTTTTATTTTAATATTATAACCAAATATTAAAAGCCTATTGGGTCACATGCATACAACAAGCCATTAGGAAAAGGATAATAATTCTAATTTAATTTAATTAGAATTATTACATAATGGGCCAGACCCATAAGTGTGAGGGTTAAGTGAGTGAGGGGGTAAAACCCTAGCCACCACTCTATAAATAGAGCATGAGATGCACTACCCCATAGACACATGAGCAATCGCCTTTTACTCTCTAAGGCCACTAGCAGAGTTGAGGAGGGTTTCCTAGTACGACTGTTGGCGTGGATACCAATAGAGACGCGACTACTCTTGCCTCGTTTGTAATCCTAATAAGGTACGACCTTTCGTTTCAATACCTTTTATGCCTTGATTCGTGTTTTCGCAAAACAATCATAACAAGGGAGAGAATCCATTTATTTCCGCTGCACCCTGACCATATGCTTGATTCCCTTCAATAAGGAAAGTCTCCCTTGGGGTTAATACCTGCCATTACTCTGGGGACCGAAGTCCATTAACTCTAGGGACCGGAGTCCATTATCTCTTTTTTAATCTTTGGGGGCCAAAGCCCAAATGTCTTATTCATTCTCAATATGTGCATAATAGAAATCATAGCATTCATAAGTATTACAGATAGGGCCAAGATATAGCAACACCCCCAAACAAAACCCTAAGTAAGGTCTCTAGACAAACAAACATTAAAATCCTCATACATTGAATATAAAAAAAATCAAACCGATAAACAATCATATACAAGCTCAAGAAAAGGGAAGGAGGAGAGTGGGTACATTGGGGAGTATTCATACAAGATTGAGTGACACCTCAAGGAAGCTCAATTAGAAGGGAAAAGAGTTTGGGGAAGGTTGGGAGTGGAGGTCCTTGGCTCCCTCTTCTTTCTCCAAGCTCCAAGGTCACTTTCTCTCACTAGGAACCCTCTCTCTAGAATGAAGAAGGAAGGAAGAAGAATGAGAAATTTGTGCCCTAATTAGTGTTTTAAAAACAGAGTTCGCGCGTTCATGCTCAAGCGAGGCTTTCTCGCTTGAGAGAGAAAGGATATTCCCTAGAAGATTCGGGTTCTCGCTCAAGCGAGGATATGCTCGCTTGAGCGAGACTTACCCAACGAAAATTCCTAACCTTACTGACTTGTCTCGCTCATGCGAGAGTCCGCTCGCTTGAGCGAGATTCACCTAGTAAAACTCCCCATCCTCTTTGACTTTGCCTCGCTCAAGCGAGAGCCCTCCTCGCTTGAGCAAAAGGCAAGTCAGAGAGTACCCTTGATGCTGCAGGAGTCCTCGCTTGAGCAAGCTAAGTATCGCTTGAGCGAGACCCAACTCAAAGAGCACCCTCCCAAACTGCCATATCCCTCGCTCAAGCGAGGCCCTTCTCGCTCGAGCGAGGGTGATAGAACTCACTTTTTCCCCTTATTCTCTTTTTCACTGTTTCTAACTTAGTTTCTCTTCCCCCTTCTTAATTCTAGTTTATAAAACACCTTTCTAATCTTATTTAGTTCATGAAAATGGTTTATGAAACGTGGGATGTTACAATATCTATAACATATTTTATATGGATATTTTCTATTAGAGTTATGGTTGCATGTCATGTGTTGGAAGGTACTCACTCAGCAAGTATAAAGAAGCCTACGTGGATTTTTCCTCGTGTAAGTTTAGAACTTGATATGCATTTTGGATTAGGGTTGTTCTCGGTTCGGTTTGGATCGATTTTAAGGCAAAAAATCATCCAATCCGATCATTACGGTTTTGTTATTTCATCATCCAATTGGTTTTGATATTTTTTCAAATCCAATCCAATTTAAATTGGATTGGATTGGGTCGGTTTTCAGTTTTTTTAAAAGCAACAATAAATATTTGATAAAATTGATAAAATAATGAAGTAATAGTGAACATTTTCTTATTAAAACTTATATTTATTAAAATTAATATAAAATTATATAAAAAAAATGACATGAGACATGAAAATACTAGTTTTATTTTGATATTTTTTATAGAAATATTAACATTATATTAAATAATAAAATCATAAAAAATATATTAGTATAGGTATTTTTTATAAATATATATATGTATACAATAAGTATAAATATATGATTATTTTATAAGTAATAATATATGTATATATAAGTTCGATTTGGATTGGATCGGATCGGTTTTTAACATAGGATCCGAAAACCAATCTAATTCAATTCTTTACTCTAGAAATGAGCATGTAATTCTTGGTAAAATATAAAAAGTAGCCCATGAAAAATGGCTAACAATAAAAGCTAGAATATACTGAGAATATTAAAGATAGTTTTCAGAGAGAGAAAGAGAAAATCAAGTAAACAGCAAAATTCATATTAGCTGACTGCCAAGCCAATAAGAGCAAAATGAAATTACAAGTGAAAAATAATGCAAATTAAAACCATTTGAGTTTATAACCACCAAATAATAAACCTTAGGCAGGAGTTGATAATAAAAGGTAAAAAATGTAATGATTCCACAACATATCATCTATTAAAAATTATAATCCAGAAAGCATGGATACAACACGTACAATAAATTGTAAAATTTATATGACAAAACAAGACTATGCTATACAATGTATATAATTAGCATAAAACACAAATCTTAAATAAAAAAGAGAGCATTGATGTTTAAAAAGTGAACATAAGTCATTTTGGAGATAATAAAATGATATAATTTATCTATTTGTTGCGGTATCCTCATTTGTATTGGTATAAAAATTCAAAAAAAAAAGTGAAATGCAGATAGGAGTCTCTGAAGTATCTGTGAAGTGTCGAACAAGGATACATGTCTGACACAAGTATGAAACATGTACAACTGCTATTTTGAAATGCTTCCTTAGGCATGAGCTTTGCCATTTCCCAGAGACACAGGAGTAATTAAATGCTACTGTGTTTTAAGAGGATGAGTGTTAGTGATATAAGTGTTAAGATGTGTATTGGGCTAATGCTCTTGTAAGTTATAACCCTAGTGTATATACATACATATAGATACATAAAGCCTAATAAGTCAAATCATAAAGCAAGATATTTGAACAAGAATTAAAGAAACAATACAAGAAACTCAAACACTAAGAAACAAAATGGTTTGGGCATTATTTCAAACAAGTAGCATTCACTTTTATATTCACCAAAACAAAGCCACCATCTAAATCAGCCAATACTCCTGCGCTTAAAACCAAGTCTCATGCTTACCTCCTTCAATCAAAAAGTCTCAATTCAGCCACTATCCCTCTCCTGGACCCTGGTCACGATATCTGAAAAGACAGAAGAAACTAGAAAAGTCAAGAGTGAAAACGCTAGAGAAGTGGCAGAGAGGTGTCACTTACCACGGTCTCCAATCAAGACAAGAGAATAGAAGAGAAGTTCTCCAAGCTACGGTGGCTAATGGTAATCCGCACGAGCCCTCGCCGGTGGAGCAGAGAAGAGAAGTTCTCCAAGCTGCGGTGTTCGTCCAATTTGGGGTGGAGCAGAGAAGAGAAGTTCGCCGTGAAAGAGCTGAGAGAAGAGTGAACAGAGAGCATAGAGGAAAACGGGATCAACATCACTTAGCTAGGGCCATCCTACGCTAACTACTTTTCACAAAATTTTTTATTCTTTAAAAAGTAGATAACGGTCACATTAATGTGGCGCAGGTCACATGGCCTAGGCTAATTTTGTGACAGCGTAGGCCTGGCCTAGGCACATAAATTGATTTATTAAAAAAAAAATTCTTGGTAGTAGCGTCCAGTTAACCAAGGCTACTAAAAAAATTAGCCAAGGCCTCATGGCCTACGCTATTTTTTGTAGTTAAATAAGGTTTTTCTTGTTGTGAAATTTTGGTTTTTGCGGTTTGCGGTTTTTTGGATTTCGATTTGATTTGATTTTCGGATTTTTGGTTCAGTTTTTGCGGTTTACATTGGATTGGATTGGATATGAACACCCCTATTTTGGATTGTAAAAGTCATTTCAATATTCACTCATTTTATTCTATTTCGGTATTTGTGTAGTGTCAAAAACAAACTGAGAGCATAGGGTGTGGATATTATGTTATGAGGCATATGCTCAACATTGTCTCAGCATGCATTGTTAATTCATGGATGGAGGTAATTGAATTTTTCCAAAGATAGGTTATGTTTTTTTTTTATAGTTGATTAACTTGCTAATGTATTTTTTATGTAATTTCATTCTTTCAAAGATTCAACAATAAGTGTAACATCCCGATAATTAAGACTAATTAAATCTTAAGGGAGGTTAGGGTAATGATGTTAAGAATGACAATAAGGAAAATGAGTAAATATAGATTAAGAGAAAAGACTTAGAATAAAAACCAAGGTTTTTGGAGTTCAGTATTCTCGTTCTCGCTTGAGCGAATTATGCAGCAAAAGTGTAAAAATGAGTTTTTGCATATCTCGCTTGAGCGAGGGAAACTCGCTTAAGCGAGATACAGGGTATTTTGGGAGGCTCTCTGGACAATTTTCGCTTGAGCGAGAAGGGCTCGCCCAAGCGAGAATCTTCCAGAGAGGGAGTCTTTTTTGGATCATTTTCGCTTAAGTAAGATATTTCGCTCAAGCGAGAATGGGAAGAAAAGACATGCAAATGACTCTCTCGCTCAAGCGAGAATGCCTCGCATGAGCGAGAATCCACTTACAGCCTTAAAACGCGAATTAGGGCTCGGGTTTCCTCATTGTTCTTCTCCATCTTTCCTTTTCTAGAGAGAGAGGCAGAGATATTCTAGAGAGAGGGAGGAAGTTTCTAGTAAGGATGAGTGGCCCTGGAGCTAGGAGGAAGAAGAAGAAGCCACAAATCCCCACCCCCAACCTTCTCCAACTTCATTCCTCTTCTCTTCGAGCGTCCTTGAGGTGAGTAGAGCTCAGACACTCTCACTTCATCGGTGTATGTTCTCCCACATGATACCTATCTCTTATCTTCCCTTCCTTGAGCTGGAATGTATATATTTATGTGATTGATTTGTCATGGATAATGTATGAACATGATATTAGGGTTTATGTTGAGAAATTTTCTTAGGGTTCTATTGAGGGTTTTGTATGGAGATTAATAAGTTTGGATTGACATGGATTTTATGCGAATGTTAGTTCTAGCATGAAGATATGTTATTAATAATATGTGTTATGTTTTGCTAGAGGTATTCTCCATGCATTTGCACTATCTAAAAGACACAGTTTATTCCACATGGGTCCAGGGCCAAGTCCCAATAGGACTTGGATTCGGTTAAGGGAGGTTCTTCTAGGAGAATAATCCACCTTAGGGGGATGGAGAAGTTCAGGGTATTAATACTCCTATCCAGACATGGGCCAAGAAGTAGTGGTCGTAGTCGGGACTTGAGTATTAACTCCACTGACGCCTCTTAAGACCAACAGATTATACAGATTATCAAAGGATCCAAGGGCTGAGTCCCTAGGCCTTTGGGTCAGGCATGGAGGGTTCGGAGAATAATTCACCTTAGGGGGTGGAAAAGCTCAAGTTGTTAATACTCCAATTCAGGCATGGACCCGGAATGAATGGCCGTAGTCGGGATTTGAGTATTAACCGCATTGAGGCCCTCTAGGGCCCAGAGATTTGGCTTCGGCCCAGTTATTCATGTTAGTATTGATGGGATTTAGGCAAGCGTACCAAAATTCCAGCAGTATAATAGTAAGCAAGAGTATCGTATCCACAGGGAACGATTCAATTTATAAAGATTAGTGGTCACAACTATCAAGTAATAGCGTATGGTTGTTTGTTGAAAATTATGCAAGTAAATAAAATTGAACTTAAGTGAGAGAGATAGAGACGGTTACTTGGACTAGGATTGAACTTCGTATCATCACACCCCTTTCATATGTGAAACCCAATAATATTTATGAATATGCAATTATAACATCTTAGCACAAATTAAAGTTATTTCACAAAGGTTCCCACAAATATGAAATACTCAGAAATAATCTACCCTGGTTCCCACAGTGATAAATTACCTTGGATTAAAGATCTATTTGTCTACGCTATCAATTCGCCCTGGTTCCCACAGTGACTACTATGAGCGTTTTTACCCAATTAGAATTCAAGTTTCCTATTCCTAGGTTCCCCCAAATTCGCTATTGATTTTATAGAACCACCTTCTGAATGCACCCCGTAAAACCAACCTATAACTCCGGCACACAGGCGGAAGCTAAGCATTAAGCACAGAATAAAAACACCGATATTATAAAAACAGGGATTCATAAATAATAAAGAGAATTCACATACAATCGGGGATTGAATCAACTACATTCAATCCTATTGGAGAGTTTAGCTACGCATACTAGCCATTACAAACCAACGGAGAAACTGTCACTTTCTCCAGCCCTTGCTTCTGCTCTGCCGTCTCTCCAAAAGCTACCTATGATCTGTACAAAGGGTCCTATTTATAGATGAGGAAAGCTATATGAAATCAGTTTTGAAATCAGATTAGAAAATAAATCCGTGTTCTTGCGCTTCACCTGCTCTCAGCGCATCTGAAGCGCAGGATCCAGAGAGGAATCCTGATAGTTACGCTTCACTTGCGCTGAGTGCAGGTGGAGCGAATTTCTCGATCAACTTCTCTTGATTCTCTTCCTTTTTTAACTTGATCTCTTCCTGATCTTATCTTTGTTTGCTTGGCTTTCCTTGTTTCCCTTTTTTTGATCTGATTATGTGTTTATCTTGACTTTGAATTTAAATTGGGAAGTTATTCGCAGAATCCTTGTTTAAATGGCTGCTGATCTTATCTTTATTTGCTCTCATTTAAACTTCAAATCTACAGATCATATCCTCAAATAATGCTATCTTCTTTTCTCATTCAAATCTCTCTCATAAATATGCAAAATCAACAGATTTTTTGTTAAAATAGCATCAAATTCAAATTCAAATTAAATAAACACAATTATTACTAAAAAGGGATTATTTTGGGGCATAAATTACTATTTTACACTTGATAAGTGTAGTAAAAATACAAGAATATATCATATAATTTGTACTTATCAAATACCCCCCCAACTTAACTTCTTGCTTTTCCTCAAGCAAGAAAACCTTTTGCAATCAAAATGGACTCAACCCCCTGTCAGGATTCTAAAAAAGATTAAGGAAATATATTTATCACCTCTTGCTAGGCAGCTGTCACTTTCCAAATGTTAGATTGAAAGTCAGAATCAAGTGATATTTCCAAAACTCAACCAAAACAAGATAAAAATACATTCAAACTTTTTCAGAAATAGCAACTAAAACAATAAGTGAAGAAAAAAATCAAGGAATCCTCTCATGCTCACGGGTAAGTGTTTCTCTCAATTTCTCACCGCAGTTGAACAACTAAGATTGATAGTCGTTTCTGGTCGTTAGACATGCACATGGTTAACATGGATCAAAAGGTCTTCCTTTGGTTGTAATGAGGCTGAGCTATCAAGAATTTATGGTTTTTCTGGATATGCAAAGAAACACTAAAATAGAGAGCAATTTTGAATTTTTCTTTGTTCTTTGAGCCTTCTCTCAATTCTGCACTTTATTCTTGATTTGTATCATTCAGTTGGCCTCTTTCCTTGTTTGATGATTCATTCCCCCCAACTTATTCATTTTCATTCACTTTTTCTTTTTTATTTTTGAGGGAGTGATTTGCTTTTGCATTCTTGTGCCTACTCTTTGTAATTCTTTAAGTGAATCAATTCACTTTTCAAGTCACCAACCAATCTTCCCATTTTATCCAATTTCACCTTTGTTCTCTATCCCAAGTGTGTAGGGACAGGATATAACATTAACTTTGGCTGAGGTGCATAAGAAAAGAAACATTAAAGCTCAAATGGGTTACCAAAAAAAATTGGAAAAATTTTTCATGGGTTGGCTTTTTGGCATTGAGCAAATAGTTAAACCACAAAATTTTGCCTTTATCACTTCCATATTTTCCAAGTGCAGAATAAAGTCCAAAAACTCAAGCAATAGCAGTTGACAAGCAACGGTGAAAACTCTCATATCAGTGTTTGGTCTCACAACTCACCGACTTTTTGGCTAATTTCCTTGATGAAATCACTTATTGAAATTAGTTAACTATCCTGATATATTTTCCTGTACAATATCCTAATCCTAACAGATTATGGATTTAATCACAAAATTCCTATTTCTTTCCTAATTTGGTTAGTTAGACTGCCTAGCTTTGAGATTTTTAAATTAATCCCTTAAATCCCTAATCCTAAAACCTAAAAAAAATTGAAATACAAAACAAAAATCCTAATTAACTAAAAAAAAAAATGAAAAGAAAGAAAAACACCAGTATCAATCTTCATCCTCTGTATCCTGTAAGTCCTCATCATGCTGCTCCACCTCCCCCTTGATGAATATGTAAGGTCCAAGAATACCTTTAAAATGTTTTAATAATGACAACCAATCAAGGTTTACTTGGAATAATTCTGAGTTTAAAGGACTAACGATTTTGTTTGAGTAAGTGTCCAGAAGATACAGGAAAGCTTCTGCAGTAGATACATTTCAGCAGTAGAAGAAATGAATGAATTCCACTCATTTAAGAAGATAAGTCTCAGATTTGACCAGAATGATAAATCTGTGAAAAAGAAACACAAATGCATACTGAAAAATCATGAGAAGGATACTTTACAGTCCAATAAACCCTCCAGAAGATAAGAATGAACCCCTCACAAGAAGAGAACATGACAAAGTCCCTTTAGAAGGAAGATTCATTCTTATAAATGGAAAAGAAGTATATCCCTGGTTTCCAAGCATCAAGACATATTTAAATCATCCTCACTAAAGTTAAATAGGATGGTCAGAAGACAGAAGCTATTTGTGGAGAAGAACCTGAAGCCATTAATTCTGCAAAAGGAACATACAAAACATATAGGACAAAATGATTCTTTCATCTTCTAAGGTCACAGTTGTAGAACATACCTAAAGATGTTCTCCATCAAGCAAATAATGGATCTCAAGAAGATCTGCAAGAAGAATGCAATTCCAGATATACTTCAGAAGAAAAAAGTTGCTGCAGAAGGTGCAAATAATGCAAAATTCAAATAAGTCTTCTTCTTCTCATCTTCTCATAATTTCAGTAGGCCAGATGACTTTAAAATAAATGAAAATATTATACTGGAAGATTTTATCATGCCTACAGAAGAAAAACTTTGAGAAATAGCCCAGAAACAACCTGCAGAAGACACTCTACAGAAGGAAGAGCAGGTCAAACTGACAGCTGTAAAGCTGCACATGTTGCAGCTGAGATAGGGACATGACTTTGAAGCCAGTTGGATGTCCAACGACTATTTTCACTCCAGCCTTCTATAAAAGGAGAGTTCCTCCTCACTTTGAAGGCACCTCACTCCAGAAGAAACATAAGATTCTGCAGTTTCACTTCTCCTATCTTCTGGAAATTTTCTCTCTCCTTCATTTCTGTGATTTCTGGTCTGAAAAGCCTTGGAGAGAGTCTTGGCTCATCATTTTGCTTCTGTTGTGCAAAGATTGTATTGATTTGAGCCTTGTATGTTCTTATTCTTTCTCATTTTCATTGTAAGAGTCTCAAGAGAGGTGTGCAGGTGCATATCCTTCTTCTGAGCAGCAAGGGAAAGAGTTTTCAGTGAGGTTTACTGAGATTTGGTGATCTTAGTTGGTTTACAGAATCTGCAGAAGGTACTTACAGTATTCTGGGGCTGAATCTTCTGCAGAAGGTTCTGCAGTAAGTATTCGGTGGAAAATCTGAGTTTGTTAGGTTGTTGTTACCCTAAAGAGGCAGGTAAAGAATACTAGTGGTAAGGTTACCCAAGAAGATTGTAACTTGATTATAAGAGTGAGAAAATCCTACTGGTGTAGGGACTGGACGTAGCCTCAGGTTGGAAGAGATGAACCGGTATAAAATTTCTGTGTGCCATCTTCTTTACTCTCTCTTTACTATTATTACTCCCATAACATACTTATATATCTTCTGCAAAATTAAAATTAACTAACTATTACCTTCTGTGAGTTTATTTCTTTATACTAAGCCAAGGCAAGTCCTTAAGCAGAAAAAGTATACAAAGAAATTGCAGAGATTTTATTCAATCACAATTCAACCCCCCTTCTTGTGATTTAAGTCATAACTTCAATTGGTACTAGAGCTTGCCTCTAGGGTTGAACTTACTTAACAGTAAGATAGGAAAAGATCAAGGGAAGTGGCAAATCATGGAGCTGCAATGTTCATACCAGAAGGTTCATCTACAAATAGACCACCTGCATTTGATGGAAAGGATTACTACTATTGGAAGAATAGAATGAAATTGTTTCTAGAATCCCAAGACATTAATCTTTGGGATATTGTAGAGAAAGGAAATTTCATTCCAGTAGTAAGAAGAACAAGAATTCTTACCCAACCCAAAGAAGGAGAATCAGATGTTCAAGTAGAAGCTCCTCAACCTAAAGCAAGAGAAGATTGGACCTCAGAAGATAAACATGAAGTTGGCTGAGCGTCTCTAGAAGGGGGGGTTGAATAGAGACTTTCCGAATCTGTTCCTGCAATTTCACACTAAAATGATAGTTGAGATATGCTCTCAAGTTTGTTAACTTGGAGTCTCTGTTAAGACAAGATGGAGTTTATCAATTTTGGTAAAGATCTTTTTCCAGACTTTAGCTTAAGGTCTTATCTTGATTATCAATTCAATAGTATCTTTAGTTATCAAGCTGTTTTAATTGATTCAAGATAAGCAGATATAAGAATAAGGTAAGAGACAAGAGATAGAGATCTTATCCTGGTTCACCCACTCCTTGGGCTACGTCTAGTCCCCACAACCTGTGAGATTTTCCACTATTGACAAACCTGTCAATACAAGTATTCTTACAGCCTCTTCAGGACGTCTCACTCACACTAAGCCTAGGCACACTCCTATCTTAGTTGAGTCACAAGTATTCTTACAGCCTCTTCAGGATGTACACACCTCACTCTAAGACTAGGCACACTCCTATCTTAGATGAGACAGGTTACAGATAGATGTTTGTGATAAGTCTAGCCTAAGCTCATACAAAGTATGGATACAAGAGTAATTGAGCTAGACTAGGTCTCAACTCTGGTTACAGTATTGGAATGATATTCACAGAGAGGAGATGAAAGAGACAGATGTATATTCTCAAGATGAGATGAGTCTGTGCTCAGACAGCTGCTAGATACACTTGAGATGTCTGTTGAGATGTGATAAGATGCTTAATGATTTGACGGAAGTGTAGGCAATCTCTCTCACTTCTCAGCTCTTGATAATGTCTCTTTTATATCAAGACTTGAGAAACTAGCCGTTACATGGCCGTTACAGTCCGTTGGAGGGTACAACAGTAGGCACAGTCTTTTCAGTAGGCAGACAGCAGCTTTTCAGTCTTTAAGGTATTGTGTCAGTGTCCTTGTTTGTCTTCATGCTGACTCTACTTGCTGTCTTCTCAACTAAGCTTGAATTCTTGCCTCTGTTCAGAGTCTGACTTACTTTTCTTGCATCTGTGCTAAGATCTCATTCTTCTACGTCTGACCTTGAGACGACGTCTCAAGCTGTTCTTGCATCTCAAGCTGAACTTGCATCTGTTCATAGCTTGCATCTCAAGCTGTGCTTGAGTCTCTTTTTAGTTCTAAGGCTTTTTGCATTTTAGCTGGGGTCCTCATCTAATCATGAGATGACATCTGAACATACAAATCTTGTATCCCATGCTGTGTTGATTTTTGAAGTGTTTCTCATAGTCTTAGCCATAAGCTTTGGTTGCACCACATCTGTTCTGATTCAAACACACATGTTGTATGTGTAAATTGACTTGCTCGAGTTCTAGTCTGATCTTTGAAGCACACAACTGTTGTAGAGCTCTTTATAGCTTCTGTTCTTGTGCCACTGTTACTTATGTTATAACTGATCTTAGTGGTCCAAAGATCCTTTCTGTCTTCATGTATTCCTGCAGTAACTTAAATACAGAAAGTCTCTGCCACACTTGAACACACAGTTAGTGACACAAGATGCATCTCATCTGGATATTTAAACTTACTTAGTTTGTCATATTAAAAACTTCTTTAGGGTGAGCTTGTCTCAACAAAGCAGAAGTATCTTCTGAACTCGAAAGCCAAATTCTTCCTTCTCTGTGCACTAAGAAGGGGAGAATATGATAAAGTTGCTGGATGTTCAACAGCCAAAGAAATATGGGATACACTCCAAATAGCCCATGAGGGAACAGACCAAGTAAAAGAATAAATAATTAACATATTGATTCATCAATATGAAATGTTCAGCATGGTTGAACATGAATCTATTGATGAAATGTTCAATAGATTCACTGTCATTATAAATGACTTAAAGTCTCTTGGAAAAAACTACTCAAACCAAGAGCAAGTTAGAAAAATTCTTAGGAGCCTTCCAAGAATATGGAGACCTAAGGTAACAACAATCCAAGAAGCTAAGGATCTTGCTGTTTTAAAGCTAGATGAATTGCTTGGTTCACTAAAAGTTCATGAGCAAGAGCTCATGGATGAACTACCAAGGAAGGGAAAGTCTATTGCTCTAAAAGCTAGCACTTCCAGAAGGAGCAGTTTAACTCCAATAGAAGCAGATGACTCTGAAGAAGAAGAGACATCATCAGAGAAGGATGGTGAACTTGCCTTCATTTCAAAAAGAATCCAGAGACTGATAAGAAGAAAAGGCAGATGAAGGAAAAGCTTCAACTTCAAGAAGGATGGAGAGAAAGCTGAAAATTCCAAAGCACAAATAATTTGCTCTGAATGCAACTAGCCAAGACACTTTAAATTAGAATGTCCACATCTGAAAAGAGACTCAAAAACCTTCCAGAAGAAGAAAGCTATGATGACAACTTGGGATGATTCAGACAGCTCCTCAGAAGAAGAAGATTATGGAGAAGAAGCAGTAAACCCATGTCTCATGGCTAGAAGTGATGATGAAGAAAATGAGGTAATCACATATACTCCTACTGCATATAGAGAATTAGAAGATGCATTTGAAAATTTACTATCTGACTCTCACACATTTGCACAAAAATGTGCACTTCTTAAAGAACAACTCATTAAATCTAAAGAGGAAAATGAAAAATTGAAGGAAGATAATGATAAACTAATTAAAATTAATCAATGTCTTCAACAATCATACTTTAAATTGTCTAAACAGGTTAGGATAATAAAAGAGAATCATGCAGAAGATACAAAATCTGGATCACTGCAGAAGGAAAACTATCTTCTGCAAAAGAAGATTAATAAACTGTAAACAGACTTAAGTAAATTTGTTAGCAGTACACATAACTTAAATAAACTAATAGGAAATGGTAGAGAAACCACTGATAAAAGAGGATTAGGATTCCATGAAATAGGAGCATCAAGCACTAAGAAAACAGTTTTGTTCCTGCTAAAAGGCAACCTCCTAAATGTTCTTGGTGTAACAAAATTGGACACATTGTTCATAGTTATTACAAAAGAAAAGGGAGCTTTAAAAGAAAGGTATCTAACCCTTCAGGACCCAAAAAGATTTGGGTACTTAAATCATTACTTTATTCTGATGTAGGAAAAAGGAAAATCCCTCAAGAAGAAAGAGCTATGGTTCTTGGACAGTGGCTGCTCAAGACATATGACTAGAGACAAGATCAAATTCATACTTCTCCATAGAATGGAAGGTGGAACAGTTACCTTTAGAGACAACAACAAAGCTCACATCAAAGGTATTGGAAAGATAGGTATGAAAAATTCTACTCAAATTAATAATGTGTATTATTTGAAAGGGTTAAAACATAATCTTCTTAGCATAAGTCAGCTATGTGACAGTGGCTATGAAGTTATGTTTCAACCAACATTGTGTGAAATTAGAGAAGCATCTACAAAGAAGGTCCTATTTTCTGGAATTAGAAGCAAAAACTTATACAACATATGCTTAGAAGAACTATCTGATCATACATGTTTTGCTTCTTTTGAAAATGACAAATGGACATGGCATAGGAAAGTAGGTCATCTAAGCATGAAAAGCATTTCCAACCTGTCTAAGCTAGATCTAGTTAGAGGTTTACCAAAAATCAAATTTGAAAAGGATAGAATGTGTGATGCATGTGTAAAAGGAAAACATACACAATCAAGTTTTCATCCTAAAAATGTAATTACTACTAAAAGAATATTGGAACTACTGCATATAGATTTGTTTGGACCTACTAAAACACCAAGTCTAGGAGGAAAGAAATATGGACTTGTTATTGTAGATGACTACTCTAGATTCACATGGGTTTTCTTTCTTACAAAAAGGATGAATCCTTTGATGCTTTCAAGATCTTCTCCAAGAAGATACAAAATGAAAGTAGCCAACTGATAGCTTCTGTAAGAAGTGATCATGGAGGGGAATTTGAAAATCACTCTTTTAAGAACTTCTTTCATGAAAATGGAATTTCACACAAATTTTCTTGTCCTAGAACTCCACAACAAAATGGAGTTATAGAAAGGAAAAATAGAACCCTCCAAGAAATGGCTAGAACCATGTTAAGAGATAGTGGCATTCAAAAATACTTTTGGGCTGAAGTTGTATCAACTGCTTGTTATATACTTAACAGGGTTTCTATCAGAAACATCCTAAATAAAACTCCATATGAAATATGGAAGGGAAGAAAACCCAACATTGAATATTTTCATGTATTTGGATGTGATTGTTTCATCTTGAACAACAAGGAAAATCTTGAAAAGTTTGATGCAAAATCTGAAAAAGGAATTTTTCTTGGATATTGTACTACTTCAAAAGCATATAGAATCTATAATATCAAGAATCAAACCGTAGAAGAAAGCATGCATGTAGTTTTCAATGATACTAATCCCTCTTGTCAAGAAAAACATAGAAAAGAATCAAATGATGAAGGTGAGCTATTGCAAAAGCAATCTTCTGACAGAAAAGGCTCACCAGAAGATACAGTAGAATAGGAAATTCCTACAGAAGGTTCTGCAGAAGATACTGGTGTAGCTAAAGAGAGCCTTCCTAAGAGCTGGAAGCTAATCACCAATCATCCTCATGAACAAATCATTGGAAGCACTGCAGAAGGAGTCAGAACCAGATCACAACTCAGAAATAATGAGAACAGTTCAACATTCTTGTCTCAAATTGAACCAAAGAATGTAAATGAAGCCCTAGAAGATGAATCTTGGGTACTAGTACCTTCTCCAGAAGATCACCCCATTATTGGCACTAAATGGGTTTTCAAAAACAAAATGGATAAAGAAGGTAATGTAATAAGAAACAAAGCAAGGTTAGTGGCTCAAGGGTATTACCAACAAGAAGGTATTGATTTTGATGAAACTTTTGCACCTGTAGCTAGATTAGAAGCTATTAGAATCCTACTTGCTTTTGCTGCTTACAAAAACTTTAAGCTTTACCAAATGGATGTTAAAAGTGCATTTTTAAATGGTTACATAAATGAGGAGGTGTTTGTGCACCAGCCCCCTGGTTTTGAAAATAAAAAACATCCAAATCATGTTTTCAAACTCACTAAAGCTTTATATGGTTTAAAACAAGCTCCTAGAGCTTGGTATGAAATATTAAGCAGTTTCATTCTTAACAATGAATTTTCTAGAGGAAAAATTGACACTACTTTGTTTAAGAAAACTATTAAGAAGGATCTACTAATTGTGCAAATTTATGTTGATGACATCATCTTTGGATCCACAAATATAAAAATGTTCCAAGACTTTTCTAATCTAATGAAAGGGGAATTTGAAATGAGTCTTATGGGAGAACTTAAATACTTTCTTGGACTACAAATAAAACAAGAAGAATCTGGAATTTTTATTTACCAAGAAAAATACACTAAAGATCTTCTCAGAAGATATAAAATGGAAGGATCAAAATCCATGGGAACTCCCATGCATCCTTGTACAGTTTTAGACCTGGATGAAAATGGAAAATCTGTATCTGAGAAGGAGCATAGGGGAATGATAGGATCCTTGTTGTATTTAACTGCTAGTAGACCAGATATTCTATTTTTCTGTAGGACTATGTGCTAGATTTCAATCTTCTCCAAAAGAATCACATGTTGCTGTTGTGAAAAGAATACTCAGATATCTTGTTGGAACCACTGATCTTGGTCTTTGGTACAAGAAAGGTACAAAATTTGACTTGACAGGATATTGTGATGTTGATTATGCTGGAGATAGACTAGATAGAAAGAGCACAAGTGGTGGCTGCCAATTTCTTGGAGAAGCATTTGTATCTTGGTCCTGTAAGAAGCAATCTACCATAGCTTTATCTACTGCAGAAGCAAAATATGTATCTGCTGCAAGCTGCTGTTCTCAAATGTTATGGATAAAGCATCAAATGGAGGACTATTGCTTAAGGTACACAAAAATCCCTATATTCTGTGACAATACAAGTGCCATAAACTTGTCCAAGAATCATATACAACACTCTAGGTCTAAACATATTGATATAAAGCATCATTTTATTAGGGATCATGTTCAGAAAAATGAAATTGAACTTATATTCATAGAAAATAAGCTTCAAGTTGCTGACATTTTCACCAAACCACTTGTAGAAGATAGGTTTGTGTTTATTAGAGAGAAATTAAATATGTGCAGATTATTTAATTAAATGCTCTTGAATGCAATGATTGATTATATTATCCTTGTTTGAATTTTTAATTCCGTTATGTACACAAAAGGTATTTATACCTTCTGCAGAAGGTATAGCCTTAGGATAAAGTTGTTCCTTCTGCAACAATGTGCAGAACATCTTCCTTCTGCTACAAGAAGAAGAATGTTCTTCTCTAAGGTCTGAACCTTATCTGACCTACCATCATAGCATTTCTAAAAAGCCCTAAAAATCTGTACTAGGAAAGGTCACCGTCAATCTCTCATAATTCTCTCTCTCCTAGGTCAACCTTGAAAAGGACATGGCACGGGTTGCAGGGTGCTTGGCTTGCTAAGTGCAAGTTAATATAAAGAAACCTTTTGCCTCTCTATTTTAAAAATGAAGTTAGTTGCATTAATGAGATAATTGAAAGCAATGTTATCGTTTGCAACAACCAAGCTTCAAAAAACGCGCTATTCTCTCTCCATTTCCCTCCCACGATCAAGCCTTTTATTTCTATCAAATGGCTAGTTAAAGGCACTATATTTTAGCTAAGGAATTCATCATTTTGAAACCCTCTCTGAACTCCAAAGACAAACTGCACTCTCTTTCTCCCATACTCTCTTTTATGCTCAAAAGTCAAAATGAGGATGAAAGCAATTGCTTGCAAAAATGCCTCCACTCCCTCTCCTCTTTCAGATAATGGAAGCCAAGAGGAATACGAAAATACTGGAATGGAAATAGTTCCATATTCTAAACCCCTACTAGTTCAACCTTTATCAACTGAACCTCCCATGGCAGAATCAACTCCAGCGGAACCATTAGTTGAAGAAACTGTTTCAGCACCAACTGAACCAACACCAGCTGAATCTTCTCCAGCCTCTACTGAACCCCAGTCTGTCTTAGCACCTTCCTTCTCAAATTCTCCTCCTACTGATACCCCTGTTTTTAGAGTTAGAAGATCTGATAGGCTTAAAACCTCCTTCTATACAATTGGAAATTATCCAAACAATCCCATTGGGATTGATTCTCCACCTCAACCTGCCTCTCCCATTGCTAGTCAAAATTTCAGTTCTCAGGCTAGTCCAGAAGGTGTAGAAAATGCTTCAGAAGAAGATAGCAAGGAGGAAAGTGATCCTTCTGAGGGCACATAAGATAGCAACCTTGACTTGTTTCAAGATTCATAGATGCTTAGGGTATTCTCTGAAAAATGGGAATGGAAGAGTGTGATTCCTGGAAGGATATTCTTGATAAGAGAAATCAGAAAGGCAGGGTGGGAAGTTGGGCATTTCCTCCAGAAGCAAGGTTAGGGGAACTTTCTTGTTTTCAGGGAACCTATTTATCCAAGGCTGATTAAAGCTTTCTATGCTGCTGCAATCAACTATAGGAGTGATGGGAACTCACTTGTTGCTGACATTAAAGGATCAACCATTGTCCTCACACCAAACATCATTGAAGATATTCTCAACCTTTCTACCTGTGAAAACCACATATAAGAAGACAATTGGTATGCTTCTGCAGGCATAACCAAAGGAGAAGTTACAAGAAAAGTCCTCAACCAACCTAACTCACCCTTAGTCTCAAGTAAACTCATCCCCATCTATAGGTTATTCCATAAAATGTGTTGTTATTCAATTCTTCTTAGAGCTGGAACCTTGAGAAGGTTACGGACCAAGACTTGTTGGTGCTGTACCATTTGCTAATTGAAAAACCCCTTTCTCTGTCCTATTTGCTTCTTAGAAGCATGATTTATTCAGCCAATCCATAGAGAGCCTATGCCAGCCTACCATATGGCATGCTTCTGACCAAAATTTTCAGATTGTACAATGTGCCTCTTGATAGAAGCAACATCAAGAAGATGAAACTTGTGCACCCCACACCCTCTGAATTATTCTCCAGTAGCAATGAAGCAGAAGAAGCTTCAGAAGAAGCAAAGGCTCCAAGGACTAAGAAGAAGAAAGAGGAACTAAAGACCTTCTCCAGAAAAAGAAAGGGTTTGACTGCACCTTTTGGAGAAGGAGAGCCAAGCAAAGTTTAGAAAACTTCTTCTTCTGGAGTTGAGAGAGATGTTCCAGAATGTTTCACTCCTCCATCCTCATTTGAAGTAAAAGAACCATCACCTTTTAAAGAAGAAGAAGCTGTTTCTCCATTGCAAATTGTTTCTGGAGAAGTTGAATCTGCAGAAGGAGATAGGGAAACATCACTTGCTTCTGCAGAAGGGTTAGCAGTGAACACCCTGGCCATGCTTGCCACAACTCAGGCTGTCTCTCCAATTATTCAACATCAGTCTCCCACTGCTACTTTAGCTGCTCAAGAAGAAGGGATTGCTAAAGAAACTGTGCACAAGGAAGAAAACCAATCAGCTCCTTCTGCAGGCACTTTTAGGACAGATTTTGTAAATCAATTTCTTGCCTCCCCAATTCTTGATTCCTCTATTCCTGCAGCTCAACCTCTCAAAGACAATATTCCTGTTGTATCCATTCAACTCTCATCCATGGAAACCTTTCTCCAGAAACTTAGTGCTGAAAGGAAGAATATTCCTTCTGACCCTCTGCAGAAGGAAGAAGTTGCTGGACCTGAAGATGCTACCCCTACTGCAAAGTCTGAACCCTCCTCTTCCTAAGCCCTTGAAAGGCAAGTGAGGAAAATCAAGGCAGACATCAAGAAGTTGTTTTTTAATGTTAACATCCTCCAAAATTCAGTGAATGAGATGATTGAGAGGTTAACACAACACCAATTTTGGTTAAATACCTTTGTCCTGCCTATAATAGCTCCTCATGCACCACAAATGTCATTTAATCAATATCAGCCTCCTCAGAACATCCTCTAACCAACTACCTCATCATCCTCTGATCATTCTTCACCCTCCAAGTAGAAGAAGATGATGATTCTGCTTCTCCTAGGCCATATTAATTTCTTTTTTATAGATGACAAAGGGGGAGAAGTAGTAGGAGTAGTAGGTTGTTTGACATTGTTATGTGTTAGGAATCTGTTCGGAGAAATCAATTTCAGTTTGGCTTACTTTTTTGTATGACATTGATTATGTCTCATGTTTTTGGAATGACTATTGAATGATCCTTGTCTTGTTTAATGTGATTAATGGAATTGTCTTTTGATGCTTAATTGAATTGTGCTCTCTCTTGCTGCTATGAGTGTTTCATGATTGATAGATGTATGAATTGGTTAACAGTAAGATATAACAGGAAAATTATGCACCATAATTCTGTTAATACATTTTTCAATCAAAATGTGCATTTTTGAAACTAACATTCTCAGCCATACAATAAACGGTAAATTGAATGTCATGAAAGAAATGATAAATCAATCATATCCCTCAAAGATATGTGCATACATTCAGGGGGACTATTTTTTTCAGAATTATAACAATGTAAAACTTGATAGGTTGTCATCATAAAAAAGGGGAGATTGTAAGGTCCAAGAATCCCTTTAAAATGTTTTAATAATGACAATCAATCAAGGTTTACTTGGAATAATTCTGAGTTTTAAGGACTAATGATTTTGTTTGAGTAAGTGTCCAGAAGATACGGGAAAGCTTTTGCAGTAGATACATTTTAGCAGCAGAAGAAATGAATGAATTCCACTCATTTAAGAAGATAAGTCTCAGATTTGACAAGAATGACAAATATGTGAAAAAGAAACACAATGCATACTGAAAAATCATGAGAAGGATACTTTATATTCCAATAAACCCTCTAGAAGATAAGAATGAACCCCTCACAAGAAGAGAACATGACAAAGTCCCTTTAGAGGGAAGATTCATTCTTATAAATGGAAAAGAAGTATATCCTTGGTTTCCAAGCATCAAGATATATTTAAATCATCCTCACTAAAGTTAAATAGGATGGTCAGAAGATAGAAGCTATTTGTGGAGAAGAACCTGAAGCCATTAATTCTGCAGAAGGAACATAGCAGAACATATAGGACAAAATGTTTCTTTCATCTTCTAAGGTCACAGCTGCAGAACATACCTAAAGATGTTCTCCATCAAGAAAATAATGGATCTCAAGAAGATCTGCAAGAAGAATGCATTTCCAGATATACTTCAGAAGAAAAAAGTTGCTGCAGAAGGTGCAAATAATGCAAAATTCAAATAAGTCTTCTTCTTCTCATCTTCTCATAATTTCAGTAGGCCAGATGACTTTAAAATAAATGAAAATATTATACTGGAAGATTTTATCATGCCTACAGAAGAAAAACTTTGAGAAATAGCCCAGAAACAACCTGCAGAAGACACTCTACAGAAGGAAGAGCAGGTCAAACTGACAGCTGTAAAGCTGCACATGTTGCAGCTGAGATAGGGACATGACTTTGAAGCCAGTTGGATGTCCAACGACTATTTTCACTCCAGCCTTCTATAAAAGGAGAGTTCCTCCTCACTTTGAAGGCACCTCACTCCAGAAGAAACATAAGATTCTGCAGTTTCACTTCTCCTATCTTCTGGAAATTTTCTCTCTCCTTCATTTCTGTGATTTCTGGTCTGAAAAGCCTTGGAGAGAGTCTTGGCTCATCATTTTGCTTCTGTTGTGCAAAGATTGTATTGATTTGAGCCTTGTATGTTCTTATTCTTTCTCATTTTCATTGTAAGAGTCTCAAGAGAGGTGTGCAGGTGCATATCCTTCTTCTGAGCAGCAAGGGAAAGAGTTTTCAGTGAGGTTTACTGAGATTTGGTGATCTTAGTTGGTTTACAGAATCTGCAGAAGGTACTTGCAGTATTCTGGGGCTGAATCTTCTGCAGAAGGTTCTGCAGTAAGTATTCTGTGGAAAATCTGAGTTTGTTAGGTTGTTGTTACCCTAAAGAGGCAGGTAAAGAATACTAGTGGTAAGGTTACCCAAGAAGATTGTAACTTGATTATAAGAGTGAGAAAATCCTACTGGTGTAGGGACTGAACGTAGCCTCAGGTTGGAAGAGATGAACCGGTATAAAATTTCTGTATGCCATCTTCTTTACTCTCTCTTTACTATTATTACTACCATAACATACTTATATATCTTCTGCAAAATTAAAATTAACTAACTATTACCTTCTGTGAGTTTATTTCTTTATACTAAGCCAAGGCAAGTCCTTGAGCAGAAAAAGTATACAAAGAAATTGCAGAAATTTTATTCAATCACAATTCAACCCCCCTTCTTGTGATTGAAGTCACATCTTCGGAATAGGCCTGTCCCCAGGCCACTGCAAGAATATCCGGAACTCTTCAAGTAGCATGCATGGGTATGGGTCTGTTACAGATGCTTCAAAAGGTGGAAAATCCCTCTGTGGATATGGTCTGAAAGCTTAATACTTTGCAGCAGCCTGTGCACTTTTGAATCTCATGGGATCATAATGGGGTTTATCTCTGACCCTCTTTCCCATACCTTTTCTTCGTGAGCTAGAGCCACGAGAAAGGCCAGCAGTGTATTTGATCCTAGGCATCTGAAAAGTCAAATAACAACAGTTAGTTGCTAAAAACACATTCATTTCAATGATGTCTTATTGCAAACACTAATTTATGAAGAACATGGAAGCCTATCATTAACCAATTTGCATGCAAAATTCAAAATACTTTAAAAAAGAAATCAATCTCTTCTCAACAAAATTTTAGTTGCATTTGGTAATGGCTTCCTAAAAACAGAATATACTCATTTGTTTTGCAAGCACTCCATTAATCCATGGAAAGTGCAGGTTCAAAATTTTGCAAGAAACAGAGCATAACACTTTCAAGCTTCAATAACTTACAAAGCAAAGAGCATTTCAATAGAAAACTTGTTCTTCAAATTCCGCACAACCATAATCACATCAAAGATAGAAATTATCAACAATATGCACATTCACATTCTAAGGTTGCTATCCTAGAGTTTAAACCATAAAAACAGAGGAAAACGAAAATTCCAATTGGTGAAAACTACTTTGGAAGATTCAAAAATGAAGGAGGTTTGTAAGTGGAAAAAAGTGAAAAGAAAGGTTTAGGAAGTAGAGAGACAGTACATGAGAAAACAGAAAATTTTTAAAATTTCGTAGTGTTGCGCTTCACCTGCGCTCAGCGCAAGTGAAGCGCAGAAAACAGTGACTAAAATTGCAATTCCGCGCTTCTCCTGCGCTCAGCACAGGTGAAGCGCAGAAAATAGAATGAGATTTTGCAGTTTTTAGTCACGTTTTCTGCTACTTCCTATTGTTTAAAAATTTTATTTTCCACAAACTTATTCCAATCAATTTTGAAAATTTCCTAAATCCTAAAAAAATGAAAAATCCTAATTGTCAAACAAAAAACAAAAGAAAACAAAACTGAAAATAATTAAAAACTTAAAAAACTCTGGGTTGCCTCCCAGGAAGTGCTCTTTTAACGTCATATAGCTTTACGCTTGTTCTCTCAAGGTGGTTGAAACTGGAATCTTTTGGTGAGCTTGTGCGTTGCACCCTTCCTTTCTCTGACCAATAAACCTCCCCATAATCTTGCCTTGGAACAATCTGTAGTGTGAAATGACTTTAACCATTTGGGCTTCTTTCTGGAATTAGACCATGCCTCTGACTCCCTTGGCTTGACTTTTCTTTTCTTTATTATCTTGCTCTCATGTGCATGAGTCTTCTTTTCCTGAAGCTTAGATGATTCACAGTTGATTGTTCTCAATCTCTTTGTTTCACAGGGGTCTTTGATATGAAACACAACTGACCACTTTGTCTTGAATCTGGCTCTAGGCTCTGAATGTGATGTTAGCTTGACTTTTCTTCTCTTTGCCCTATTCTGTTCAGTGTGATTTCAGGCCTTTCTTTTGTGAGGTCTGGAAGGTTTAACACTTGCACCATGCCTTTCTTGATCTTCCTTTGGAGTGCTGGTTGGATAAGGCAAGGTCTTTTTTCTTGGTACCACTTCCCATCCTTCCTCGGGCTTTGACTCACTATCTCCCTGTTCACTCCTTTTCTCATTTTCTTGATTTTTTCATCATGTACACCCTCACGTGTTTTGTTCTCTACCTCCCTTTCACAGTCAATCTCTTCTTTAAGCACAATCTTTTCTGTTTCATCCTCTCCTTTTTCTTCTTCTACTTCTTCTGCACCTTCTTCTTCTTCTTCTTCTTCTTCTTTTGCTTCTTCAGGTTCCTCTTTTTCAACTTTCTCTTCTTCATCAGCCAGACTATCATTGATTTCCTCCCTTATTAGTTGAACACTAATGGTGGTGATGTCATCATATTGTTCCTCAAGGCTGGGTTATGCATTTTTCTCTGACTAATATTTGGTCATATTTTCTATTATCTCAGCTAGTATGGGATCAGCGCGGAATCCTACTTTTTCATAATAATTTTGAAGCTGTATAAATTCTTGCAACTTTTTTTCAATAGGATCTTCCACTTCTGAATGCACTAGTTGAACTGAAGAGTAGCTTTGCTGTTGTTGGACAGAAGGTTGCACATGGAATGAAACATCATCTTGGTGCCACCCAAAGTCCTTATTCTGACTAATTCTCCATCCTTGTGAGTTATTTGCAAAGTTGTTGCTGTTGGAGAAGTTGCTTAGTCTTCCTTAATTGCTCATGTAGTTAACTTGCTCTTCTTGAATGCCTGGATAAGAGCAATAACCATTTAGATGGTTTCCTCCGCAAAAGTCACAAATTAATTGTGGTGACTGGCTAGGATAAGAGTGAACTTTCTGCGGTGGCTGAGAAAGGGTATCTAGTTGCTTTTTGATTGCTTCTATTTGCTGCATTATACTGTTATTCTGTGCCCTGAGTTCATCTGCAGAAGTTTGCTTATGGGATCAAACAGCATCTTGTCGCCACCCAAAATTTTGATTATGGTAACTTCCCCAATCCTGTGAAAATTTGTTAGAATAATTGTTATAATTATAGAAGTTACCTTGAATTGGTGTGTGGGAGAAATATTTTGGCCCTTGCTGCCTAACATAATCTCCAAGGGTTCTTCTTGGTGGATTTTGATAATCTCTAAGTGTTCTTCTTGGTGGATTTTGCCATTCAGCAGTCATTCAACATTTACTTCACTTGGGGTGATTGAACAGAGAGTGTTGAAAGTGTCTCCTTATTTTTGGGTTCTTCCTTGCTTCTCCTTCGTCTCCTTCTCTTGTTTCTACTCCTGTTCCTCCTTGATATCCTTTCTATTTCTGGATCAAATTGTAGATGATTTGGGATCACCTGGCCTCTCAAAAGCATAAACAAGAAAAGTTGAAAAGGGTAAGTGTGGAAGAGAATTTTAAAAATAAAAAAAAATTAAAATCTAAATATTTAAAATTTAAAAATTAAAAAAAAATTCCTAAAAATTCAAAAAATAAAAAAATAAAAAATCCTAAGATAAAATATATATACAACTTAATAGTATGGACCTCCAAAGTCTTTACAAATTGATACACCGTTCCCCAGCAACGGCGCCAAAAATACTTGATGAGAATCTGGCAAGCGTACCAAAATCCCAGCAGTATAATAGTAAGTAAAGAGTATCGTATCCACAGGGAACGGTTCAATTTATAAAGAGTAGTGGTCACAACTATCAAGTAATAGCGTATGGTTGTTTGTTGAAAATTATGCAAGTAAATAAAATTGAACTTAAATGAGAGAGATAAAGACAGTTACTTGGACTAGGATTGAACTTCGTATCGTCGCACCCCTTTCGTATGTGAAACCCAATAATATTTATGAATATGCAATTATAACATCTTAGCACAAATTAAAGTTATTTCACAAAGGTTCCCACAAATATGAAATACTCAGAAATAATCTACCCTGGTTCCCACAGTGATAAATTACTCTGGATTAAAGATCTATTTGTTTACGCTATCAATTCGCCCTAGTTCCCACAGTGGCTACTATGAGCGTTTTTACCCAATCAGAATTCAAGTTTTCTATTCCTAGGTTCCCCCAAACTCGTTATTGATTTTTTAGAACCACCTTCCGAATGCGCCCCATAAAACCAACCTATAACTCCGGCACACAAGCGGAAGCTAAGCATTAAGCACAAAATAAAAACACCGATATTATAAAAACAGGGATTCATAAATAATAAAGAGAATTCGCATACAATCGGGTATTGAATCAACTACATTCAATCCTATTGGAGAGTTTAGCTACGCATGGTAACTATTAAAAACCAACGGAGAAATTGTCACTTTCTCCAGCCCTTGCTTCTTCTCTGCCGTCTCTCCAAAAGCTACCTATGATCTGGACAAAGGGTCCTATTTATAGATGAGGAAAGCTATCTAAAATCTGGAAGGAATCTGTTTTGAAATCAGATTAGAAAATAAATTCGTGTTCCTGCGCTTCACCTGCGCTGAGTGCAGGTGGAGCGAATTTCTCGATCAGCTTCTCTTGATTCTCTCCCTTTTTTAGCTTGATCTCTTCCTGATCTTATCTTTGTTTGCTTGGCTTTCCTTGTTTCCCTCTTTTTGATCTGATTATGTGTTTATCTTGACTTTGAATTTAAATTGGGAAGTTATCCGCAGAATCCTTGTTTAAATGGCTGCTGATCTTATCTTTATTTGCTCTCATTTAAACTTCAAATCTACAGATCCTATCCTCAAATAATGCTATCTTCTTTTCTCATTCAAATCTCTCTCATAAATCTGCAAAATCAACAGATTTTCTGTTAAAATAACATCAAATTCAAATTAAATAAACACAATTATTACTAAAAAGGGATTATTTTGGGGCATAAATTACTATTTTACCCTTGATAAGTGCAGTAAAAATACAGGAATATATCATATAATTTGCACTTATCAAGTGCATGCACTAGAGACTTATATGTTTTTGAAACATCCATCACATGTATCATATTATTTTATAAAGGCAATTCATTCTTTTAAGAATACAATTAATGTCCTTAGAATAGTAAGCTCAAACTTCATAAGAAATCAAGTAGATGACTTGATTGTGAGTTCATTGATGATCACATCTCATGGATCATGGATATGAGATATCGTGTGCTCACATAGGTACACATTAAGAGTAATGGTGTACTGGACAGACCCACCTTAAGAACGTTGCATGGATTGTTACATAAGTGTCATGAACGTTTCTTAAATTGTTAAATATTATATGAAGTCCTTCGACTTGAAATCACTACGATTCCTACATAAGGAATTATATGTTTTAATTATCATCAAACGTTGCCTGTAACAGGGTAATCATAAAGTTGGTATTTGGACATATAATAAATTTTGTGGAGGAATGTGAGTGACCTAGATGGGATTTGTCCCTCCTATGTAACAGGAGTTATATCTGTAGGCCTCTTGATAAAGTGAGACTGCAAAATGCATGGCCATGCTCAGGAGGATAAACACGAGATGTTTATTTTCTGTACAGTCTACTTGGAGATCAAGAAAACATAAATTGAACTATACAAGGTTGACACAATCCATGCCCTTGTGTTCAATTAGATATTTGGACAAAGGGACAAATCATATAAATTATCATAAAATAGGATACGTCAAAGTTGTTGATAATCTCAATATTTGGGTAGTGATGTATTGCTAGATACCGCTCACTATTTATGGTATTAAATATAAAAGGTTTTATTTTAATATCATAACCAAATATTAAAAGCCTATTGGGTCACACGCATACAACAAGCCGCTAGGAAATGATAATAATTCTAATTTGATTAGAATTATAACCTAATGGGCCAGGCCCATATGTGTTAGGGATAAGTGAATGAGGGGTAAAACCCTAGCCACCATTCTATAAATAAAGCATGAGATGCATTACCCTATATACACATGAGTCGCTCTTACTCTCTAAAGGCTACTAGCAGAGTTGAGGAGGGTTTCCTAGTCTAGCTGTTGGCGTGGACACCACTAGAGACATGGCTGCTATTGCCTCGTTCGCAATCCTTAAAAGGTACAATCTTTTGTTTTATGTCTTTTATGCCTTAATTTGTGTTTTCGCATTAACGATCATAACAAGGGAGGGAATCCATTTATTCCGCTGTACCCTGACCACATGCTTGATTCCCTTCAATTCATGCATTAAAACTTGACTTCTGTCTAGAGTAATGGCGAGATACGTCCCCGAGTAAGACGTTCCTTGTAGTCTGAGCTCAAGTCTAGCCCAGAGTTAGTGATAAGACCCCATACTGCCGAGAAATGCAGTTCATGCATATTATCGAGTTACCATGTTTTTCAGAGCCATTATGTATTTCAGAGTTAGTATGTATCTTAGAGTTAGTATGTGATTCAGAATTTCCATGTACTTAGAGTTCATGATTCAGTCGATGTGACTTGTTGGTGTATTGCATCTGTTTGTATTCCCCATACTGTTTGTTGCATGCTTTGCTCGCTGAGACTGTAGTCTCACCCCAAGTTTCGGGGATATATTCTAGTCGTGCAGGGTGTTCCAGCTTCATGTGCAGGAGAGGAAGGGAGCTTTTGGAGTGGAACCACACTCCCGGTGATCAGATACGGACTTTTGAAATAGAAGTATTTGTATTTGTTAGTTAATGATGTAACGCTGTAAAACTTATATTGGCCATGGAGGCTTGATTATAGTTGAAATTAGGTTGTGTTATTATAAATTGTATTGGTGGCTTTGGCTGATTTTCAGGAAACAACGAAAATGGATTAACGTCCGATTTTAGGGGAAACTCTGTCGGATTTTTGGCATGGGTTTTGTGGACCATGACACTCTAAGTGTAGGTCCATTCCCTAACTTTTGGTTAAGGTTTTGAAATGAGAATAATGATGTATGAACTGTGTGAAGGCTTAAGCAAACGTTGGATTGCCTAAGCAATTGAATGAACGGTGTGACGATATCCAAAATGGCGCGAAATAATTTCAGAAATTCGGAATGGTGTTTCCAACGGACATTATTCTTGAATTAAGAAATTAGGATGTTACAATAAGGATCCATTCACTCAAGAGGAAATTGATGATATCCAGATACGATGGGAAAATTATCTGCTAAATAATACCAAAGTGTGGCGTTGCGGAAGTTTTTTCTTATGTCTAATTTGTAATTGTATATCTTAGGCTTTTATATAGTTTTAGATGTGGGATGTGTGAAGTCTATTAATTAATTTGAGCATTCAAACTTGACTCAAAGACTTAATATCCTTTAGTTTTAATGGTTAACAAATAAGAGTATAATAAGAATAAATAAGATTATATAAACAGATTCTACTGAGAAAGGTATTGGTTTGTTGATTGTGTTTCAGGTTGAAATATTCATTAGAAGAAGGAGAAGATTTGATGAACAGAATCAGAATCAGAAGATCAGGATCAGAAGAACAAATGCAGGATTTAATATAAAGGTTGTCTGAAGTAAAGCAAATCGTCTGAAGTGCAGAAACTGTCTGAAGTAAGCAACTCGTCTGAAGCATAGAAGCTGTCTGAAGAACGCAAGCCGTCTGAAGTGCTGAAGCCGTCTGAAGACGTGAAGACCATCTGAAGACGTGAAGACCGTATGAAGACGTGAAAACTATCTGAAGAAGCCTACAAACAGAATCAAGAATTTATCTCTTTAAGACATTGCTAAAGTGTAAAGCACACTCTACCAAAATGGAGTACACTTATATCAGTATAAAAGCTAAACATGCTTTTATGCCTCAATCAAAGTCTTGCACAAATGAGGAAACTTTGCAATGACTTTCTCTATGACTGTTGCACTTGCAACAAAAGGCATTTCAGTATAAAAGCTAAACATACTTTTATACCTCGACCAAAGTCTTTCACAAATAAGGAAACTCGGCAAAGACTTTTGGCAACGCATGCTGCACCTGCGACATAAGGGATCTGCATGCGCAGACCTGCACCTGTTGGCTGCCCAGAACTGATCAGAAGACTGAGAAAAAGCAACCAGAAAGATGTTTGAATAAAATAAAATTGATTCAACATCTTTATTCATCTATATCTCAAAAGAAGAAAATGCAAATAAGAACAGAATAGCAATCAGCTAAAGTAGAAGAAAAAGCTGGAATTAATATGATATAATATCCAAGCTGAAGAATTGATAAAAGCCTGAATTAATATGATTTCAACATTGAAGAAATCAATACAGAAACTAAGACTATATGATACAACGACTATAATATCATATGTCTTTATTCAAAGAAGAAACTGCAACAACAGCTATTCGACAAGACACCTCACTCAAAGAAGAAAGAAGAAATGGTGTCAGGAAGCAAACAGAAAAGGAGCATATACAAAATAAGCAAAAGGACAAATCCAACGGATATCTCCTCATATACACTCCTAAGAATAGGAGAGGAAATCAGAAGTCAGCTGAGGAACGCAGAAGAAATCACAAGACAATTGAAGAAAAGCAAAAGGATATCAAGAGAGAGAACATGCAAAATAATATCAAGAAAATCTCTCTAAAGAGCTCATCTACAGAAGTGTCAGAACAGGACTGTCTGAACACTTATTTGCTTAAGAAGAAGCAACCGTTTGAGACCCTATTACACAACGGCTATATGAGCCACATCATCAATTATCTCAACGGTATTATGAATCATCTTCAAACGGCTATATTCCAACAGAACATATAAATAGCCTCAAGGAAGAATTTGAAGATGTTGAACTCATTTTCACTTGGTTCAATCAGTTGATCAAGTTGTATCAGAAAAACCTTGTTGGTTGTTGGTTGAAAAGGTTGAAAAAGAATCAACCATGCTGCTGATCTATTGATCAGTTAGTAAAAGTTGTAGTTGTTCAGTTGAACAACTAACCAGGCCGTGCTTAATCTCAAATGAACCAAGAATGGTTTGAAGCCGCAAGTATACCTTGGTTATTCCAATGATACGGGTGAGAATGTAGCCCATGGAAACCAATGGTTGGAGAACAAGGCTGAAGCTCAAATCCAGTATCTATCTAGCCAATTCTCAGAGGATGTCATTCCTCACATCAGAGACAGGATTGTACCTAACTTATATACTTGTATCACTGTCTTAACCTTGTACTTAGAATTCAACCTTTGTATCCTAAGTAGTACTCAGTTAACCTCTAGTACAGGAAGAAATTAAGTTTATGTTTCGTGGAAACTTAAACTTAGTTCAAATTGTAAACACTTTATGTGTTTGAGAGCCTGGAGAGGCTTGGTGGAAGAAAGAATACTCATACACTACTGTGGTTAGTGTCTGAGAGCCTGGAGAGGCTTGGTGGAAGAAAGAATACTTAGTTGCAAAGCCTGGAGAGGCTAGACTGAAAAAGAATACTGCATATGGTGCCTGGAGAGGCAGTTGAAAACAAAAGAATACTTAGTCGTAAAGCCTGGAGAGGCTAGACTGAAAAAGAATACTGCATAAGTTGCCTGGAGAGGCAGTTGAAAACAAAGGAATACTTGGTGTTGTCTGGAGAGACTGTACTCATGATGTCTGGAGAGACTCTACTCGTGTTGTCTGGAGAGACTGTACTCGTGATGTCTTGAGAAACTGTACTCGTGATGTCTGGAGAGACGATACTCGGTAGAGCCTGGAGAGGCTTGCCAGAAAAAAGAATACTGCATGAGTTGCCTGGAGAGGTAGTTGAAAATGAAAGAATACTCATTGTGTTGGCCTGAAGAGCCTGTGAATAATACTTGTATATGAGTTCAGATAGTGGAAAATCCAGTGGTTGTTTGCCTCTGGGACTGGATGTAGCTCACGGGTTTGTGGGTGAACCAGGATAAATTTTGTGCCTAAGTTCTCTTTCCTTTAATCTCTTTATTTACAGTTTTCATATTTATGTTGGGGATTGAAAAGTTATTTTCATAACAAACTTAACACAACGATTTCAATAAAATGATCTTTCATAAGAACCAAACATGAGATGTTTCTCATATCACTTGAAGCATTACAAAGAATGTCTTTTGAATTACTTCTGAAACAATTATCTGAAGTGAGTCTGGAAAGACCTCAGTTCAGAAATCTGGAATAGACTTCAGACAACCTATAGTCATCTGAAGTATTTCAGAAACAGTTTTGAAAAACATTCAATGTAATAATCTTCAGAAGATATCTTGAAAAGTATCTGTCTAAAATAATCTTAAGACTTAAAAGAAACTTTATTTTTCTTATCTTCCGCACGTTTTAATTATCTCTGATCTTAAGATTCATTTTAAACATTATTCATCTTCATGATTTAAATAAAAGATTTACAAGATTGACACGAAAAGCTTAAAACACTATTCAACCCCCCCTTCTAGTGTTTCTTGTGGTTCTAACAAGATGGTTTATGCTTGTACTTGTTTTGATTTTATATATATATCATTTTTTTATTTTTTTATGTTTTCTTCTTTGAATCTGGCTGGGTTTCTGTGTGTAACAATTAATAGGAAGATCAAAAATCAAAACAAACATTAAAAAGAAGTTCACATTTTATATCGGTTAAAGTATAAACCGATACAAATTGTTATATCAATTTGTTTGTTGTGAAAATTTTCAATTAAGTTCGAAAACTTTCTTGATTCTAAAAGTACAATCTGGGACTAGAATCTGAATCCTCTAAAGGTTCTATTTAAAATTAGGTTTACTCAGAAATTGCATTGAAAGAGTAACAAAATTTTGAATAACTTATTTCTTCAGAAGAATGACTTCGAAAAATCAGTCTTCAAGAAGAAACAGAATTTGAAAGAAAAAGGATGAATAAAAACATATTTGAAAATGAAGAATTAAGGACAAAGTACAAGAAAATTACAGAAACTTAAATGCGAGAAAGTAATCAAAGGAAAGAAAAGTTGCAGGAATGTAAAAGCAGAAAGTAATCAAAGAAAAGAAAATTTGCATAATTGTAAATTGCATTAATGAAATGTTGGTATGGATACACATACTGGACAATCTCCTTTGTAACCTCTTAGTCGTTTATGATGTTAGACGTTGGGTGTTTTTAGAGACGTTTCAATAAAATGAAATCCAACAACCACCTTTGTTACATCAGAATTCTACCTATTTATAGACTTCTAATCCTAATAGACACTTAACAATATTTTGACATGTTTACAAACCTAAATGAGGTGTCAAATTTCTAAGTGTGACATGTATTCAAAGCAGCAACGTCTTCTTCTTGCCAAATAACTGATAGCCTAAGGTCTTGACACTTGTCTCTGAGTGATAACTTCCAGTAACTGCTTCATTTGAAATTTGAATGATCTTCGAATAGCTTTCCAGGCTTCTGACTTCATGAATTCTTCTAAGTTATTGGGCTTCTTTCAACTTTGAACAAGTCTTCGATTCTAATCTAATTTCAAACCATATTGGGAAACTTAACCAAATGTTGACTGATTAATTCCCTGAAGTTTCACGTGTTGTAAATTCTTATTGGTCAATCTGTTGGTGAACTTGACCACCGACCACACGTGGGTTTGACCTTCAAACTGATTGGATCATTCTATAGGCACATTAATGGCACCGTCCAATCCTATCAGTATAAATACCCTTGGCTTTTACGTTCTTCTTCATTCTCTTCTTTGTTCAAAATGAAGAATTTTCTTCCTTTGGCTATTCCGTACAACCTGATCTTTCTTGATTTCATTTTTTATAAGGTTGACGGAATAGCCAAAGCTATAAGCTTCTTCAATCCTTATTAAGGATTCTCTCAGGTTGAACGTACTAGCCAATTTAAGATTCATTTATATAATAACTGAATCTTCTTTATTGCTTTCCCGGGCTTTCTTTGTTATCACCCCATGCATAAAGGGTTGCGCAACCAGGATAGCACAATGCTTTTGCCTTGGCTCAATCAAAGCCTGTGGGAAAGAAGAAGGAAGAGGAGGGTCAGATGAAGAACAGGAAGGCAGGAGCCAAGTTTCCTGAAGACCAAGGGATGCAGGATTCAAGTTCTCTGAAGATTTAGAATAGTTTTTATTTTAATGTACATTTATATTTCTTATGTATTTTCATTCGAACTATGTAATTCAAATTTCATTTGGACATGAATAAAAGACTTATATTTCTTTATCTTTTTATCCTTTAGATTCTATAAACTATACAACTCCAATTTCCTTTCCTTCATATTCAAAAGACATTTCGAATTCGAATAGGAACTTAATTAAACGTCTGCATTCCTTTTGAATATATATAGCATAATGCCTTATACTTGGAATTCAACAAACAAACTTCAAACTTCACTAAGTTATGACGTATTTCGATTTATAATATGCTTTTTCGAATCTCTTATCGTATACCTCGAATTCGAAGGTACCAATCCTGTAATAACTTAGTAAAATTTGTAAATTTCACCCCAACACAATTAAAGACAAAATCGATATAAAAAGTGACTTTTTATATCGGTTGTATGTCCACAACCGATATAAAAGATAACATTTTATATCAGTTATTAGTCTAAATTACATGACAAGTGCCCTTTTATATCGATTGTTATTCGATATATATAACAAAATATTTTTTATATCAGTTATTTAATCGATATAAAATGTATCCACTTTTTATATCGGTTGTATCTATAACAGCTCAACAACCGATATAAAAAGCCATTTTTATAGTAATGAACTAATAAAATATAGGTTGAACTAAGTGGACCAAATTTTGTTTAGACTACCCTAGAATCGTCCTCATTTTAAGAGAAATTTGAGTCATCCACGTTATATATAATTGATCTATAGTAGAAAGAATACGAGCATCCCGGTTATGTTCGAGGCATGGGACTTGGGTTACACCGACACAAATCACCGGATCATGTTCTTCCTCATCGAGGATCGGATCTTCATCAGAGGTAGCTAAGATAGCACAAATGCAATCAGAAATTGATACATTTAAGGAATGTGTTGCTAAAGTAGATGTCTTGAAGGAGCAATTTTCATTTTTTATGCAAACTATTAAGGGAAATTGGGTAAAGCAGTTGTGATTAAAATAACTTGTTCAAAAAATGATTAATTTTGTTTTGTGTACTTAATGCTCCTAATCTAATTTATGATTTTTTCTTAATATTAGGAGGTTGACTTGGAATTACCAAGAGATTTAAGACGCTCTTCTAAGTCTAGTCATGTAGTAGCTAATTGTCATGGAGGATCATCACCGGGGACCATTTAGTTATATGTTTTAATTTTCATATGTTATGAACTTGAGAGATTTATGTTTTTAGAAGTGTAAACCGTGTTGAACATGTGTGAGAACTTCTTTATGTTTTAAATATAAATATTTACTATGCACTTAATGTGTATTTTATATATGCGTTGGTTTTTTAATATGATTTTAGATTTTTTTATATTATTTTATTTACTGTTTAATTTAAGCAGATTAAAAAATTGCAAAAATAAAATGCATTGCAAATCAATGAAGCCTATAGGCTTATTTTGAAATTTGCGGCGATTTGTAAACCGCCATTGTTATAAAATTAGAAATTTGTTATGAAGTTTATGGCGGTTCCCCCCAATCGCTGCTAATAATCTTGTAAGTTGGACGTCAAATTTGGTGACAGTTTCTAACCACTGCTATTTCTACCTGTTTTACAAGCGGTTTGCGCGATGGTTCCCCTAACCGCCACAAAATGAAATCTGCGTCTATGTTAACCGTCGTCGCTCTTACTAAAAACCGCTGCAAAAAAGCTTTTTTTTCTTGTAGTGATAGGATGTGATTTTTGTTAACCCAACCATTGAATTATAAATATTTATTATAATTGTCATGTGTAAAATCTTATAAAATTTTAACACTATGAAATTAATAAACATATGGTTCTTATTTTCATAGATTTTAAAAGTATATATGACATTTATCTAACTATACCTTAATGATGTATCAAATGATTTTGGATCAACATAAAATTTCATAAGTATAATCTATATATCTGTTGGTGGAGGAAATTTCACTAAGTCTTATACCATAAAGATTCATCCAAGTATCATAGCTTTTCCGAAATATAAGAATTTGATTCCAAACAAGAGAGATCAAATTCGAATGAAGAGTTGGCTTTAACAAGGATCAAATTTTCGAATATCAGAATACAAAGAGAAATAAAGAAATTCGAATTGTTCCTTTATTATAGAGATACAGACTTAGTCAAATATCAAGATTTCATTTGCTAACATGGTTTAAATTCGAATAAACTTAGTTGACATATGATGAAGAGTCTTTCGAATTTCATTAAGAAAGAAAGCTCGAAAAGAAAGCTTTTTACAAATATACATTCAAAGTTAAAGATTGAGCTTATAAGTAGGCAAAGAAATTCGAAGAAAAAGATTTGTATTCATTAATACATTTAAATTACAAGTGATACTTTCAAATTATAAAGGAAGATTACAAGTGATACTTTCAAATTACAAAGAGGAAAGAAGACTATTCCTAATCAGAAGTCTTCATCTCTTGATCTCTAGATAATGGAGTAATGAAATTTCCTTTCCCTTGCCTTGACTGGGGGTTTCCACATGTTACCAGCAAAAAGACAAATATCCCTCACATATTCGAAAAGAGGATGAACTCTTCTAAGGCTAGGGTCCTCGAGAAGATCTTCAACACAAACATCTCCACCTAACAATTTATATAGGGGTAAATTTCCCCCATGTGTTGTTTCTCCTCCTCCTCCTCCTCCTTCCCAGAACTTGGGCGTTAAGCAATGATATGGAAGAAGTTGGAAGCATCACAAAGGACATAGACACTTCCTAGTTAGTGGAGAAACCAAGAGCATTATTAGGAGGAAATGCCTAATAAATGCTCACTTTTGGCTACAACGTTCGACCCAAAAAGGCCATCAGAAAAAGTTAGAGACATTTCTAACATTGGCCATCATGTCGACCTAAATCGAATAAAACTACTCAAAAGTTAAGTCAAACATAATAGCCAATATTAGAAATCTCTCTATTCGAAATAGAAGAATAAAGAAGAAAACTAAAAGAGTCTTTTCAAATGAAAGATATTCGAAAGAAAGAAGAGAAAGGGGGAGAAGATTTACTTCTCCAAAAAATAGAGAAGAGAGGTAAAATGAAAGAATAGAGAAGCGATAACTTTGAATGGGTGAAAAAGACTAAGAGAATAACTATATTTATAGAAGAAAGGTCATGGATGGTGACATAAATGCAGAACGTAAAAGAGACCAGTAACTGAAAGGGAGTAATTAAAATTGTTGACAGAAAATTCTTAGGATAAAAATGTGAAGAGAAGAACCAATGATAAATTGCTACGTGGAAAAAGTTGAAAAAGGAACAAAAGTTATGAAGAGGTTCTCATCAAAGGCAAATAACAAAGTCAAAATTCGAATGAAAGGACCAAGAAGGAATTCGAGACAAAGGCTTCAGACTTAGACTTTCTTGAAGAGAATTCCGAACGAGACTTAACCATATTGTCTGAAGATTTGGAATCCAGACTTAACTAGATTGGTTGAAGATTTCGAATCAAAGGCTCAACCAGATTGCTTGAAGATTTCAAATAAAGACTTGACCAGTTTCTTTGAAGAAGATTTCAAATCAAGGTTCAAAAAGAAAAAGACAAGCACGTGGAAGACATCCAACGGAATGAAGACACTTGTTCGGCCAAAGATTAGACAGTTATGATTTTGTTATACGTGTCTGTTGTAAATTAGTTTACCATTAGAGGTAAAAGTCTATAAATAGGTCAAATTAACAAGTCATTGGGTCGAAAAATCATTTAGACTCAACGTACTTAGATTTCACTCGAAAAGCATACTGTCTACATATTCATTCACAGACTACTTGCTAATTAGAGAAGATTCCAAAAGTATGTCAGTTTGAGATTCGTCAATTTTAATATATCATTTGTTTCAACCCTTTCATTTTTTTCTTTCTTTATTTTTACTGCCATTTACTTTTCCTACTTTTTACTTCTTAACGTGTCTAAATATTATAGAATCCACCAAGAGGTCTTGATTCCAGTCCCAGATTGTTCATAGGAATCTTTAACTAAAATCACCACAAATAATATCATAGTAACTTTCAATCTAATTATGGATTTTGAAATATAATTATTTGTTGAGAAATTATTCAATTGTGTAACAATTGGTATAACTATATAAACACACACACCACTCTAATTGAGACTTTATAAAATATTGTAGTATGTTTGCATTAATGTTACCCGTGATAAAATCGGTTATAAAAAAAAGCGAACAAAATAAATCTATTAAACTTGATGAGCGATAATCTGGCTATAAATCTTGAAAACACGCGCAAGCAAACATATGGGTAGTCTGTGATGCAAAGGAACCACTTTAGTTATAACTCAATTTAGGTTTGTTCATCAGTCGGTTTCGATTGTTTTTTAGCATAAAAAGGCCAATCTAGCACAAAACAACACCAAGTAAATTGAGACCCATTTCTAACTATTTTTTTCGTTTTGTCAAATGACGGGTTGAAGGCGAACTCAGAGATGTCGTGTCAGTCACAAGAAGAGGAAGACGAACTCAAATTAAATGTAAAGATGGCATATACTCAACCATTCCTAAATGAAATACAAAGATCAAAATCAGAAAAAATGAGGGAGAAATTGAAGTGAGAGAAGCGAAGGGACGACAACAATTAACGAAGAGGAAGATCTCGTTTTGGAGGATGAACCCATGGAAATCGTAGCACTGCGGTTGGGATGCCACCATTGAAACCCTAATCTTTGTCTTCAAAAAGTACGATGAGATCGAAGATAGCAAACCACAAAGTCACCACCAACAAACGCGAGTATGGGGCTAGGAAGATATCGAGGCACGGGCACTTGCAATCTGCAAAAGAAGACTGGGAATTTAATGTCATCATGTTAATTGGCGTCCACTGAATCTGTTCCGACTCCACCACCTAATTACATGTCAGTTTATGGGGACGAAGAGAAAGAAAGGATTAGAAAGATACTCAGAGGCAAAAAAAATGTGGATAAGAAGCACCACTGTGTTAAGACAAACCCTCTTAAGCTCAAAAGTTTTAATGATGAAAACTCATCAAGTAAAATTCATCTTTTCCATCAACCTCTTTGCTTCTTAATCCACTGTATCTCTTAGTGTATCAGCTCTATGAGCTTTTTAGTGGATCTTGATTTGTAACTAGTTTAGGAAACTTAGAGTTCATCCACACAGTGTGTACTAGAATCTCAAGCAAACCCTTTATCTGTATCTTATTCTGTTGTATCTCCTAAACCTAGCAAGAGGGTGAACCTTAATGTAGGTATGAGTTTGAAAAGCTTTGGGAGGCTAGGAAAGACTACTTAGACGCTTGAAGAGGCTCTGTGTAACGTCCAAATTCCTAAATCCAAGAATTATGCCTGTTCGGAGCATGTTCCTGAATTTCAAAAATTATTTCGCACATTATGAATATTGATAACCAACACATAATAGCTTAGGTAGTCCAACCATTACTTAAGCTTAACATAAATACATTCATCCAGTCAATAAGACTGTCAATAATGGCTCCATACAACATAATCAGTTTCTATAGGCATGATGAGATACCCTTGTACATGTGTCCTAGAATAACTAAACGCATCCCCCTGGGCATCACATGTATTAGGATATCCCGTCAAAAGAATACAAAGCTAATGCCTATACGAAATGAAATCTAAATACATAATCAAAAGGGGTCAACGTGACCCAACAAAAGTTATGCACAATCCAGTCAAGCTCCGGGCTGAGAACCCTGCACATAAGAATCCATAAAATATATGGTGGGACTAAAGTCCTAGTGAGTGTGATCATACAAGCAGTGTAGGTGTACAGGCAATTAAGATGCACAACGCAAATCCATATATCTAACTCACAACAATTTAAATAACAGTCATTACATTCAACCTCTTGGTGTATTACTCAACACCAGTGGGGTCTTAGCACTTAATCCTCTGACCTGGACTGAGCTCAGTATCCATACAAGGAACGTCTTCCTTGTGGCCTTTTAACTTTCTGTTTTAATTTAGCATTCACATTTGCATATAAACCTTCATAATTCTCTTAGGTTTAAGATCCATTTCCTCTTTGGACCGAAGCCCCATTTAGTTTTCCTCTTGGTCCGGAGACCCATAAATTTTTCCTCTTATACAGTTATACATATTCAGCTCATAAGGTAAGAGTAATCACAGTCAAATACATTCCTTAAGGCTCTAACATAAAGGGAAGGGAAATAGGAAAGGGCATACAAGATTCTATTCTTTTCCTTATACCCTAGTTATCTCAAAACCCTAAATGTCCAACCTATTCAACCATTCAATCAGTGCACATTTCATTCAATGCAAATACAAGCAATAAAGAAGGGGAAGTTAGAGGAGGGAGCATTTAAATAGGATACACACAAGGATGAAGTGAGTGGGTGAACCACATTCACCTCAAAGCAAGAAAATAGGGAAAATGTTGGGATGAGGATGGTGATTCCAAACTCCTTGAATGGTATGAGGCTTCAATCCCAGCCCTTCTTCCTTCTTTCTCTCTTAAAAAGTGGGAGGAAAGATAAAAGTGTGAGAAAAATGCCCTCAGAGTGTTTTTAAGGTTTTCTACCCATGCGTTCTCGCTCAGGCGAGCGCTGAGGGAGACCGGGCGAAATTTCAACTAGAGAGCCCCATTTCTGACTGTTTTCTCGCTCAGTCTTCGCTCAAGTGAGCCTGGGCGAGGAAACTAGAGTGAAAAATCCCCATTTCTGTTGATACCCTCGCTCAGGCACGCTCAAGCGAGTCCTGAGCGAGAGTGTCAGGATTTAAACTCCTGATTTTTATTCTTCTTTGCTTCTAACTTAGTTCTTCTTCCCCTTTTTCCTACTTCTTTTATATAACACCTTTCTAACCCTATTTAGTTTATAAAAATGGTTTATGAAAATTGGGATGTTACAATTATATCCCTTTTAAACAATTTTTTGCTCAAAATTGGTAAGTTATTAACAAAATTTTACCTCAACTGAAAAGCTCTGGAAACTGGGAACGAACGTCTTCCTCCTTCTCCCAAGTAGCCTCCTCAAAATTCAACCCCTCCCAAAACACCTTCACTAGTGGGATGGTCTTATTCCTCAGGATTTTGACACTCCGGTCAATGATCCGTGCAAGTCGAGTAGGAACGGTAAGATCATCCCTCAATTGTACCGAATCAGAACTTATGATGTGTCAAGGGTCGTGAACGTATTTTCTGAGTTGGGAAACATGGAATATGTTATGTATGTTAGACAAATGTGGAGGAAAGGCTATTCTGTAGGCTAGGAAACCAACTCTCTGCATGATTTGGAAAGGGCCAACAAATTTAGGATTGAGCTTTTTGACTTTAATCGCCCTTCCGATACCTATGACGGGAGTGACCTTTAGGAAAACATGTTGACCTTCCTCAAACTCTATGTCTTTTCTCCTCCTATCGGCATAACTCTTTTTCTAGCTTTGGGTCATCCCAAGCTTCTTCTTAATCATTCTAATTTTCTCTGTGGTCTCTTGGACCAACTCCGGATCTAACAGGGTATTGTCCCCCACCTCACACTAACAAAGTGGGGACCTACACTTCCTACCATACAAGGCTTCATAGGGCGTCATACATATATTGCTATGAAAATTGTTGTTGTAGGCAAACTCTATAAGGGTAGGTACCTATCCCAACTACCCTTCTCCTCCAAAACACAGGCCCTAAGCATATCCTCTAGGGTTTGGATAGTCCGCTCAGATTGTCCATCAGTCTGAGGATGGTAAGCAGTACTAAACTTCAGTTTAGTACCAAAGGCTAGGTGCAACGCATTCCAAAATCTAGAGGTAATCCTAGGGTCTCTATCTGATACAATATTAGAGGATACACCATGGAGTCTGACGATCTCCTTGATGTATAGGTCAGATAGCTTACTCAAAGGGTAGGTGGACCTGATTGGCAGGAAAAGGTCTAACTTAATCAGCTGGTCCACAATGACCCAAATGGCATCAAATCTTGTTGGGGTTCGAGGTAGTCCCATGACAAAGTCCATGGTTGTTCCTTCCCATTTCCACTCGGGGATCTTTAGAGGCTTAAGGGTACCTGAGGGCTTCTGGTGTTCAATTTTAACCTGTTGGCAAGTCAGACACTTAGTGACAAAATCAACTATTTCTCTCTTCATGTTTGCCCACCAAAACATCCTCTTCAAGTCTTGATACATCTTGGTGGTGCCAGGATGTATCGTGAACTTGCTCCTATAGGCTTCCTCTAGAATATGCTGACGCAGATTACCCCCCTTAGGGACACAAACTCTCCCTTGGAAGAGAATCATCCCATCCTATCACTCAGAAAACCTTGGTTGCCCCTTTTTATCCCGGAGGTCGACATCTAAGTTTTGGGCTTCTCTAATCTGAGTCCTCAACTCACTGGCAATCTCTATCCTATGCAACCTCAGACTATCCGTCCCAAAACTCACATCTAAGCTTAAGCCTCTAAACTCCTTCACCAATTCTAACTCGTGCACCATCATCAATGATGCATGCAGGGATTTCCTGCTCAAGGCGTCAATCACCACATTGGCCTTGCCCGGGTGGTACCTAAGCTCAAAATCATAGTCCTTAAGGAACTCCATCCATCTCCACTGCCTCATGTTCAACTCCTTCTGATCAAAGAGATATTTGAGAATTTTGTGGTCACTAAATATCTCAAACCTCATCTCGTAAAGGTAATGCCTCCAAATCTTGAGGGCAAATACCACGACTGCTAACTCTAGGTCATGGGTTAGGTAGTTCTCCTCATGAGGTATAAGCTGTCGAGAGGCATATGCTATTGCTCGCCTCTGTTGCATCAAAACACACCCCAATCACTTACCCAAAGCATCATTATACACCTCAAAGGTCTTAGATGGATCCAGTAACACCAGTACTGGAGCGGTTGTCAACCTATCCTTGAGTTCAATAAAGTTATTCTCACACTTCTCATCCCACACAAAAGCTTGCTCTTTACGGGTTAGCCGTGTGAGGGGTAAGACTAATTGGGAGAATCCTTTGATGAACCTCCTATAGTAACCTACAAGTCCTAAGAAGCTCCTAATCTCTGTTATGGTCTTAGGTCTCTCCCACTCAAGAACAGCTTCAATCTTACTGGGATCTACCGACACACCATCTTGGGAAATCACATGACCTAAGAAGCGCACTCTATCCATCCAAAATTTGCACTTCTCGAGGTTGGAGAAAGGTTGTTTTTCTCTCAACACTCCCAAAACTATCCTCAAATGTTGCTCATGCTCCTATATGGTCTACGAGTATATAAGAATGTCATCGATGAACACAACAACAAACTTATCCAGGTAGAACCTAAAAATCCAATTCATGTAGTCCATGAATACAACTGGAGAATTGGTTAAACCAAATGGCATCACCAAATACTCGTAATGCCCATAACGGGTCCTGAAGGCAGTCTTAGGTATGTCCTCACTCCTAATCTTAATCTGGTGGTATCCTAAACGTAGATCTATCTTAGAGAATACTGACGCTCTCCTAAGTTGATCTAACAAGTATCAATCCTAGGTAATGGGTATCTATTATTAATGGTTACCTTGTTTAACTGCCTAAAATCCACACAACCACATACTCCCATTCTTCTTTTTAACCAAGAGCACTGGTGCCCCCAGGGTGAATCACCAGGTCGGATAAACTTCTTCTCTACAACTCCTCTAATTGGGCCTTAAGTTCACTTAACTCTAGTTGTGACATCCTATAGGGTGCCTTAGAAATAGGTCTAGTGCCTGACACGAGATCTATTGAAAACTCTATCTCTTGGTCTGGAGGTAAGGTCGTCACTTCACTAGGGAAAACATCTTGGAACTCCTTAACCGTAGCTATGCTACTCAAATCGGAACTAGGGCCTACAGTTGAGGAAAGCATCAAAATAAAACTTTCACTCCTCTTAGACAAACAATTAGAAACTTGATTGCAGCTAGACAATAGAATCATTAGTTTCTCCCTCGGAGTAAGAAGAAGAGCAGGAAAAACAACAACCTTATTAAAGCAATCAAGCATGACTTGGTTCCGAGACAACCAATTCATGTCTAGAATTATATCCATACCTCTAAGGGGTAAACATATCAAATCTACCTCAAAGGCTCTCCCCTGAATTTCAATGGAACATTTTAAACATGCAAGGGAAGTGGGGATTGCCTCCTTGGCAGGGGTAATGACATTTAACTGATGAGGCAAGGTAACAACAGGTATGTTCATGCTCTTCACACATTCATGAGAAATAAAGGAATGGGTTACCCCAGAGTCATACAGTACAATTAAGGTAGATCCTCTAAATGTACACGTACCTCACAAAAGATCATTGGCCTGAGATGTCGTCTCCCCACTGAGGGTGAAGACCCTCCCAACAGCTTGGAGTTTAGGAGCCTCTGGTGTCCTCTTTAGGCAAGCACTCGCCATGTGACCCGACTAATGACAAAAGAAATATTTGCCTTGGCCCTTCAGACATACACCCCTGTGGGTCTTCCCACAAGATGTACAAACCAGAGTCGCCTGAGTGGAGGGGAGGACAATCTACTTACCCTTCCCCCCTGCACAAAATCCTTGGCGTTTTTCCCCGCTGATACCTCTTCCCTCTTCCTCTTGTTGTCTACCGGTGGCGAAGCTGCAGTCTTCCCCAAGTTCTTCTCCACAATATAACACTTGTTAACCAGGGCAGGAAGTCCTTGATCTCAAGTGTTCCGACTCTGTCCATGATCTCTGGTCGAAGACCCCCTTCAAACTGAGTGCACTTCCACTCTTCATCTAGACTGTCTGGAGATATCGGGAGTATTTGGCCAGCTCCTCAAATTTAGCCCCATAATGCCCAACATTCAAGCTCCCTTGCTTGAGTTGAAGAAAGTTCGCCTCCTTTTGCCATCGGACCGATGCCGAGAAATACTTATCCAGGAAGGTATTCTGAAAGATTCCCCAAGTGAGAGAGGTTCCTGAAGTAGTGATCACGATACTGGCCCCCTTCCACCAGTCTTCTGCTTCTCCTCTGTGAATACCTAATTTTGTCCAGTTCATTAAAATAAAAATTACAAAAAGATAATATCTTTCATGAATTTTGGACCCTTGCTAATGTCATTTTAATATCATAGTTTCATTCCATAATTAAAAAATAAAAATAAAGAAAAGGCAAAAAAAAATAATGTTGATGAATTTTAATTTTACCAAATAATAATAAAAGATTTAAAAATATAATAAATAAACAAAAATAATGTTGATGTTTTTCTGCCACTAATTTGCATTCATATGTGTCATGTTTGTTTTTGTTTGTTGTTATTGTTCTTTTTGAATCATGTCCCTTTGTAGTTGAGTCTGAGCCCAGATAAAAAGAAATAATTAAAGGAAGGAAATAATTGAGGAAGTGGTTAGGATAAAAAAATTATAGAGGAAAAAGATGCATGAGGGAAAAAAATAATATGAAGAAAACAACAACCCCTCTAATTAAAAATTTGAATTGGAGCAAGCTGAACCACAGGATTTTTATCTTACTCTCAACCATGCATGACCCCTTATCTAGATAAGGAAGAGATTCTCAACCTATCAAGAAGGGGGCTTGATCTCTAACCTCTCACCCTCAGAAGAAAAGAGGGAGAAACCAGAAAAATAGGGGGGATAGGGAGGAACCCAGGGGGCTCTCGGATGATCATGATCTCAACAATCACCCCCCTCTACCTCTGGGGTTGTTGTTCACCTCCTCCTCTTAGCAGCCCCAGAATCATCTTCTTCCACCGTTAACTAGTCCTAAGCTTCACAGCTAGAACCCCTGCAGGTCACCCCCTCTTCACTGTCGCAGTCATAACAACCACCACTGTCGTCGTGGCCTACTATTGCGCGACCACCGTCGTGCACCACCGGAGACGCAGCCTCTTGACCACCCCACAGAGTCGCCTTGCACCTCCGATCAGTCGTCGCGAGCTCCGCCGTTGTGCAGCCACCGTTGCGACTGTTGTTGCCCAGTTCAAGTCGCATGCAACGCGCTGCGCGCCGTTACCCATGACCAACAGCCACCGCACCACCGTCAAGACTGCCGGAGTAGCTGTCCTCCACCGCTGCACCATGCTCCTGCATGCAAGGAAGAAGCTGCACAATTTTGAAAGGAAAAAGAGAAAAAAAACGCAAAAGAGATGCGCGGCAGGTGCGAAATGGAGAAGAAGAGGGTGGTACAAACAATAGAAAAAGTGGTGCGAACAATAATAAACTTGCTAGAAAGAAAAGTTGAGGGTCATGCGAACAATATAAAAAGTGGTGCAAACAGTAATTAACTTACCCAAAAATAACTTAAGGGTTGTGCGAATAGCAAAAAAGGGTGGTGGGAATAGCAAATTCCTTACTAGAAAGAAAAAGACTAAGGATAGTGTGTATAGCAGAAAGTTGTGGTACGAATAGCAATTCCTTCGCTAGCATTAGGTGAGTTCCTCTTATTCTGTGTTCGGCCTATTCAGCTGAAATCCATTCTTTTAATATTTATTTTGGATTCTATGATGTGATTGTGTTTCTTTTAATTTCGTTAAATTATTTCTAATTATTCAATAAATTTGTCCTTGTAAATATTGGTTTGATTTAATTTCTTTATGAATGCATTTGTTGTTTTAAAATTGTAGTCGTATAAATGTTTTTATAAGTTGTCAGGGAGTGTCTGATTTAAAATTCAAAATGTAAATATTTGTTTGATTTAAGTTTCGTATCATTTTATATAAACAGTATGATTTAAAATTTATAGTCTTGTAAATATTTGTATGACAATGTGAAAAAATATTGAGTGTTATAAATATCTTGTCCCTCTGTTTTAAATTTTTCATGTTGTAATTTTTAATTCAAAATTTTATGCAGATCTGTAAATATTTGTTTAGTTTGTAAATGTTTGTTTGATATAAATATCATGTTGTAAATGTTTCAATTCCGTACAAGCAATAAATTCAAAGAATATTTTGATTGTGAGGGTTTATTGAGCAATTACATATTGACTTGAACCCCAAAGGATTTATTAAGCAGACACGTGTTGAATTGAATCCCATGCGATATAGAACAAAGTCAAAATATTTCTTTTCCAAAATTTATTCTTAAAAAAATAAAAAAAAAATCCTAAATAACTGTCTACGCAACGATCAATGAGTTTAATTGAACAATGGATACTGACTTTAATATTATTTGGACTGTAAGGGTTTATTAAGCAAACCAAGTGTTTGACTTGAACCCCGTGCAAGTAGACTCAAGCCCGAAAAATAAAAATATTTCCAAAGATTAATTCTTTCCAAAATAAAAATAAGTCCAAGTATTTTTTTTAATCTTCTTTTCTTTTCAAAAAATCTTTCAAAAAATAAAAAATAAGTCAAAATATTTTTTAATCCTTTTTTAAATAAAAAATCAATCATTATCTTAAATAATTAATTCCTTCAAAAAACAAAAATAAGTCTAAACATTTTCCAATCCCCCTTTTCAAATCAAACATTCTTTCAAAATTAATTCTTTCAAATAAAGAAACAAACCAAAATATTTTCCAATAATCTTTTTCCAAATCCAAAATCAATCATTCCAAAAACCAAATCCAAATCAATCAACCAATCCATGAGTTTCAGAACTACGTGGTTTTGATTTCTCCATTGCAGCTGAAAATACGTAGGAGCAGAAACCAGACCCGTCAAGCCAAAATAAATTTTCAAAATGTTTTTCCTTATTAATAAAAAACCACTCATTTTTCTTAAATAAGTTCCTTTTTCTCAAATATCATAAAAGTCAAAATTTGAAAATATCAAAAAAGAATTTTCCAAAATATCCTTTTCCTTTTCAATAATAAAAATAAACCATTTTTCTTAAATAAATTATTTCATTTACTCAAAAATATATAAAAAAAAAAATTATAAAAATAGTTTAATTTCTTTGTCAATTTTCATGGGGTAAAAAAAAATATTTTTCAAAGTTAACCGAATTTGCACAATTAATTAAAGGTAACCGTCTTAGGACGGATGTTGTAGGGTGCTAATACTTTCCTTACGCATAATCGACTCCCGAACTCAAATCTAGTTCCAAAGAACATTTTCTTTTTAAAAGGGTTTTCCTAAAATTTTCCTTTAAAAATAAATTTTCGTAGCGACTCCATTGAACCTTATAAATCTTTTTTCTTTATTCGGCTCGCCTCCCCCGTCGCGATCCCGGTTGTGATAGCCCCTCAACATATACACAACATAGCCCACCTTGGACTTTTCCGAACACCTCATCACCTCAAAGGTGCAGTTGAGGTCGCGGAGCCAGTTAGACACCAAATCCGAATCATAAGCCCTGGTGAATTGTGAAGGGTTATGTTTTCGGAACTCAGCCAGACCTTGGATGAACGGGTCCACCATAGAAGGAAGTGGTGTCCCCGCTGCCCTTTGATTTAGCTCCTATAACATCCTAATGTCTAAGTTCAGAAACAATTCATGTTGAGAGCACTATTTCCAAATTCTTGAAATTATGTCGCTCATTTTCGATATCGATATACATAACAAATAACCGCTTAAGTAATCCACACTTACATAAGCTCAAACGTCAAATACATAATCCATCTGAATAACAATAACATAATTGCCACATAGGGCTCAAATACAACATAGTAAATCGACATAACAAGATATAACCATACATGTGCCCTGGACATACAATACAACCCGGAGGACCCACATGTACAACTCTATCCTATCAAAATGAATCAATTTATGCCTATACAAAAGAGTTCTAAGTACATCAATGTAACATCAAAAGAGAAAGAGCATAACTAGGCCCAAACAACACCTACTAGCCTCCACTGCCATGATGAGATCCCTGCACATCTGAAAGTAGATTCCCACGGAGTGGGGTGAGACCAACGTCCCAGTGAGTGCGATAACAGTGTGTGCGGTGTGGGGAATCAAATAGATTGCAAGAAGAATACATATTCGTTAAAAATATCATGTATGAGGGCAAGTAGCATGATCAGAATTTCCAGCACTTATACAATGTATATGATGCAATGCAACATGTCTATGAGGTGTTGTTACTCGACACCCGGGGTCTTTCCACTGTAACGTAACTGTGATTGAGTGCTTGACCATGTGACCAAGGACCGTCGTCTAGGGCCACCTCTGATTATGTTTTTATTAAACATGTATGATTCTTAGTTGGGTTTATTCTCTTGAGTAAGGATCCCCCATCTCCCCCTTGGCTGAGAGATAGATGAGATCACCTCGTCTTGCTTAAACATGAGTGCCTGAAGGCATGTGACGGTCCGAAGACCCTGTGATAGCCCGAAGGCTCTGAAATAGCTCGAAGGCGCTATGATGGTCCAAAGACCCTTACAGTATGTTAGATGATGGCCAAAGGCCCATGAATGTTTCTTCTAAGATCAATGGTTCAATGATGCAAGAATGCCCAATTTCTCTACCCTAGGGTTTGTAACCAACTCATAAAAATTAATCAACACAATAATCTACCCTAGGTTTGACAAAACACCACCACAATCATCAATAATAGCAAAGGGAACAAGAGTAGGGATCATACATAGGATGGCAACCCAGAAAGTAAGTGAGTGAGAATCACACTCACCTTAAAGCGAGGAAGAATAAAGAGAAATAGAGAAAGTGAGAGGTTGAGGGGAAAAGATCCAAGGAGGAAGTGAGCTTGATTGGAGGTGGAAGTCTTCTTGTAGCCTTCAAAGGAGTTCTGTCTCTCTAGGGCACTCTTCCTCTCTCTAAAAGTGGGAAGAAGGGAGAGAAAACGCGAATGAAAAATGAGCCGTAGTAACTGTTTTTAAAGCTGGAAGTGGATTCTCGCTTGAGTGAGAGGCTTCTCGCCTGAGCGAGAATGAACCAGAAATTGACCCCTCTCTGGAAGATTCTCGCTTGGGCGAGAACCATCTCGCTTGGGCGAGAACCATCTCGCTCAAGCGAGAAACGTCCAGAGAGCCCTCTAAATTCCCCTGCTTCTCGCTTGAGCGAGACCCTTCTCGCTCAAGCGAGATATGCAGAATCCCAATTCTTCATTTTGCTGCATAATTCGCTCAAGCGAGCTTGTGCTCGCTTGAGCGAGAATACTGTAACTTTATTTTCTTGCTTAAGGTTCTTAATGCTTTTCTTACCAATTCCTTACCTTAGTTCCTCATTAATACCCTGAAATTAATTATCCTATAATCTCTTTTTAGTTATGACTAATGATCAGCGGGATGTTACAGCTCCTGTAAGATGGCAGCATTTGCAGCAGTATGCTCATGCACCGCCTCAGACTATTGGCGGTTGGCCTCCACTTGTTCCCGGTTGGACGCCACCTGCTCCCCCATCATTTGAGTGAGCATCTGAAGGGTCGCTGCCACAGGATCCTGAGGTTGATCCCGTGGAGGGGAAAGTGGGTTGGTCCGGGGATGACCTCTCCTGCCGCGAGCCATAATCCTTTACACATCATTAATAAAACATCAAGGTGATCAGTCTCTCAATTTCATAATAATTCATAAAAGACAATAACTAGCTTCAGGAACTAATCTAATCCACAGTCCAATTGGACTGAAATGCTCTGATACCATAATGTAACGTCCAAAATCCTAAATCCAAGAATTATGCTTGTTGGGAGCATATTCCTGAATTTCAGAAATTATTTCGCGCATTATGAATATCGATAACCAACACATAATAGCTTAGGTAGTCCAAACATTACTTAAACTTAACATAAATACATTCATTCAGTCAATAAGACTGTCAATAATGGCTCCAGACAACATAATCAGTTTCGATACGCACGATGGGATACCCTTGTACATGTGTCCTGGAATAACTAAAAACATTCCCCTGGGCATCACATGTACCAGGATATCCCGTCAAAAGAATACAAAGTTAATGCCTATACAAAATGAAATCTAAATACATAATCAAAAGGGGTCAACGTGGCCAAACAAAAGTCCTGCACTATCCAGTCAAGCTCCGGGCTGAGAACCCTGAACATCGAAAGAATCCATAAAACGTGTGGTGAGACTAAAGTCTCAGTGATGTGATCATACAAGGAGTGTATGTGTACATGCAATTGAGATGCAGAGCGGTAATCCATATATCTAACTCACAAAAATTTAAACAACAATCATTACATTCAACCTCTTGGTGTATTACTCGACACCAGTGGGGTCTTAACACTTAATCCTCTGACCTGTATTGAGCTCAGTATCCATACAAGGAACGTCTTCCTTGTGGCCTTTTAACCTTCTATTTTAATTTAGCATTCATATTTGCATTTAAAACTTCATAATCCTCTTAGGTTCAAGACCCATTTTCCTCTTTGGACCGAAGCCCCATTTAGTTTTCCTCTTGGCCCGGAGACCCATAAATTTTTCCTCTTATACAGTTATACATATTCAGTTCATAAGGTAAGAGTAATCACAGTCAAATACATTCCTCAAGGCTCTAACATAAAGGGAAGGGAAATAGGCAAGGGCATACAAGATTCTATTCTTTTCCTCAAACCCTAGCTATCTCAAAACCCTAAATGTCCAACCTATTCAACCATTCAATCAATGCACATTTCATTCAATGCAAATACAAGCAATAAAGAAGGAGAAGTTAGAGGAGGGAGCATTTAAAGAAGATATACACAAGGATGGAGTGAGTGGGTGAACCACACTCACCTCAAAGTAAGGAAATAGGGAAAATGGAGGGATGAGGATGGTGATTCCAAGCTCCTTAAATGGTATAAAGCTTCAATCCCAACCCTTCTTCCTTCTTTCTCTCTCTAGAAGTGGGAGGAAAGACAAGTTTGAGAAAAATGACCTAAGAGTGTTTTTAAGGTTTTCTACCCAAATGCTTGAGCGAGATTCCTTTCTCGCTCAGGCGAACGCTAAGCGAGACCGGGCAAAATTTCAACTAGAGAGCCTCATTTCTGACTCTGTTTTCTCGCTCAGTCTTTGCTCAAGCGAGCCTGGGCGAGGAAACCAGAGTGAAAAATCTCGATTTCTGTTGATACCCTCGCTCAGGCGCGCTCAAGCGAGTCTTGAGCGAGAGTGTCAGGATTCAAACTCCTGATTTTTACTCTTCTTTGCTTCTAGCTTAGTTTTTCTTCCCCTTTTTCCTACTTCTTTTATATAACACCTTTCTAACCCTATTTAGTTTATAAAAATGGTTTATGAAATTTGGGATGTTACACTCTGTAAGAAGAATACTTGTATCTATTATGAAAGAATATTAGAAATCTCACAAATTGTGGGGATTGGACGTAGCCCAAGTTGTTAAGGGTGAACCAAGATAATTTTGTTTGTGTTCTTCTTTCTCTAAACTTTTGCATCTCATATCTTATATTCACATACATTTTAGTTAGTCATTGTACTATGCTCCTTAAGATAGTTACAAACTACAAAATCAATATCCACATCTTAAAAGGCTACACAGAATCTTAAGAACCACTCGTAAGCACTAACTAACAATTTAACATTGGTTCTTAAGATTCTCTATTCATTAAATCCGCATAATCCAATTATATTGCATTATTTATCTTAACTCTCTTCTCAGTTGTACTCAATAACTAATTTTCTAATATCCAAGTTGAGTAAGGTTAAGAAGCAAATCAGAAAAGAAGTTCAAAGTTTTTAGGAACGTTTAAGAACCGTCACAATTCAACCCCCTTCTTGAGACCTTGCCAACTACACACTGCACTAGGGTAAAATATGTTTTTGGTCTCTGTAAATATACCAAGTTTTGCTTTTAGTCTTCACAAATGATTTTTTTATTCTTCTCTGCAGTTTTTTTTAATTCTTCCCTACCATTAATACAACCCATTAACTCTAATGTTTTTCCTTCTTCCTCCCCTTCCTCCTCCTCCTCTGGATATCGAAATGTTGGCTTATTTGGGAAATGGAAAATTTAAAAAAGATTGTGAAAATAAAATATTGAGATGAAGAGTTAAAAAAAGGTAGTACAAAGAAGGAAATAACTAGATAGGTGGATGTAGACTGTGGGAGGAGAAGGAGAAGGAAAAAATGTTAGAGTTCATGTGTGTATTAACGATATGGACGAAGTTAAAAAAATTGCATTTATAGGGATGTAAAAGAAAAAAAATTATCATTTATGAGGACTAAAAGCAAAACTCGGTAGATTTATAGAGACCAAAAACATATATTACCAAAATAAAATAATACTAGTAGAAAATGTTTTACATCTTTTGGGTAAAATACGTTTTTAGCATGGTTGTCAAAATCAGATCGGTCGGTTCAATCGGTTCGACCAATAACCGGTCCATGGTCCAGTCCTATAGACACAGAAAACTGGAGCAGTTGAAAACCGGTCAAAACCCATAGAAATTGATGAAAACCGGTGGTTAACTGATTAAAACTGGTTCTTGATAAAACTACCGGAAATGAGGTGGTGCACCTTTGCTAGGACCCGAAACCGAGAAAGTTGGTGTGATAGCCTTGCGCGTTGCGGCCTTCCTTGCCCCATCTCTTTCTTCGTGCTCCGCAACTGCTTCATCTTGGTGTCCTTGCCAATTTGTTGTGCCACTGTTCCTTAAGAGGAAGTTGCTTCTGGCTCGTGTCATTGCCGCTGTGAGTTACAATCACTGTTGTGCCTTGGCTGGAAGACCGAAAGATGTTGCATGCCACTGCTTTGTGCCATTGCCGCTGTGAGTTGCATCGCCTTTGTGCCACTACAAGTTGGATTGTTGTAGATTGCCTTCTTTTTTTTACGAAAAAATGAATGACCTTGCAGGCATTCTTGCAAGAAAATGAATGACGTTGCACTTTGCATGTATCGGGTCTATATGTCAATTGGTAAATATCAGGAATGATGTGTAACTTATTTTTAATTTTTTTAAAATAATTTTTTTAAATATAACGAAGTAATGAATATTGTGTTTTTTTGTTAAATATTATGTAATATTTTATATAAAAAAATAGTATTTAATTAATACCGGTTTGACCATTGTTGGACCAATGATCCTTGAACCAGTATGGTGACCGGTTCAATGACCAGTCTGGTTTTTAAAACATTGGTTTTTAGTCCCTGTAAATGGACCGAGTTTTGCTTTTAATCCTCATAAATGTTTGTTTTTTCTTTGATGACCTCAAAAATGCAATTATTTTAAAATTGGTCATTGTCCTTAAACTTCGTGTTGACTTTAACAGTTCTGTTTCTTCTTCTTCTTCCAATTCTCCTCATCTCCTTCCAATTCCTTCTATACCATTTTTTTTTCTGAAAATAACAAATTTTATTTAAGTATAGAGTTAGAGGAACTAAATAAGAGTGTCCCATATAAGAACAACTCTAAAAATGAGCTCAAATTAAATCACACTTTAAATAAGAGAATGAGGAGGATCAATGATAAGAGGAAAAGAAGGGAGACCACGAGATGGAGCAATAGAAGGACGAGCAGGAGGAGGAGAAAAAAGAGAAGGAGTTGCAATTGTAACGATAGGGATGCATTTAAAGAAAATCATTTGTAAGGATGTAAAAAAAATGAAATTCATTTGAGGACTAAAACAAAAACCCAAATCGTAAGTCACTGGTAGAGCTTTAACGGTAGTGATGTATTTTAAAAAATTTACATTTGCAAGGATGTAAATGAAGAAGACATTTTATGAGGACTGAAAGCAAAATTCAATCCATTTACTAAGACTAATAACATGTTTTACCTTTTTCTTTTTGGCACATTGAACTTTTATATAGCTGAATTTTTTACGCGTTGAACATTATTCTTGACATTCAATCAGATCAGATCTCGACAATATATTTTTCTTTTACCCAAATCCGACTATAGCCACCCGTGTTTAGGAGTGTGAAAATCAGCCAAGTCTGATGGCCCCATTTGTTTAGCCCAATATATGGGTTGGACCGGGCTCTGAATTTTCAAATTGAATAAATCTTGGCCCGACCCATCCCGACATGATTTTGAGTGGCCCGATGTGGGGTTGGCTCATGGTGGGATAGGCCAGCCCGTTGGGCCGATTCTTTTTTGTTTTGTTATTCATTATTTTATAATTAATAAGATTATAAATTTATAAGTGATAAATTTAGCATTATAGGCGTTATTAGTATTCATTTTAAGTTTAATATTACATATATATTAAATTATTTTTATTTCTAACATTTATTATTTATTACAGTTGTCACACTTTATTTTATTTTCATTATTATGTATGATTTTCCTTATTATATAGTATAGTATGACAATTTATTATATTTAAGTCTATTAATAATATATAGATTAATATAAAATATAATAGATTACATCTATATTTTAATTTTAGTTTATGAAAATTAAAAATTTTATTAATCTATTACATAGGTTGATTTATTTTTAAAAAAAAATTGTTACTTTATTAATTTTTGCTGGTATGTATAGTTTGATAAATTTATGCAGTCGATTGATTTGTTGAGTTTTTTTTTCCTACAATTGATCTACAATAGAAAGGGTAGTCAATATTAAATGCGCACTCCTTAGGGAAAAAATGGGCACAAAGTTTACCATTGTGCTAAGGCTCCTTTTGTTAACGCACTATCTCCAACAACCTTTTACCTTTTCAAAGCAACAATTAGGGATGGTAAAACGGGTTTGGCCCAACGGGCCAACCCATCTCGGCCCGTCAATTTTATAGGGCTGGGTTGGGGACTTCCATCCCATTGGCCCGTCTGACCCGTCCCATCCTGACCCATTAAAAAACGGGTTGGAGGAGTATAAAGTTCGGGCCAGCTCGTTAGGCTAATTTTTTATTAAATCTTCACAGTGGGTTATGCGTTGGCTGGTCGTGTGGGATTGTTTGGCTTATAAAAAATTTTTTTAGGGTTCCCTTTCCTTTCCTCTATTCTAATTTCATTATTCAACTTCTGTGAAGAGAAACAATAGAGCGTCGCTCCTTCCCCATTTCGTCTCTTCCAAGCAGTTGCGTCTTCGGTCGAAGGTGCGTCTCCTCCGAGCAGCTTCGGTCCAAGGTGCGTCCCCTCTGAGCAGCTTCGTCTCCTCCGCAGCAGCTTTGGTCCAAGGTGCGTCTCCTCAGCAGCTCCGGTTCAACCATCTTTTGATATTGAATTGATTTACACTGTAAATGTCTTGTCTACTAATTAGCATTTAGCAGTTTATACATGGTGATACATACTTACTTTTCCTACTTTTTGTGACTTTAAGATCAACACAAGCGGCTACGAAGATGGATGGATGATCAAAGTAAAGCCAAGTAGTCCATCTAAATTAGATTCTTTGTTGGGCGCAAAGGAGTACACATGGTGATATAGAACTGCTTCTTTCCATTTTTCTTTCCCTGCTATTGTTGTCGACACTTTACTGTGTCTACTTCCTCGTGTAATTACGAAGCTATGTTCTCTTTCACTTGGTTGTCCAAATTGTTAGTTTTAAATTGTCGTCCTTTACTTGGATAAGATTTGGTTGGGAGTAGTGGTTGAAAACTAACTATGTGTTTTCAATTGCATGAGGTTGCTGTTAACATAGAATGTATACTAAATTTCTAATTTTTATAATTTTTTTGGTGGGCCAAACCGTTTATCTCATCCCAATTCGACAAAAAAAATTCACTTCGTTATAAGAGTTGGCCCGTTCAGCCCGCTCCAATATGGGTTGGGCTGATATTTTTCGTCTATTTTTCATTTAAGGCCAGCCCATCCTGTCCCGTTTTCTAACGGGCTGATCGAGGGTTGGGCCGGGCCAGCCCATTTTGCCACCCCTAGCAACAATGATGTCAAATATTTACCATCGAATTAAGGCTTTATTTGGGCTAGTTGTAAGTTTTTTAATTTTTTTAAAAAACTTAAAATCAAATTTTTATAATTTAAAATAAAAATATAAACAATCATTTTTTGTGATTTTGAAAAAAAAAAAAAGAACAATTTTAAAAATGGTTAAAAATTTAATTTGTAACCCTTTCATCCGAACATGTTTTGTTTTAAAAATGAGAGTGAAAATAAAAAACTAAAAATAGGTAACTATCTAAAATGGGGCCTAAGTGATTGCAATTTAACTAAGTGTATGAAACCATATCAATGAAAAATTCATACTCATAAGTCTCTGTCTCATTTCATCTCAACGTTGGTAAAACAAATCCGGTTTAACTTCTTTTTGGTGGAATAAAGGGGCTAAGCCCCAGGGAATAGAAAAAGAAAACAACTAATAAACTCTAGGGAACCAAGTACCCCTAAAGTCAGTATCCAAATACAAACTCAAAAAAGGAGGAATCTGAGTAAAGAGACAATTATCCAACGACTGAGATAGGCTGAATTTAGCAAGCTTGTCTGTTGTTGAATTAGCTTCCCGAAGAACATGATTGAGATGCACAATCCAATCTTTCTGCAATAGGTCTTTTATTTGCTGAATGAGTGGAAACAAGGAGGGAGTCTCCATACAAATATTCTGGACAAAATGAATTGTAGCCAAGGAATCGGATTCCACAATGAGGAATTATTCCAAGCTAAGCAAAGGCCATTGAAGATTCCTAATAGCACTGCTTCAAGAGGGGAAACCAGTCCTAAAAGATCAGAATAGGCCAAGAGAAATATGCCATTATGATCACGAAAAACTCCACTGCAAGAAGCCTAAGAATTATTTCTGGTCACAGCCCCGTCCGTGTTAAGTTTTATCCAGCACACTTCTGGAGGCATCCATCTCACCCAAGTGTGATTAGCATCTTCCATGTCCCTTGTCTGCATATTCGGAGATAGGAAAACCTGAGAAGCTTCAACTATTTGCGTATTAATATGAGCACAAGTGGTTTGAATGTGAATCGGATGATGTTCAAAAATATGTTGATTCTTGTTATACCAAATTCCTGCAGTTATAAAAGCAAATTTTAGGGCCAATCTTTGCGACCAAAAAAACCATGTACTGAAGTTAGATTAAGGTAAAACTAGTCATAAAGTTGAGAATTAGAGAACTCCCTTTGATGGCTTTGAGGAACAAAGTGTCTGCAGACTTGTTGCACCCAAGGACAGTCTCGGACGGCATGGATGTTTGTCTCAGCTTCATCATTACAGATGTTGCAATCATTAGAAGAGGCCATATGTCTACGACCTCTGTTAGAATTACTTAACAAAGCATCATTAACTAAGAGCAAAAGAAAGGCACGTAATCTGTTTGAACTATGCATGGTCCAAATCCTCTTGTAGAGACGGGAATGAATGTCAATTTCATGTTGTCCGAGCGCTTGAAGAGCATATTTAACAATGAACATACCATCAGCAGAGGCTGACCAAATAAGTTGATCTGTATCAGCATCAAAATCAAAAGTAATATGGGAAATAACTTCAATTATGTTGTGAGGCAAAACTGAAGCCAAAAGAGCAAAATCCCAATGTCCTGATCAAAGGATATAATCCACAACAGTAGCATTAATGTCAATTCGAGCATCTGTTACAATGTACTGACTGAGAGGATTAAAGCTAGGAAGCCAAGGGTCATGCCAAAAAAGCGTATCTCTGCTTGTAGAAAGCTTAATTTTTATGTGCTTTTGGAGCTCATTCCACCCTTTACGAATACATTTCCATAGATTGGAATCATTAGAACGTCTTTGAATAGTAGGAATTAAGTCACTCCCACAACTGTATTTACTCCGAACTACTTTAACCCAAAGATCATTAGGATGGTGAATCATTTTCAAACCCAACTTCATCATGTAGGATAAGTTAGTATCCTCAGATTTTCTGAAGTTTAAGCCACCTGAGTCTTTTGGAAGACAAACTCTGTCCCAATTAATGAGAGGAACACAGTAGGACTAGTATGAACCTCCCCATAAAAATTGGTGACTCTTCTTATCAATATCATCACAAACATTCTTTGGCAAGAGAGAGGTTTACATACTGTTGGAAAGTAAGGATGCCAAAACCGAATGAGTGAGAGCAATTCTACCTGCAAGAGAAAGAGTTTTCACCTTCCAAGTACTTAACCGTTGATTCAATTTATCAATGATATGCTTGAAAGTGCTTCTGGTTACTCTACTATGGTGGATAGGAACACCCAAGTATTTGCCAAGATTATTTGTCATCTGAAACCCGAAATCCTGACTAATCTGGTTTTTTATCACATGATTAACTCCTTTGGAGAAGAAGATCCTGGTCTTATCTTTGTTAACTTTCTGACTTGAACTAGAACATAAAAGATTAAGTCAGGTATTAATAACCTGGACCTATTCAATAGTTGCCTCTGCAAATAAAATAATATCGTATGCAAACATTAAATGAGACAATTTTGGTCCTCCACGACAAGTAGTGAAAGGCTTCCAGATATTATGGTTAACCGCTGCATCAATAAGATGAGAAAGTCTCTCAACACACAACACAAACAAGTAAGGAGAAATGAGATCACCTTGACGAACACCTCTAGAAGAGGTGAATGAGTATAAGACTTCTCCATTGCATAAAACACTCATAGAAGAAGTAGAAATACAAGACCAGATAAGATCAATAAGAGAAAGAGGCATACCAATATCATGAAGAGTATCCTTCACAAAATTCCAATTGAGGCAGTCATAGGCCTTTTCAAGATCAATCTTTATGGCTATAATCCTTTTCTTACCTTTCTTTCTTCTCATAGAGTGAATAACTTCTTGAACAATAATTATATTATCAGAGCTATGACGTCCAGGAACAAAGCAAGATTGAGTAGGACCAATAATATTGGGCATAATAGCTTTCAACCTATTAGCAATAATCTCAGAAATAACTTTGTAAGACACATTACGGAGACTAATGGGACGAAACATTTTCAAGGAAATTGCTGGTTGAATTTTGGGAATAAGAGTTATCAAGGTATGATTCAAGTCTTTAATCTTACTTGGATGGTGATAAACTTTCTTTACCAGGGTACACAGAGAATAACCAGCAGTATTCCATTGACTTTGGTAAAAGCCAGCTTGAAAGCCATCACTCCCAGGAGCTTTAAATTTTCCCATTTTAAAAAGAGTCGTATGCACATCCATGTCATCAAAAGGCCTGCTCAAAGAATCAAAGTCATGATTAGATAAGGAAGGAAAATAACCTCTTACACAAAAAGGCACATAATCATTAGAATCGGTATAAAGGGATTTATAAAATTGGATAGCCATAGATTCAAGTTGCCCCAGATCTGATATCCAATCTCCTTGATCATTCTGAATTGCTTCGATTTTGTTTCTACGTCTTCTCACTAAGGTTGTGCCATGAAAATATTTTGAATTTTTGTCTCCATGTTTCAACCATTTGCATATGGATTTTTGATACCACAAAGATTCCTCTGGAAGAAGCGTATGATCAAGTTCCTTCCAAAGATGAACTTGGAGATCTTCAAGATAGGGATTAGGCTCCATCTAAAGACATCTATTAATCCCATTTAACCTATTCATAAGCTTCTTTTTTCTTTGAAAGATGTTACCAAAAACATCTTTATTCCAAATCTTTAACCGATCTTTCATAATGTTGATATTCCTACACCAATCCTCGTCTCTTTTCCAAGCTTCATTCACCACACCTGCAAAATCATCATGAGTTAGCCAAGAAGTAAGAAAACGAAAAGGACGCCTACCTTGATAAGTAGAAGAAATTGTTTGAAATCTTATACATAAGGCATTATGATCAGATTTGAAACGCGGAAGATGCATAATAGCAGCCTCAGGGAAACGAGATCTCTAGGCTAGATTAATGAGAGCTTTATCTAGTCTTTCTCGGAGGTGACCTCGATTCCACGTGAAGGGAGGACCAATATAGCCTGCATCCATTAGATTAAAGTCTTGGATAACTTCACGGAAGTCTTGATAGTTTCTCTGGGAATATGGAGTAATAGTACCAGTCTTCTCATGGTCATGCAGAAAGGCATTAAAATCTCCTACAACGCACCAAGGACCATAAATATTATCATTTATAAGCCGAAGCTCCTCCCAAAGGATTCTACGGGTAGACAACTGAGGGTTTCCATAAACAACAGTAAGAGTCCATGGATTATTTTGTTTATACTGAACCACTCCATGTGGACACGCTGGTTAGAAGAATTAATGATATCAAATTTCCAGGTACTTTTATCCCACAGACACCAAATGCCTCCAGACCTACCTGTAGTATTCAGAATAAACACACCATTTGTAACATCCCGCAAAATTGGAAGTTTTAATAACTCATTAGGCAAAAAAAAAATAAAAAAAATAAGATAATTGTGTATTGGTAATTAAGGGAAAATGAGTTGAGAAATTAAAGGTTGAAAATGGATTATAGAAACTAAGTTAGAATTCTATTCAGGTTAAAATGAAGAGTTTTGGGTTGCTGGTAATCAATTACAGAGGGTCTGTAATCGATTACCCGAGAGCTAGTTTTTAGGTAATCGATTACTCACAGGTTGTAATCAATTACCTGAGAGCTGAGTTTTTGGTAATCAATTACAATGGGTCTGTAATCGATTACCCGAGAGCTAGTTTTTAGGTAATCGATTACTCACAGGTTGTAATCGATTACCTGAGGGCTGAGTTTTTGGTAATCGATTACCAGCTGTTGTAATCGATTACCAGATTCCCAGAAACGTTTTTTAGTGTAATTTTACCTCTGGTAATCGATTACAGCATTACTGTAATCGATTACTAGTTCTCCAGTATATAAGTCCGAGGCATGCAAATCAGAATTTGACTTTGTTCTTTCTTCTCCCTTTCGAACCCTAGAGAGAGAGAGTGAGTTAGAGAGAGAAACATCAAATTGAAAGCTTAGGAAGGGATTTTGACGCTAGGATTCATCAAGGGAACCTTCAATTCATCAATTCCTCTTGTGAATTTTAAGAAATTGGTGAGTATAACTCACACACTCACACTTTTCTTTGATTTTGATTTCTCCCCGTTATATGAACCCTACTCTTTTGATTCCCTTTCTAGATGTATATTGTAGTTGGATTGATGATGGTTGTATGAGATTGAGTAGTTTGATCGGTGATTTTCATTGAAAACCTCAGGGTAGCGAGAATTACGAAAGTAGCAAAATTGACGAAATGCCCATTGTATGAACCCTATTTCCTTGATTCCCTTTCTATATGATTAAGTTGAATGGAATTATGATGATTGCACTAGAATTGAGTATATTATGCTAGGAATTGATTATAAATCCCTTGAATTTCGAAGTTACGAAAGTTACGAAACTTACGAAAGTCTCGAAACACTCGAATTGATTGAAATTCTAGTTTTGGGTTATCAATTCATGTTTACCGGTTTCGACCGTGAGTAATAGAAGTCGGCCTTCGTGCTGTGAGTAAAAAGTTAAGCAAACTAAGTAAAACATGACTTCGGTCCAATAATGGGTGGGATACGTCCCCGGGAAAGACGTTTCCCGTAGTCTGAGCTCAGGTCTAACTCCAGTTTCAGTAATAAGTTCATGCCTGCTAATTATAGCAGTGAGTTGCATTATTATTGTATTATAATGATTTGAGCATTAAGTTTATGAATATGTTATGTTAATTATCTTTATTTGATATGAATATGAGTATGATATTTGGCTTCATATTAGTTAGTTAAGTTGATCTTCCACCACACTTTATTCATGTTTAGTTATACTCACTGAGATTATTATCTCACCCCACGTTTCAGGGATTTACTTTAGTTGTGTAGGTATCTCCTGGAGGAAATAAGTGAGTTTAGAACCATATCTGATGTGCTTAGATGCTTCTTTTTGGATTGTATATATATAAGTTGTATCACTTGATATTTTTGTCAAGTTGTTCAGTTTGTAGCCTTCGGGCCTGATGTATAGCTTTGTTGATATTAGAGATGCTGGTTTATGATCTTTGGACAAGATTGTATATTATGGACTTTGATTATGTCATTAAGGTTTAAGTTATTCACATTTTGTATAAGTTTTGTTGGACACTTATGTAAATGTGAGGTTTGATATCCAGAATTGTATGTTTTAGTTTTGAATTTTCAGAATTTAGTTTCCAACGGATTAAGTTTTGAATTTAGAAATTAGAGCGTTACATTTTGGTATCAGAGCAGTTCAATCCAATTGGACTGTGGTAGTATGATTTTCTTGTGACTTGTTATTCTAATTTATGCATTGTTTTGTGAATTGAGAGACTGATCACCTCGATGTTTACTTAATGATTTGTACATAATTATGGCAAGTGGCAAGAGGGGTCGCCCCAGAACCAATCTCTCTTCTCAGAATTCACCACCTGACCCAGTGGCAGCAGCTTTGCAAGCTTTCACACATATGATGGGAGAATACATGAACACTAATCGGATTCAATCTGAGGCAGCTCGGGAATAGGCAGCTGCTAATGCAGCATTACTCTAGGAGTTGGCCCGAAGGACAACAGGGACACCCCATGCTCCTGTGGTGGATCCGTTTGTTCATGGGCTGGCGGAATTTCGGAAACACAACCCTCCTCAATTCAATGGAGTCTACGACCCAGATGTGGCATCCAATTGGCTGAGGGACCTTAATAGAATCTTTGATGTGATGAGATGTGCGGATGAGTCTAAGGTGGGCTTTGCTATATACATGCTGAGGGGTGAAGCCGAGGATTGGTGGAAGACTGCTAATGCTAGGACTGTTGTAATGGAGACTCCGATTACTTGCGGTATTTTTCAAACCCTATTCTTGGATAAGTATTTTCCTGCTACAGTTAGAAGGCAAAAGGAAGCGGAATTTTTACAACTAAAGCAAGGGAGTATGTCAGTGGGCCAGTATGTGGCCAAGTTTGAGGAGTTAGCTAAGTATTCCAGATATCTTCAGACGGTGGCTGATGAGGAGTGGAGGTGTAATCAGTTTGAAGGAGGCCTTTGATGAGCACAATTTTATTCACACTTAGTACCTTTAATCTTAGCTTTATTGAAGTGTAATTGTGATGAAATCCACTGATTTAATTGGGATTTACCGAATTGGGCTTAATTGGGCTTTAACTGTAAATGTTGTTTAATTTCGGATTTTAAGCCTCCTGACCTACCTGTATTGTTTTGTAGATATCTGGAGTTGTAGGTATCCGATTTGAGTGATTCCAGTGACATTGGAAAGCTAACTTCCGGGGCTTTAATTTGATATGCTATAGGACTATATTCCCATGAAGCAATTAGGAGCAGTTGCAGTTTGAAGCTGGGCTACGGAAACTGTCACAGAAACAACATTGTTTTAAGACTTGTATTAGTGTATTGGGCCTCATACATGTTAATTTCGGACCAAACATCATTTAGATCTGATTAATTAGGAGTAGATCTATAAATAGGGCCAGTTACTCTTTTGGAGGGAACTCTTTCTCATTTTCTAAAAATTCAGATTTGAAGTCTCTTCATTTTCTCTCTTTTTCTCTCTTCTTCTTCTTCTTCTTCCATTTTCGTTTTTTCTCTTCAACCTCCATGGAAGGCTGAATTCAAGGTTGATTCTCAAGTGTTCTAAGCATTGGATCTTGAGGTTTCATCTATGCAATTTCGTTTTACAATTTTCTGCACATTTTCTCTTCTCCTAATCTCTAGAATTCTAGGATTTTGAATCTTGAATTGGAATGCATGCTTCATGGTTTTTCTTCTCCTCTTGATCCTAAATTTGAATCTTAGTTTGCTTAATTCTAAGATGATTCTATTGTTTTCTTAATTCAGTAGGTTAGGGATTAGATTCTCACGCAAGTTTGCTTAATCCTTGTATGAGATAAATGATGAATTGATTAATGCTTAATTGGTTAATTCGAATTTGTGTAGGAATTGATAATTTTCTATAAATCAATGAAAGATCCTATGTGAATGACCTTGAGAAATCATCCATTTTCATACATATTTGCTGAATTTCGAATTTTAGCTTTATGTTCTTGAATTTTAAGAAACAACCAAACAAAACCCCCTTGCTTGCTTTTGAATCAACAATTCTTGTGAGTAAATTCGAATTTGCTATTGAATTCCTTGAGAGACGACTTTGGTTAATTTTCCATTAACTACATATTCTGAGTATTAATATTTGGTTGAGTACGACCTCGATCAGCCTCCGACCTGAATTACTGGATCGGGTTGGAAGTCTTGAGATTAAGGATTTCCCTACATTGTTAAACAAGTGTTATATTGTGGAAAAGAATATCAGAGGAACCACCAGTTCAACACCACCTACTGATAATAAGGGAAAGCGGAAGATAGAGGGGTCGAATCAATTCAAGGGCCTGAGGCCTAAATGGCAAGGCACTTCAGCTTTGACTACTAGACCGGCCCAATGCCAAGGGGTACCCACTTGCCCCAAATGCGGAAAGGAACATTCTGGAGAATGCTTGACGGGGAAGAATGTGTGTTACTTTTGCAAGCAACCTGGTCACATGAGGAATGAGTGTCCAAAGAGAAAGGATCTCCCAAAACCCCAAACCACTGGAAGAGTCTTCACTTTGAGCGGGGAAGTGGCAGCTTCTGCAGATAATCTGATGCGAGGTATGTGAACCCTAGGAGATCGAACCTTAATTGTATTGTTTGATTCAGGAGCTACTCATTCTTTCATTTCTCATGATTGTGTTAAATAGTTGAAATTGCATGTTGTATCTTTGCCTTATGTTCTTAGTGTTGTCACTCCCGCCAAGGAGGCCTTTTCTACTTCCCTTGTGTGTATACGGTGCCCCATTGTGATACAAGGGAAGGCCTTCGAGGTTGACCTAGTTTGTTTGCCGTTAAGGGGTATAGATGTTATTCTTGGCATGAATTGGTTATCTTCAAATAGAGTCATGCTTGATTGTTTTAACAAAAAGGTTGTCTTTCCACTTCTTTCTCCTCCTTCGAGGGAGAAACCATCAATTCTTTTGTCCAGTGTCACCGAAGTGTCTGAATGCCTTAGTGATGGGAGTGAGTGTTTTGTTTTATTACTTTCCTCAACTCTAGAGTCTAAAATAGATTTAAGCAGTATAACTACAGTTAGGGAGTTTCAAGATGTTTTCCCTAGTGAGGTAACCACCTTACCTCCGGACCGAGAGATAGAGTTTACCATAGACTTAGTACCAGGTACAGGACCTATTTCGAAAGCACCATACAGAATGTCCCCACTAGAACTTAGTGAACTTAAAGCCCAGTTAGAAGATCTTATGTCTAAAGGGTTCATTAGGCCTAGTGCGTCACCTTGGGGGGCTCCAGTACTTTTAGTAAAAAAAGAAGAATGGGAGTATGAGGCTATGTGTAGACTATAGGAAATTGAACAAGGTTACCATTAAGAACAAATATCCTTTACCCAGAATAGATGACCTTTTAGATCAACTTAGGGAAGCCTCAGTTTTCTCTAAGATAGATTTAAGGTCTGGTTACCATCAGATCGGGATTAAGGGGGAGGATATACCTAAAACAGCCTTCAGGACCAGGTATGGGCATTATGAGTATTTGGTGATGCCATTTGGAGTAACCAATGCTCCTGCTGTATTCATGGACTACATGAATCGAATCTTTAGGCCCTATATGGATCAGTTTGTTGTTGTATTTATCGATGATATTCTTATCTACTCCCGTAGTTTAGAAGAGCATGAGAGACACCTTAGAATGGTGTTAGGAGTTCTGAGGGAGAAGAAGTTGTTTGCAAACCCTGAAAAGTGTGAGTTTTGGAGTGATAGGGTTCAATTTTTAGGACATGTGATTACCAGTGAGGGTGTGTCTGTTGATCCTAGCAAGGTAGAAGTTGTCCTTGAATGGGAAAGACCTAATACCATTATGGAGATTAGGAGTTTCCTAGGATTGGCTGGCTACTATTGGAGATTCATTAAGGGATTCTCCCAGCTAGCCTTACCTCTCACAAGGTTAACTCGGAAAGGGCAAGCCTTTGTGTGGAATGAGTTTTGTGAGCGGAGTTTTTTGGAACTTAAAAAGAGATTAACCACCGCTCTGGTATTGGTATTACCAGATTTGTCCAAAGCCTTTGAGGTATATTGTGATGCTTCAGGGAAGGGTTTAGGTTGTGTTCTAATGCAGGATAGGAGAGTAGTGGCTTATGCATCTAGACAGTTGAAACCACATGAGTAGAACTATCCTACTCATGACCTAGAGTTAGCAGCTGTGGTATTTACCCTCAAGATTTGGAGGCATTACCTGTTTGGAGTGAGGTTTGAGGTCTTTAGTGATCACAAGAGTTTAAAATATCTCTTTGATCAGAAAGAACTCAATATGAGGCAGAGGAGATGGATGGAATTTCTCAGAGATTATGAGTTTGAATTGAAGTACCATCCTGGCAAGGCCAATGTGGTGGCTGATGCCCTCAGTAGGAAATCCCTTCATGTGTCTTCCATGATGATTCATGAATTGAATTTGTTGGAAGAGTTCAGAAACTTAAGTCTAAGTGTCGCAGTTGGTGAACATAGGGTTATTCTTCATAGGCTGGAGATCACCTATGAGCTGAGAGCTCTTATCAAGGAGGCTCAGAGTTTGGACTCAAGCCTTCAAGAGAGAAAACAACAGTTAGGGTTTTCAGAGTCAGGAGATGGGATGATTCTCTTCCAAGGGAAAGTCTGTGTCCCTAAGGGGGGTAGCCTCAGGCAGCAGGTTTTGGGAGAAGCTCATAGGAGTAAGTTTTCTGTACATCCTGGATCAACCAAGATGTACCAGGATCTGAAGAGGATGTTTTGGTGGGATGGTATGAAGAGAGACATAGTCGATTATGTTTCTAAGTGTTTAGTTTGCCAATAGGTCAAAATAGAACATCAGAAACCATCAGGAACCCTTTTGCCATTAGAGATCCCTGAGTGGAAGTGGGAGAGTGTAGTTATGGACTTTGTGGTAGGTTTGCCTCGAGTTGAAGCTAGTTTTGATGCTATCTGGGTGATTGTGGACCGACTGACCAAGTCAGCTCACTTTCTACCAATTAAGAACACTTATTCCCTTAGTAAGTTAGCCAATCTGTATGTTAGAGAGATTGTCAGGCTTCATGGTATTCCCTCTAACATCATATCAGATAGGGATCCTAGATTCACTTCCAGGTTCTGGAATGCACTTCACCAGGCTTTCGGGACCAAACTCTGGTTCAGCACTGCTTACCACCCTCAGACTGACGGTCAGTCTGAAAGAACCATCCAGACCTTAGAGGATATGCTCAGGGCTTGTGTTTTAGAGGAGTCAGGTAATTGGGATAGATTTCTGCCTCTCATTGAGTTTGCCTACAATAATAGTTTCCATAGCAGTATAGGCATGGCACCCTTCGAGGCACTGTATGGTAGGAAATGCAGGTCTCCTTTGTGTTGGTGTGAGGTAGGTGAGAGAACACTTTTAGGCCCAGAATTAGTACAGGAAACCTCAGATAAGATAAGGGTTATTAGGGAAAAACTTGTAACTGCTCAAAGTCGTCAAAAGAGTTATGCTGATAAAAGAAGAAAAGACTTAGAGTTCGAGGAAGGGGAACATGTATTTTTGAAAGTAACTCCTGTCACAGGCATAGGACGATCCATTAAAACCAGAAAGCTCAACCTTAGATTCATCGGCCCATTTCAGATCCTGCAGAGGGTTGGCCCTCTGGCTTACAGGATAGCTTTGCCACCTCAATTGTTCAGGATACATAATGTTTTCCATGTATCTCAGTTAAGAAAATATGTTCATGATCCATCTCATATCATTAGCTCTGAATCAATACAATTAAGAGAAGATCTCACTATTGAAGTATATGGTTGAATCACAAGAAGGGGGGTTGAATTGTGATTCTTTTAAAATTCTGCAATTATATCTTCTAATAAAATTCTGCTCAAGATAAGTTCTTGGCTGTTTATTAAAAGATGGATCTCCACAAGTAGAATTGTAAGTATTAATGCTTATTATGCTGAAAATAGGATTCCTTTGGTGGAATCAATTTAGTTGCCACTTACTTAGGTATTATTAGTTTTGAAAGCTTTTTGTGCACATGCAGAAGTTAAGAAAGTAAGGGAAGGAAGAAAACACAAAGGTTTTTATACTGGTTCACCTCTTCCAACCTGAGGCTACGTCCAGTCCCTACCTTCTGTAGGATTTTTCTCACTAACAAATCAGTTACAACCTTTGGGTACACACTACCACTAGTATTCTTTTTCCACAGCCTCTTCAGGCTTTCTACAGAATCACCAAACTCACAGAAATAGACCCTGACTTACTGCATGACTTTCTGCAGAAGCACAGGTCCAGAAATCTGCAGAATTCCCTTCTGCAGACTCCAAACACTCACAGGCTCACACCAGAGCCTTTGCAACCTCTCCAAATACTTCACCTAATGTGTCACAAGAGATTTTACAATAGACCAATCTCTCTTACCTTACAGAAGCACAGAAACAGCAAGGTAAAGTACAAACAGCTCACTATTTTACAATCAGAGCAGCAGCAGAATTTCCTAGTGAGCAAAACTCCCCCTCAACAACTTGTATAAGCGGATTAGAAAGAATTTGAGGAGAGAGAAAAGGTTCCAGAAGTTGGCAGTGAAACAGCAGAGATTATTTTATGCTTCTGGAGTGAGAGGTGTGTTCCATGGTGAAGAGAGCACCTCCTTTTTATAGTTGAGGAGCCTTGTAGCCGTTGGAATGCAGTCAAAATGATCCAGCTGTGATGCTTTGACAAGTCCCTTTCAGGTACAGCTGCAAAAGCTGACAGGTACAACTGTCTTGTTGACTGGTCTTCATGCTTCTGCAGACAACAAAACTGGCTCATTTCTTCACCAATGCTTCTGTGAATTTGCTGAGGATAATTTCTGGATTATTTCAAGTGTATTTTAACTTGTGTTACTCAGCTAAATCAGCAGGAGATTCATTTTAGACTTTCTAGTTTAATTTGTTGCTTCTGCAGAGTCTATACTTGCACATCCCTTCTGCAGAATTGCTTCTGATCAACTGCAGATGATTCTCATGCTTCTGTGACATGTTTCATGTTCTGCAGTTGATATATCTTAAGAATGAAATTCTGTTTTTGCTTTCTACTTAGAATTTCCTCCTAAAATGAATCTTCCTTCTAAAACGATTTCATTTGGAGTTCTTGAGATGCTTCTTCTTGTTTCTGGAAACTGTGATAAGTGCTTGATAGCTTCTGAATGCTTGAATGAGTTACTTTCAATTTACTCATCTTTATATCAAGTTTTCCTTCACAGATTTGCCATTCTTTCAACTTATTGCTTCTGTTATCCATTAAAATGAAGCTTCTCATATTTGTCCTTCTGCAAGATGAAACTTGTTGCTTCTGGTCACATTCTCAAATGAAATGGTTAGTTCTTTTGGAATCAGAATTATGCTAAGATGCATTTGATTTGGTTATCATGATTAAAACCACTTTGGGGGGATTCTTGGACCTTACAACTATTCCTTCTAGACCTGCACAGATTATTGACAGGAGTGTCAAGACCCTAAGGAGTAAGACAATTCCTTTGGTGAAGGTGTACTGGGAAGGTCAATCTCCAGAAGAGGCCACATGGGAGAAGGAAGATGTCATTCGGGATCAATTCCCAGAACTTTTCAGTTGAGGTAGTTTCTGAATTCTATTTCTTGAACAATTTTGAGGTCAAAATTGCTTAAGGGGGTAGAATGTAACATCCCGCAAAATTGGAAGTTTTAATAACTCATTAGGCAAAAAAATAATAAATAAGATAATTGTGTATTGGTAATTAAGGGAAAATGAGTTGAGAAATTAAAGGTTGAAAGTGGATTATAGAAACTAAGTTAGAATTCTATTCAGGTTAAAATGAAGAGTTTTGGGTTGCTGGTAATCGATTACAGAGGGTCTGTAATCGATTACCCGAGAGCTAGTTTTTAGGTAATCGATTACTCACAGGTTGTAATCAATTACCTGAGAGCTGAGTTTTTGGTAATCAATTACAATGGGTCTGTAATCGATTACCCGAGAGCTAGTTTTTAGGTAATCGATTACTCACAGGTTGTAATCGATTACCTGAGGGCTGAGTTTTTGGTAATCGATTACCAGCTGTTGTAATCGATTACCAGATTCCCAGAAACGTTTTTTAGTGTAATTTTACCTCTGGTAATCGATTATAACATTACTGTAATCGATTACCAGCTGTCCAGTATATAAGTCCGAGGCATGCAAATCAGAATTTGACTTTGTTCTTTCTTCTCCCTTTCGAACCCTAGAGAGAGAGAGAGAGTGAGTTAGAGAGAGAAACATCAAATTGAAAGCTTAGGAAGGGATTTTGACGTTAGGATTCATTAAGGGAACCTTCAATTCATCAATTCCTCTTGTGAATTTCAAGAAATTGGTGAGTATAACTCACACACTCGCACTTTTCTTTGATTTTGATTTCTCCCCGTTGTATGAACCCTACTCTTTTGATTCCCTTTCTAGATGTATATTGTAGTTGGATTAATGATGGTTGTATGAGATTGAGTAGTTTGATCGGTGATTTTCATTGAAAACCTTAGGGTAGCGAGAATTACGAAAGTAGCAAAATTGACGAAATGCCCATTGTATGAACCCTATTTCCTTGATTCCCTTTCTATATGATTAAGTTGAATGGAATTATGATGATTGCACTAGAATTGAGTATATTATGCTAGGAATTGATTATAAATCCCTTGAATTTCGAAGTTACGAAACTTAAGAAAGTCTCGAAACACTCGAATTGCTTGAAATTCTAGTTTTGGGTTATCAATTCATGTTTACCGGTTTCGACCGTGAGTAATATAAGTCGGCCTTCACGCTGTGAGTAAAAAGTTAAGCAAACTAAGTAAAACATGACTTCGGTCCAGTAATGGGTGGGATACGTCCCCGGGAAAGACGTTTCCCGTAGTCTGAGCTCAGGTCCAACTCCAGTTTCAGTAATAAGTTTATGTCTGCTAATTATAGCAGTGAGTTGCATTATTATTGTATTATAATGATTTGAGCATTAAGTTTATGAATATGTTATGTTAAATATCTTTATTTGATATGAATATGAGTATGATATTTGGCTTCATATTAGTTAGTTAAGTTGATCTTCCCCCACACTTTATTCATGTTTAGTTATACTCGCTGAGATTATTATCTCACCCCACGTTTCAGGGATTTACTTTAGTTGTGCAGATACCTCCTGGAGGAAATAAGTGAGTTTAGAACCAGATCTGATGTGTTTAGATGCTTCTTTTTGGATTGTATATATATAAGTTGTATCACTTGATATTTTTGTCAAGTTGTTCAGTTTGTAGCCTTCGGGCCTGATGTATAGCTTTGTTGATATTAGAGATGTTGGTTTATGATCTTTGGACAAGATTGTATATTATGGACTTTGATTATGTCATTAAGGTTTAAGTTATTCACATTTCGTATAAATTTTGTTGGACACTTATGTAAATGTGAGGTTTAATATCCAGAATTGTATGTTTTAATTTTGAATTTTTAGAATTTAGTTTCCAACGGATTAAATTTTGAATTTAGAAATTAGAGAGTTACACCATTAAACTTTAAATGTTTAACAATATTGTTAGCACGAGTAGTACCGACTTGGGTTTCTAAAATAATTAAAAAGATGAATTAAAGGAACGACACATTTCATTTATCAGATTTAGAAAAGAACGGGCTCAAACACCCCTAGCATTCCAAGAGATAATATTCATAGATAATTAATGAGAAGTGCCTTCGGAGGCAATTTCAGGCTTTGAGGGTTGCTCCTCGTCCATATTGTTCACATGGTTGTCTGAATCTTGAGTAGACACATTCACCATACATTCAATATCTTGAAAGGCATTCCCTTTGGGGATATTAGTATCATCAGGAGGTTTATTGGCTCTTTCCAATTCTTCTCTCACTTTCTGCTTAGAACGCACAAAAGCTAAAGTGTCATCATCAATAGTCATCACATTATCTTCCAAAATATTATCCATCTGACGATCCAACATAATTTTATCCCTCTGAGCTTTTTCAAAGATTTTCATTTGCTGAAAAATCCATTTCTGGTCAATGTCCGTTTTTGTTTCCTTGATTGCAGAAGTAGAATTTTCCAGCTGAGTCATTGAAATTATTTCCAGTGGAAACAAAATTGGGCTTTATTTGTTGATTTTCCCAGCAGCTGGATTGCGCACCTTTGCTGTAAAAACAATGGGCTTGTTGAACGTTGAGCCCACTTTATTTTGTAAAGAGGCCGGAAGTGTCTCACTTCTTTGAGAATGGCCGTTACCTTCATAATAATCACCATTTAAAACTTCAAATTTTGAACCTGTACCAAGCGGTTCCTTAGGCACGACATTTTTGCCTCGTTGCTTAATTGTCGCCTCACTTTGATTTGTAGCATTAACTTCAGCCTTGGGATTGATACGTTTCCTATTTTGTCTCTTAACAATCATCCAGGGGCCATACAAATTTGTACCCGAATTGTGTACATAATCCTGGGCATTAATACCTTCATCAATTGTAGGCTCCTCATTATTAGGTTGATGGGTCGCTTCAATCTCAGCATTAATTGGTGAAGATTCTTCCATATCAGCCCTTACACCATGATCCAAATTGGCGGCTGCGTGCGTTTGAACCTTGTCACCACCGTCGGTCGTTCCGTTAGCCACGCCAGAGCTATGAGGAATAGGCTTTTCCAAACAATTATCTGTCTTATGTCCATATCTTTCACACTCGAAACAAATGCGGTGAAGTCCTTCATATTCGAGGAAGACTTCTTTGCCCAAAATCTGTATTTTAGAAACAAGAGGATTAGAAAGACATAATTCAACACAAATTCGAACATACTTATCTCTTGAATGGATAGAAGTGAGTTTATCCATTTTCAGCATATTTCCAATGGTGTTTCCCACCCTCCATAGAAAGCGGACATTATATAGTTCCAGGGGAAGATTTTGAATGTGAATCCACACCGGTAGCCTCCTGATAGTTTGATCATCAGAGAAAAACATAGGTCTCCATCTCTGAACCAATAAATAGTGATTCGCAATTATCCAGGGTCCTTCATAGAGAGCATGGTTGTAATCTTCTACTGATAAGAAACGAACAACATAATAATCATTATGCATATCTATGATACTTATAGTACCATCCTTCACCCAGTCACGATGCAACTTAGTTTCAAGAATTTTAAAATTGACCCTTCTTCCCAAAAGTTTAACAATAAGCGATCCTTTCCAAGGACTGGACCAAGCTTCTAATTCTTCCTTTGAGATTGGGATATTTGGAACAGCAACCCAGGGTTTATCCATATTCTTGGTTAGATCAACATATTCTTTTTCAAACCATTGGCTATCGTTTTTCTGTGCTTCCCCTTGAAGACCTCCCAATTGAAATAGTGAATATTGCATAAATTAAAATATAATTTAATCATATGATTGAATAATTAAAATTAAAATAATTGTTAATCATATGATTAGAATTGCATAAATGTATTAGAAATATAATTTAGTCATTAAAATTCTTATTTTCTTGAGGTTCTCAAGTTATGTTTTAAAGTATTATTTTAGTTTGAATATTCTTAAGACCATCTGCTTCGCAGGTGCTAAAGATGGTTATTAGAGTGTGCTTGATAAGTCATTTCAACTAGAACAAAAAATTCTTTTTTAGGCAGCTACTAGCTTTTCTTGAGAAGTTACTTGAGGTATTTTTTTTTACAAAAAGCTAGAAATTTATTACAAATTTATCCCTCAACAACTATTACTCGTAATTATTTAATAATTAATTATGGACATGTAAATATGTAATTACCATTTTCAGCTAGTTTTACCAACCACTTTTAACCAAATCAGCTTGTTTATATCAAATAGAATCTTAATCTACAAGCAATTCAAGCATCAATGCAAAAAAAAAAAAAAATTACCCATTGGAGCACATTTTCTTTTAGTGGTTATTTAAGCATCAAGGCTTAAATAAGCATCGTGTTTTACTGGTAGCGTGTCGTTGCAGGAGCGCAAACTTGTACATTTAGTACTAGCCTTTGCACGTAAAAAAAGTGCTCTTTTATTTTTAATTTTCATCACCTATAGCGATGATATACATTTAATTTTTTTTAAAAAAATAACGTTCAAATATATGACCATTCAAATATATTTAATTAATTTTGAATTAAAATTTTTTATTGAGTGAAATATATTATTCATGGTTTTCTTAATTTAATATTATTTTATTGATTATTAATTAAAACATTTTCAGATTAAAAAATTAAAAAATGAATGATGTGTCATGATGGGACCCAGTTAATATATGTGAATAATAAAAAGTGAGGTGAGGTGAAAGGTGTTTAATAAGAACTTGATGATATGTAATGATGAGACCCATTTAATATATGTGAATAGTAAATAAGTAGGGTGTTAAGATAAAGATGACCAAATATATGATTTATGTATAGAAAAATATGAATATAGTGAAATAAATAAAAAAAGAGCACGAGACACGAGTCACACGACAAGTTTTTCTTACTCTAATAGGAGTTGGATTGAGTGTCTATTTTCAATCACAAACAAAAATGAGAGGTTTAAATGTAGATTTGAGAAAGTGTGGTTAAGACTAGGGAGAATGAAACCTCCTATTGACATGTACATTTATGTTTGCAAAATTTGTTTTTGTATGCAAATTGTTAAACAAATAAAATCCTTTTAGGATCCAGATATATATTATATCTTAGTATCTCGCATGAAAAGTTTGGGTCAAATTATGTGATAATTGGGAATTGACATGTTTGCTGCTCACCAACACATATGATTTTTAGAGCACTAAAATCATGCACCTTCTTAAGCCCATTTTGATTTTTTATCACAAACAAGCAAGTATTAGGTTGAAAATTATTAAACTAAAGTCATTCAAAATGGTTGGTTACGATTTTCAAATTTATTATTTATATTTGACAATGGTTGATGAGAACGAACAAATATTGAACCTTACTAACCACCAATTTTTATTTTTTTTTTGCACCACTCTTCACAAGCCAATTAGTGTTGTACTTCGGAGGAACACAGTACACGAACACTTTCATGTTCTTCAGCGACCTATGCGAATATCAACGACTAACAACTTCATATAACACTCTATTGAAAATAACAACAAAGGCTAAGTACCCCGTTTGGTTGATAGTTGACTCTAATATTAATGGTTGAAAATGAATGATACATATTTTACAAAACACGTCAGATAAAAGTGATTTAAAATCAATTATGTGGAATTGACTTTGAAGTGTTTAGAATTTAAACCATCAAGTTGGAAAACATAATACCAAACAAACTAAAATGCATGGTATGCATGGTATGCTAAAAGTTAAGGACAAATATACTAGTTTACTCATTTTAGGAAACATAATTAATCTATATCTATATACAATTGGAACCCTATTAGAAGGAAAGTTTTGACAAGTGTTGACTTCTCCTTCACTACCTTCTTTGATACTCTTCTATCCCCTTTCTATTTAAGGAAACTTCTTAATATTAATCTTTTTAAAAAATAAATGAAAAGTAAAAAAGAAAAATCAAATAGTGGGATTTAAATGCAGATAGTGCTTTCCACCTCATTTGATGTAATGGTTGCAATTTATTTTGAATTAAAAAATCTATAACTATATACAATTGGAACCCTATTAGAAGGAAAGTTTTGACAAGTGTTGGCTTCTCCTTCACTACCTTCTTTGATACTCTTCTATCCCCTTTCTATTTAAGGAAATTTCTTAATATTAATCTTTTTAAAAAATAAATGAAAAGTAAAAAGGAAAAAATCAAATAGTGAGATTTAAATGCAGATAGTGCTTTCCACCTCATCTGATGTAATGGTTGCAATTTATTTTGAATTAAAAAATCTGATTTCAAATTTCAAATATTTTTGAGTGGGATTGAAAAATGTGAATTGATTGAAAAACTAAATTGATACACTTTCACCGATACCACTTGCAATATTCATTTAATGTTTATACTATTTCCCACACATTGAACCCCTCCTATTTAAATTTTCTTTCTTCCTCACCCTGTGCAAAACTTTCTCTTCCCCTCCCTCTTCTCTCACTGTAAACAAAATTTCAGCTTCATTTTACTCCCGTTGCTTAATTCCATCATGTTCCATGCTTTGGTCTTTCCATCTTCCTTTCCTCTTCCAACATCTGCTGGAGAAGACAGAGGCAATTTCTATGGAAAATTAGAAAACCCACCCTTGAGTTACAGAGGAGTGTCTCGCATTGAAAGAGAAAGCTCACACTGAAGAAGGAAGTATGCGGTGGACAATGTTAGATCACATTCATAGCGGAGAAGGATGCTCGCGACGGAAGGGAGTAACGCGAACAGTTACGACCAGTTCAGGTTCGCCAACGACGACGAACAGGAAATTGCACGACGGCGGGCCGAAATCTCATGGCGACATGCAGCAAGGCACGAAGCCTTACGCTGGGAGAAAAGGGAAGATGGTTTTAGAGATGATAGACGAAAGGCAACAAGGCACGAAGCCTTACACATGTAGCAGTTTCGTAGTGGAAGCTGCGAAATCTCGCCATTAATGGGGCCTGGCTGGAAGCTTCGAAATCTCGCTATGTACTGATGCTTTTTTTTTTTTGCCTTTCAAATTCATTTGACGGTGGCTAAATGGAGAATGTAGGAGACTACGACGGAAACGACAGGACGAAGGCGAGCGGACAAAATGGCCTTTGGGATGAAGATGATGTAATCGATTCTCCCTCTTTTCTTCTCCGCGGCTGTTTCGACATTTAAAGGTGGTAATAGTTAGGGATTTTTACTTTTCTTCTCCCCCTTCAACTTTTCATGATGTTTTTTTGCTTCTTAATTGCTCATTTATCAACAAACGAATTCTCCAAATCACTCCTCAATAACATTCCAAATTTGATTTGAATCAGTTAAATTTATTTGCTTGAATTTTTAAATTCTCCCAGTCGGTATTAAATTTTCTGAATTGGTTAATTTTTTTGCCTCGGTTTAATTTGGAATCTGTATCCCAATTTATGTTTTAAATTTGATTAGTAAGGACATGTTGTGGTTTCAACTTTCAATACTATTTGGATATTTTCTTGCAGGAACCAAAACAAAGGAGTAAGGAATTTAGAGGTAGTGTCAAAAGGAATGGATTTGAATCTGATGAGGACTCTCCTCCAAGGAAGTGTGGGACTTTATTTTCATATTTTTCCCCTAATTTATTAGAGAAAATAATTATTGTCATTATTATTATTTTCTCTAATAAAAAGAAGGAAGTGTGGGACTTTATTTTCATATTTTTCCCCTAATTTTATGTTCTGAATTATCACGTTTTTTAATTTTAATCTAAAATTATTTCATGATTTTTTAAATTTTTAAACAATCTTTCCATAAATCTAATCTTTATTATATCTAAAAGGAGAGTAATGAGAAGCAAATTTTGGTGTCAAAACAGAGGCTAAAATTGTAAATATGTATTTAATCATTTTATTTTGAATTAAAAAAATCTGAATTCAAATTTCAAATTTTATATTTTATTTAGTGGGATTGAGAAATGAATTGGAACATTGAAAGAAAAGGAAGGAAGTCTTTACTCACTTTTTCTAAAACTTTCCTAAGAATCTGTTTTGAATTAATTATAGATTTTCATTTCCTATTATGAAATTCATTGGTAGTGATGAAAATAAAAATGCACAAAGCCCTTCCGTAAAAAAAATGCGCAAAGCCCTGTTGTTTTTCCCTTTAATTATATTCTTCTATAAAGTGGTTTACAAGTCTTATTTAAATAAATTTGTCTATAAAATGATTTCCGAGAGCATGAATCGGTATTGGATAAATAGATGGTAACTTCATTGTGCAATACATTAATGTGCAAATTTTAAATTTCAAATTTTAGAATCCAATACCATTTACACCTCCTTGAAGTCTCAATCAATTACTTTCTTTCCATATTTTTTTATCAATTCTTTAAATAGTTATTGTTATTTTTAAAAGATTTTTATTTCATTGTTTTAACCACCATCATACACAACCAATCAGAATAAATCTGGTGATTGATTGAGATTTTTAAAATTTTAAATTTGAATATTTGAAATCTTTTATTATTATTATTATTATTATTGTCATTATTAATATTTTCTCAAATAAAAAGAAGAAAGTGTTGGGCTTTATTTTCATATTTTTCCCCTAATTTTATGTTGTGAATTATCACACATATTTAAATTTTAATGTAAAATTATTCCATGATTTTTTAAATTTTTAAACAATCTTTCCATAAATCTAATCTTTATTATATCTAAAAGGAGAGTAATGAGAAGCAATTTTTGGCGCCAAAACAGATGCTAAAATTGTAAGTATGTATTTAATCATTTTATTTTTGAATTAAAAAAATCTGAATTCAAATTTCAAATTTTATATTTTATTTAGCGAGATTGAGAAATGAATTGGAACATTGAAAGAAAAGGAAGGAAGTCTTTACTCACTTTTTCTAAAACTTTCCTAAGAATCTGTTTCGAATTAATTATAGATTTTCATTTCCCATTATTAAATTCATTGGTTGTGATGAAAATAAAAATGCACAAAGCCCTTCCATAAAAAAAATGTGCAAAGCCTTGTTGCTTCTGACTTTAAATATATTCTTCTATAAAGTGGTTTATGAGTTTTATTTAAGTGAATTCGTCTATAAAATTACTTCCTGGAGCATGAACCGGAATTGCATAAATAGATGGAAACTTCATTGTGCAATATATTAATGTGCAGATTTTAAATTTCAAATTTTAGAATCCAATACCATTTACACCTCCTTGAAGTCTCAATCAATTACTTTCTTTCCATTTTTTTATTAATTCTTTAAATAATTATTGTTATTTTTAAAAGATTTTTATTTCATTGTTTTAACCACCATCATACACAACCAATCAGATTAACTCTGGTGATTGATTGAGATTTTAAAAATTTTAAATTTCAATATTATTATTATTATTATTATTATTGTCATTATTAATATTTTCTCAAATAAAAAGAAGGAAGTGTGGGACTTTATTTTCATATTTTCCCCTAATTTTACGTTGTCAATTATCACGCGTTGTCAGCACCCAATTTTATCCGGTAATTTTATCTTATTTTCATGTTTATATTTCTGTCCTTAAGCGTTTTGTTCTCACATCAAAAATCCAAAAAAATTCATTATTTAAAAAAAACTAAAATGGATTAATTGATTTGTTGGTTAATTAATTAATGGATTGATTAAACATTTTGACAAAAAAAGGGGTGTTAAGTTTTCGGTAAAAAATGCAATTGGGCCGGTTATGGCCCATTGTTTGTAAATCTAAAAAAAAATTGTTTTGGGTCGATAAGCCCATTTACTTCACTTTCAAAAAAGAGGAGGAATTGCATCAGATTTTTTTTATCGGGCCATTTTGGGCCATTAATTGTGAAGTTAAAAAAAATTGTTTACTTAATTAAGAATAAAAGAAGAAAAAGAAAATTGAAGAAATGATGAAACAGAGCAAGTTGCAAGTTGTGCAACTTGCCCTGTCCTGGGCGGCAGCAGCGCAAGCACAACATGGGCTAGGCTGAGAGTCATCATTTGGGCGGTGGGATTAACTTTTTTTCAACTATAAATAGATGTGTTTCAAAGATGATAAGGGGGGCTCTTTTCTTCTCACAATACACGCACGGACATACAGCAAAGGAAGAAACAGAGATTTCACACACACAAAGTGGTATCCATTGAGAATCATTCTTATTCTCATATTGTAAACAAAAAAAAAATCTTTGAGCAGGAAAGGATTAACAAGATTTGAGCAAAACAGGAGAAGGTTGACAGTTGCAAACTTGGGTCACAAAGCAAGCTACAAGGACTGCAGAAACAAAGAAGGATATCTATTCGGTATCAAATGTTTTTTTGTTTACTCTGAACTATACTATTGACTTATCTGCCCATGCTTTGTGCCTATTCATTTACTGTGCATAATCTGAGATTTTATTGTGTGTGATTGTTAATAAAATCAAGCAAACAGAATATCACACCAATACTGGGATACTGGTTCAAATCCAAATCAGAGTCTAAAATCATACAGTCCCAGTCCAATATACACAGTCCAATGTAAACAGTCCTTTTTATAAAAAAAATAGACAAATCAGGTAAAAGAAAAAAAAATCAGAACCACTCCTTTGAGATGCACCCGCGGCTGTTCCCCTCTCTGGCAGCCATGGCCTCCCTGTGAGACCTCCCCTCCACTGTCCCATTTCCAATTCCCGTGAAAAAGTAAGATGAAAAATCAAAATCAGTAATAGATTGTTCATCAGTAAGAGATTTTTGTTATCAGTAGAAAAAATAAACAGTAGCAGAGCACCAAACCAGCAGAGGAAATAGAGAGAAATAAAAACAGAGAAGGGAAAATAAAAAAGGGGAGGGAAACTCACCCCTTGCATCACGGCCGCCGCACGCGGCCAGTCCCTCCTCGCCGCCGCCTTTACGCGCCGGCCATCGTCCTCTGCCAGCCACCGCCACTGCATGTGCGTCCTCCTGCAGCCATCGCCGTCAGTAGTGGCGGCCGTTCACGTGGCCATGCCAGGCCACCGCCGTCCCTGCGCGGTCCCCCCGGGGCCAGTCCCTCCTCGCCACCGCCGTTACGCGCCGGCCATCGTCCTTTGGAAGTCACCACCGCTGCATGTGCGTCCCCTCTCCTCAGATCGCTGTCACCCCCTTCGTCCCCCGCTGCTCCACCGTAGCTCAGTCACCACTGCGCGCGGCCACTGCTGCGTCACCGCTGGTTTCACTGCACCACCCCTTTGCGCGGTCGCCGCGTGCGGTCTTCGTCGCGCCGCGTCTCCTTCCCTGCGGGCAGAGGTGCCGCCGCTCCCCCTCACCTCCATGGTCGCACCATCATGCGGCTCCTTCTCTCCCTCCCATGGCTGCCTCCCTTTTCCCAAATGTTTAAACCCTAATGAAATGAATGGGACAATGGGTAGGTTGTAGGCTGTGAGGATCAGACAGCTAGGGGGCTTTTTCTTCTTTTAGTGTTGCTTTTGGTTTTAAAAAAAAAACTGATCTGTTGGGTCAAGAGGCCCAACTCGTTTTTTTGAAAAAAAAAAAAGGAAAAAATTATTTTATGTCCTTTTTCAAGAATGTCTCTTGTATGTGTTTTTGGAAGGGTTGGGCCAATGATGCTAGCTGAGGCCCAATTCCCTTTTTTTTACTCTAATGTGTTAATTGTGGTAAATTTATTTTGTGATCATTTTCTCTTTTTGTAAATTCTTTTAGATCCATCATCTTGATTTTCTTTTAAATGTTTAGGATTTTTGTAAGTGTAAATATTTGTTTAATTTCATTCCCTTGTAAATATTTGATTATCTGTAATTTGGATTATGTGTTCTTATACATATTGATTAATCAATTTATCCTTTTTATTTTTGACGTTAATAGAATAACATTTCTATCTTTTAACGCCTTTCAAAGAAGAATTTGAGCATTGTCATTTACTAGCTCAATAGTTTGCTCGTTTGTAGATAAAAAACATTTTCTTAAAATAAATTAGCGTATCAAATCCATTACGTTGACGGAATAGCATTTCTATCCTTTAACGCCATTCAAATTAAAAAGAATTATTGAGTATAGTCATTTACTAACTCGATATTTTGCACATTTTGTAAATAAGAGAATATTCTTTGAAAAAATAAATTTGTTTATCAAATCAATTACGTTGACGGAATAGCATTTCTATCCTTTAACGCCATTCAAAAAAAAATATTGAGTATAGTCATTTACTAACTCAATAATGTGTGCAAAATCAAATCTTTTTCAGAATAAATTTTCTCAAAACAAACGACGTTAATTGAATACCATTTCTATCAATAACGTTATCAGAAAATATTGAGTATAGTCATTTACTAACTCAATAATGCACGTAAAACCAAAATCATTTTTCAAAATAAATTTTTCAAAATAAGCGATGTTTATTGAATAACATTTCTATCAATAATATCGTTTGAACAGTTTCAAGGGTTCGTTGTATAGACATTTGCTAGCACCAACTCTGTCTAAAAAATAAATAAATAAGTAAATCCTTTTTCTTTAAATCAAAACATTTTCAAAATCAATTCTTACATTTTTCTTTCTTTTTTCAAAATTAAAAATCAATTTATTTCAAAATCAAAATCAATCTTTTCAAACACATTTTTAGAACTACGTGGCTTTGAATTCTCCATTGCACCTGGGGATACATAGGAGCGGGATTTCTCGTCGAGCCAAAATAAAATTTTCAACATTTTTGTTCCATTGATTTCAAATTAATTTTTTCTCATCATTCTTTAATTTAAAGAATGTAAATAAATTTTGTTTTTTTTTTCTTTTTTTTCTTTTAGAGGGTAAAATAAACATCTTAAAAGTTAATGGATTTTGCACAATTAATTAAGGGTAACCGTTTTTAACGGATGTTGTAGGGTGCTAATACCTTCCCTACGCATAATCGACTCCCGAATTCGGATCTCTTGTTCGCAGACCAGTTTTTAATTTTAAATCATTTTCGGGTTTTCCAATTTTCCCAACCCAAATAAATTGGTGGCGACTCCCCAAAAATTATCATTTTTCAATATTTTTTCTCACGGGCTCGCCGACCCCGTCGTGGCCCCGGTCGCGACAGCTGGCGACTCCACTGGGGATTTCAAGAGTCAAGCCTAGTAATTAATTGTGCAAAATTATTAACTTTTTATGTTCATTGTACCCTCTTTCCCTTTGTTGTATATATCTTATTGTAAATACCTTTTCTTGTTTTTCATATCTCTTTGTGAATTCCATTGTACATATTATTGCTGTTGTAAATATTTTGCTTCAACCTTAGGTTAGAGGACTATTATTTTTTGTACATATTTGTTACCTGTCTCTCTTGCAGGTAGGGTAGTTTTGTAGGTTTCTATGCTCTAAGCAGACACTTCACTGTCAGTCTCCTCGCACAACTTTGGCTCTATACCCGAGCTCGTGCAAGCTAAGGCATAGGAGGTGTTTCAACAAATGTTTTGAGGGGCTTGATGCCCACGTGACATTAGTTGATTCACCACTCAGATTGCTACCGGTATCCTGGATTTGTTATATTGAGAGGGATTATCCCTACGTATGACTAATTCACGAACTGGATCCTTGTCAATGTGATTAGGGCAATCTGGGAACCATGGTCTCTAGAGGTCTAGATCCATCCCTAAATCTGTGCACTGGTAGTTTATCTATAATTGCCAAACCTAAATAGGGATTTTTGTCCGACAATAGAATTATCCAATGCCAGGATTCGCCCTTGTAGAACAAGAGGAGCATTAATCTTTTTCTTATTTCTTTTTCCTCAAAATTTTAATCTCCACATTTTTTGTACAAAACTTTAGTATCTCATCCTTGCACAAAAAAAAATATATTTTTTGCATCTATAAACTTTGTAAATAGTTTGTCTTTTCTTTCTCCTTTTTCAATTTCTTGAAAAATCACGTGTCTTCTTTTGTATATAATTCAAGCAAATTTTGGAAAAAATTTGAAATGATTCCAATTTTGAAATAACATTCCCCTAAATTAATTCTTTCCAAATTTTTATCAGATTTCACCATTGCGCCAAAGCACAAGTTCATACGCAGTCCTATCCAAACCCGTTCCCGTTCCCAGACAGTTCCTCACCACTCAACAATGGCCGAGATCCCTATGACAAATGAGAACCCTCTTACTATGGAACAAAGAATGGAAAGGCTGGAAGGGAGCTTCAGCCAAATTTTAGACTTGCTAAAAACGGTGATCCCTGCGAAGGAGGTAGTTAATGACAATTCAAATAATGATGGAAATGGTGATGGAGGTCCGTCAAAAAAGACAAACGGCGAAAATTCCCCGAGGTCGTGATTGTTACCGAATCATTGGGCCCTGATGTGAAGGTCAGGGAGGAAGAAGCCAAAATGAGGGACAAAATGGAAATGTTGGAAGAAAAGATGAGAGCGTTGCAGGGGATGGATGTTTATGGGAAGCTGGATGTGCAGGATTTTTACTTGTTCCCCGACATGGAGATTCCTGCAAAATTCAAAGTTCCAGACTTTGAGAAGTTTGAAGGGAAAACTGACCTGTTGACTCACTTGACCATGTACACCAGAAGCATGGCTACACATTACAACAATGAAAAGCTGATGATTCACGGTTTCCAGCACAGCTTGGCTGGAGGTGCTCTGACTTGGTTTTTACAGCTTGATAAGAAGCAAATCAGGAGTTGGCGTAATCTGGTGGAATTATTTATCAAACAGTACCAGTTTGTGACCAACATCGCCCCTGACCGATTTGAGCTTCAGAGGATGAAGAAGGCCGAGACGGAGACATTTAGGGAGTATGCTCAAAGGTGGAGAGAGAAAGCTTCTCAGGTTCAACCCCCTCTGAATGAAAAAGAAATTGTTAGACTTTTTGTGAAAACTCTTGATGGGGCATACTTTGAGAAATTGTTGGGATGTGTCACCAACCGATTTTCAGATGTGGTCATAGCTGGAGAACAGCTGGAAGATGCCATTAGAGAAGGGAAATTACATGGGATGAATGCTTCTCATGACAAGCCCAAGAAGCCGAACTTTCAAAAGAAGGAAGGAGAGGTCCATGCAGTTGGCACTGGAAACTACCCATCCAAAACCATATCCCATCAGCCCGTCCAACAATCATCACCATACTCCCTACCACCCTTTTATCCATACCCCTACCCATCCTATCCTCCGAACTTCCACAATCCTTACCAAGGGGGAACATCCCAAGTTGGGAACTCCGCACCTCCACAAGTTAACAATGTTTCCTTTCCCAACCAGCCACCGACCTTCCAAAATCCACCCTATTAGCCAAGAAAAGAAAAAATAAAAATAGATCCTGTGCCAATCCCTTATTCTGACCTCTATGATGCTTTGTTGCAGCAACATTTGGTGGCCCCAGAAGTGCCACAGCCAGTATCTAATCCTCCTCCAAAATGGTACAATCCAGCTGAGATGTGCAAATACCATATGGGAGCCCCGGGTCACTCTATTGAAAAATGTTGGACCTTCAAACTTCGAGTGCAAAGGTTAAGAGATGCAGGACAATTGTTTTTTGAAGGAGGAGAAGGGAAATCCACAGGGACGAGTATCGACAAAGATCCTCTCCTTAAGCATTAAGAATGAAGTTTGGCTGATGCATTTTGGGTTGTCGGTAGTATTGGATGACTTTCAATTTCTCGCTTTTTATCTTGTTTCTTTTGTTTAAGTGTAATGGTTAACTTTTTGCTTCTACTACAATGATGTACTCATCATATTGTGAGCAATGAAATTATCTTTTGTTCATGTTGTTATTCCAAAAGAAAGAAAAGGAGTGAAAAATGAGTAAATTCATCTTTCAAGAGACTTTGTCTCTAAATTAAACTTTTTGAAAGTAAGCAATCAAGATTTGGAATGAAGTTTGGCCTTGTTTCTTTATCCAACAGTTGAGTAATATCCCTTGCTACCCACTTTGAGCTTAAAAAATAATTTTTCTTCAATTAACCCTGGACAAGGATCACCTCCACACTGGGGGCTGCTACAATGTGTTCATCCAAGTCTCATGAATTATTTGTGATGTTACTCGTACAAGTTGTATTCCATTTTCACAAGTTATTCATTCATAAAAAAAAGGAGAGTTGAAAATATGAAAGAATAAAGATAAAAAGAAAGATGGAAATGAATGAAAAAAAGGAAAGAAATGAAAGCTTGAAAACATGGAAGATGTGAAAATGGGAAAATGTTGAGAACATCACTTTGACTGAATTATCTATTTCAAAATGTATCATTGTGCAGCAGATCAGTTGTCCCAATGAACCTTAAACACTCATTTTGGGCCTTAATATCCTTTTCTTTCATAACCATTTAACCCTTGGCCACGTTACAAGCCCAATAAAGTTCATCCTGATCAAAGATTGATTGCTTTTATTTTCTTAATCTTTAATTTTGAGACAAAGCGATTTGATTAAGCTGCATTTGCTTGTACATTTGGCTCCTAAGAAAAAAGAAAAAGAAAAAAGAAAAATGAAAAAAAAGAAAGAAAAAAGAAAAAATACAAAAGATGAAGGAAAAACGCACTTGCAGCGGAAGCAAATGTTAATTTTATTCACTGAGCATTTGAAGCAAGAATCATCAAAAGGATTTGAGTGTCATAGATGTCTTGAAGCTAAAATCTGGGGGCTCATCGCATCAGGAGTATTTGACTGTCATGGGTGTTTGAACCTTAAATTGGGGGCTCATTATTCCTCCTCGCCAGAATTGTGCAAGTTTCCATCTCTTTGAGAAGTCATGCTTTCATGCCTAACTTGGGGGCTAGATCCATATTTCACTTATACTTCCATGTCACAGTGGAAAATTATCTGCCCTTCCCATACTCCTCCCCTTTAATCTCAAAAAACTTGAAAAAGATTCTTTGCTTTTTCCTTACACCATAATACCACCCTTTGTCCATAAACAATTGAATGAGTGTTTTAACTCAATGGTGAAAAGAAAATTCATATCATTTTTGGGAATGTTGTTTCCCCTGGAATTTTTCATATTTGATTTGAAATTCATGCCAAGTTTCTATGGAAGAATCAAGTTTTGAAATCCAGATTGTTGTCCAAATTTCCAACTTCATTTTTTGCAAGCATTTTGCACCGACTGTTGGGCATTGTCCTAACCTTTGTTCCAAATGTTGAGTTGTCGAGTTATCATTTTTAGGTAGTGTGATGCCCATGTTTCCATTCTAGGTTTTGTGACGCCTAGTTCTTTTCTTTAGGGTATTGTGAAGCCCGCTAGACATTGTGACATCTATTGTCTTCTATTTTCATCAAACTACCTGTGATTTTCCAGGTATTTTCCTTTCTTCCTGATGGTTTTCCAGGAGTCTTATCAGTTTGACCTGATGGTTTTCCAGGTCTTTTCCCTTTCCTCCTGATGGTTTTCCAGGAGTTTATCAGTTTGACTTGATGGTTTTCCAAGTCTTTTCCCTTTCTTCCTGATGGTTTTCCAGGAGTTTATCAGTTTGACCTGATGGTTTTCCAGGTCTTTTCCCTTTCCTCCTGATGGTTTTCCAGGAGTTTATTAGTTTGACCTGATGGTTTTCCAGGTCTTTTCTCTTTCTTCCTGATGGTTTTCCAGGAGTTTATCAGTTTGACCTGATGGTTTTCCAGGTCTTTTCCCTTTCCTCCTGATGGTTTTCCAGGAGTTTTATCAGTTTGACCTGATGGTTTTCCAGGTTTTTCCCTTTTCTCCTGATGGTTTTCCAGGAGTCTTATCAGTTTGACCTGATGGTTTTCCAGGACTTTTCCCTTTCCTCCTGGTGGTTTTCCAGGAGTCTTATCAGTTTGACCTAATGGTTTTCCAGGTCTTTTCCTTTTTCTCATGATGCATTTTCATCTAATTGCCTGTGATTTTCCGGGGTTCTCTTTTCTATATCCTGTGATTTACCGGGATTTTTATTTCGAATATCCTGTGACTTGCCAGGATTTTCATCTAGTTGCCTGTGATTTTCCAGGCCTCTTTTAAACACCCTGTGATTTTCCGGGGTTCTCTTTTCTATATCCTGTGATTTACCGGGATTTTCATTTCGAATATCCTGTGATTTGCCATGGTTTTCATCCATTTGCCTGTGGTTTTCCAGGCTGTCTTTTAATTTGCCCTGTGATTTTCCAGGGTTTTCTTTTCGAATATCCTGTGATTTACCGGGATTTTCATTTCGAATATCCTGTGATTTGCCAGGATTTTCATCTAGTTGCCTGTGATTTTCCAGGCCTCTTTTAATCACCCTGTGATTTTCCGGGGTTTTTCTTTTCTATGTCCTGTGATTTACCAGGACTTTCATCAGGTTGCCTATGATTTTCTAGGCCTCCTTTCACTTTTTCCCAAATCGTGTTTTATCCGAGACAAAATTGGTTGCTTCTTTATTTTGCTTATTCTTTCAGTTTGAAAGAACAAGCAAAGGGGGCTGCTGTCAGCACCCAATTTTCTCCGGCAATTTTATCTTATTTTCATGTTTATATTCCTATCCTTAAGCGTTTTGTTCTCACATCAAAAATCCAAAAAAATTAATTATTAAAAAAAACTAAAATGGATTAATTGATTTGTTGGTTAATTAATTATTGATTGTTAATTAATTAATGGATTGATTAAACATTTTGACAAAAAAAGGGGTGTTAAGTTTTCGGTAAAAAATGCAATTAGGCCGGTTATGGCCCATTGTTTGTAAATCTAAAAAAAAAAACAAACTGTTTTGGGTCGATAAGCCCATTTACTTCACTTTCAAAAAAGAGGAGGAATTGCATCAGATTTTTTTTATCAGGCCATTTTGGGCCATTGATTGTGAAGTTAAAAAAAAAAAACTGTCTGGGCTAACAACCCATTTTCATTACTTAATTAAGAATAAAAGAAGAAAAAGAAAATTGAAGAAATGATGAAACAGAGCAAGTTGCAAGTTGTGCAACTTGCCCTGTCCTGGGCGGCAGCAGCGCAAGCACAACATGGGCTAGGCTGAGAGTCATCATTTGGGCGGTGGGATTAACTTTTTTTCCGACTATAAATAGATGTGTTTCAAAGATGATAAGGGGGGCTCTTTTCTTCTCACAATACACGCACGGACATACATCAAAGGAAGAAACAGAGATTTCACACACACAAAGTGGTATCCATTGAGAATCATTCTTATTCTCATTTGGATTTGAGTGTAAACAAAAAAAATCTTTGAGTAGGAAAGGATTAACAAGATTTGAGCAAAAACGGAGAAGGTTGACAATTGCAAACTTGGGTCACAAAGCAAGCTACAAGGACTGCAGAAACAAAGAAGGATATCTATTCGGTATCAAATGTTTTTTTGTTTACTCTGAACTATACTATTGACTTATCTGCCCATGCTTTGTGCCTATTCATTTACTGCGCATAATCTGAGATTTTATTGTGTGTGATTGATAATAAAATCAAGCAAACAAAATATCACACCAATACTGGGATACTGGTTCAAATCCAAATCAGAGTCTAAAATCATACAGTCCCAGTCCAATATACACAGTCCAATGTAAACAGTCCTTTTTATAAAACAAATAGACAAATCAGGTAAAAGAAAAAAATCAGAACCACTCCTTTGAGCTGCACCCGCGACTGTTCCCCTCTCTGGCAGCCATGGCCTCCCTGTGAGACCTCCCCTCCACTGTCCCCTTTCCATTTCCCGTGAAAAAGTAAGATGAAAAATCAAAATCAGTAATAGATTGTTCATCAGTAAGAGATTTTTGTTATCAGTAGAAAAAAAAATAAACAGTAGCAGAGCACCAAACCAGCAGAGGAAATAGAGAGAAATAAAAACAAAGAAGGGAAACTAAAAAAGGGGAGGGAAACTCACCCCTTGCATCACGGCCGCCGCACGCGGCCAGTCCCTCCTCGCCGCCGCCGTTACGCGCCGGCCATCGTCATCTGCCAGCCACCGCCGTTGCATGTGCGTCCTCCTGCAGCCATCGTCGTCAGTAGTGGCGGCCGTTCCCGTGGCCATGCCAGGCCACCGCCGTCCCTGCGCGGTCCCCACGGGGCCAGTCCCTCCTCGCCGCCGCCGTTACGCGCCGACCATCGTCCTTTGGCAGCCACCGCCGCTGCATGTGCGTCCCCTCTCCTCAGATCGTCGTCACCCCTTCGTCCCCCGTTGCTCCACCGTAGCTCAGCCACCGCTGCGCGCGGCCACTGCTGCGTCACCGCTGGTTTCACTGCACCACACCTTTGCGCGGCCGCCGCGTGTGGCCTTCGTCGCGCCGCGTCTCCTTCCCTGCGGGCGGCGGTGCCGCCGCTCCCCCTCACCTCCATGGTCGCACCATCATGCGGCTCCTTCTCTCCCTCCCATGGCTGCCTCCCTTTTCCCAAATGTTTAAACCCTAATGAAATGAATGGGACAATGGGTAGGTTGTAGGCTGTGAGGATCAGACAGCTAGGGGGCTTTTTCTTCTTTTAGTGTTGCTTTTGGTTTTAAAAAAAAAATTATTTGTTGGGTCAAGAGGCCCAACTCGTTTTTTTGAAAAAAAAATGGAAAAAATTATTTCATGTCCTTTTTCAAGAATGTCTCTTGTATGTGTTTTTGGAAGGGTTGGGCCAATGATGCTAGCTGAGGCCCAATTCCCTTTTTTTTACTCTAATGTGTTAATTATGGTAAATTTATTTTGTGATCATTTTCTCTTTTTGTAAATTCTTTTAGATCCATCATCTTGATTTTCTTTTAAATGTTTAGGATTTTGTAAGTGTAAATATTTGTTTAATTTCATTCCCTTGTAAATATTTGATTATCTGTAATTTGGATTATGTGTTCTTATAAATATTGATTAATTCAATTTATCCTTTTTATCTTTGACGTTAATAGAACAACATTTCTATCTTTTAACGCCATTCAAAGAAGAATTTGAGCATAGTCATTTACTAGCTCAATAGTTTGCTCGTTTGTAAATAAAAAACATTTTCTTAAAATAAATTAGCGTATCAAATCCATTACGTTGACGGAATAGCATTTCTATCCTTTAACGCAATTTAAATTAAAAAGAATTATTGAGTATAGTCATTTACTAACTCGATATTTTGCTCATTTTGTAAATAAGAGAATATTCTTTGAAAAAATAAATTTGTTTATCAAATCAATTACGTTGACGGAATAGCATTTCTATCCTTTAACACCATTCAAAAAAAAATATTGAGTATAGTCATTTACTAACTCAATAATGTGTGCAAAATCAAATCTTTTTCAGAATAAATTTTCTCAAAACAAACGACGTTAATTGAATAGCATTTCTATCAATAACGTTATCAGATAATATTGAGTATAGTCATTTACTAACTCAATAATGCGCGTAAAACCAAAATCATTTTTCAAAATAAATTTTTCAAAATAAGCGATGTTTATTGAATAACATTTCTATCAATAATATCGTTTGAACAGTTTCAAGGGTTCGTTGTATAGCCATTTGCTAGCACCAACTCTGTCTAAAAAATAAATAAATAAGTAAATCCTTTTTCTTTAAATCAAAACATTTTCAAAATCAATTCTTACATTTTTCTTTCTTTTTTCAAAATTAAAAATCAATTTATTTCAAAATCAAAATCAATATTTTCAAACACATTTTTAGAACTACGTGGCTTTGAATTCTCCATTGCACCTGGGGATACGTAGGAGCGAGATTTCTCGTCGAGCCAAAATAAAATTTTCAACATTTTTGTCCCATTGATTTCAAATTAATTTTTTCTCATCATTCTTTAATTTAAAGAATGTAAATAAATTTTGTTTTTTTCTTTTTTTTTCTTTTAGAGGGTAAAATAAACATCTTAAAAGTTAATGGATTTTGCACAATTAATTAAGGGTAACCGTTTTTAACGGATGTTGTAGGGTGCTAATACCTTCCCTACGCATAATCGACTCCCGAATTCGGATCTCTTGTTCGCAGACCAGTTTTTAATTTTAAATCATTTTCGGGTTTTCCAATTTTCCCAACCCAAATAAATTGGTGGCGACTCCCCAAAAGTTATCATTTTTCAATATTTTTTCTCACGGGCTCGCCGACCCCGTCGTGGCCCCGGTCGCGACACACGTATTTAAATTTTAATGTAAAATTATTCCATGATTTTTTAAATTTTTAAACAATCTTTCCATAAATCTAATGTTTATTATATCTTAAAGGAGAGTAATGAGAAGCAATTTTTGGCGCCAAAACAGATGCTAAAATTGTAAATATGTATTTAATCATTTTATTTTGAATTAAAAAAAATCTGAATTCAAATTTCAAATTTTATATTTTATTTAGTGGGATTGAGAAATGAATTGGAACATTGAAAGAAAAGGAAGGAAGTCTTTACTCACTTTTTCTAAAACTTTCCTAAGAATCTGTTTCGAATTAATTATAGATTTTCATTTCCCATTATGAAATTCATTGGTTGTGATGAAAATAAAAATGCACAAAGCCCTTCCATAAAAAAAATGTGCAAAGCCCTGTTGCTTTTCACTTTAAATATATTCTTCTATAAAGTGGTTTACAAGTCTTATTTAAATAAATTCGTCTATAAAATGACTTATTGAAGCATGAACCGGAATTGGATAAATAGATGGTAACTTCATTGTGCAATACATTAATGTGCAGATTTTAAATTTCAAATTTTAGAATCCAATACCATTTACACCTTGAAGTCTGAATCAATTACTTTCTTTCCATTTTTTTTTATCAATTCTTTAAATAATTATTGTTATTTTTAAAAGATTTTTATTTCATTGTTTTAACCACCATCATACACAACCAATCAGATTAAATCTGGTGATTGATTGAGATTTTTAAAATTTAAAATTTGAATATTTCAAATCTTTATTATTATTATTATTATTATTATATTATTATTATTATTGTCATTATTATTATTAGTGTCATTATTATTATTTTCTCTAATAAAAAGAAGGAAGTGTGGGACTTTATTTTCATATTTTCCCCCTAATTTTACATTGTGAATTATCACACATTTTTAATTTTAATATAAAATTATTCCAGGATTTTTTAAATTTTTAAACAATCTTTCCATAAATCTAATCTTTTTTATATCTAAAAGGAGAGTGATGAGAAGCAATTTTTGGTGCCAAAACAGAGGGTTTAGATAGAAATATTGTTTGTAACTTTGATAATTTAAAGTGTCCATAACAAAGGGTTTAGATAGCTCAACAACCTTTTTAAAGTATGAATTCACTGAAGCAATATGACCAAATTCTGAAGCAGCTGACAGCACCAACCATTCTCAAAGGAAAAGAGTGGCAAACCTTTTGCATAAGTCTTTATTTTCAAATTTGTCCTATCTTATAAAATATATTTTTATATGATTATTTTTTAAAAAATTAGCATTTTTTATTATACCGTTCAACTTTTTTTAATTTTTTCCCGTGCGATGAATATGATTCCCTCTGATCCTGGCTTTCCATTCAAATTTGAGAGGAGGCAATTTTTGTTAGCTCTATGCTTTGCCATGACAATTAACAAAAGGCCTAGGGCAATCATTGTCAAATGTAGGACTGTTTCTTCCCAGACCGGTGTTTACTCATGGGCAGCTCTATGTGGCTTTTTCTAGAGTTAGATCAAGGAGATGTTTAAAAATCTTAATTTTAGATGCTGATGAAAAAGTAAATAACTGCACAACAAATATTGTTTACAAAGAAGTCTTTGATAACATTTAGTAAATTCATGAATTCATTCCAAATTGAGGCAATATTAATCTTTCTAAGTTTTTAAGTCTTTTTAAATATTTTGCTCTTATTAGATAATATATATATTATTTGTTAGATTGCATTTTAACTTATATTGCTTTATCAACATTATTTATTGAATTTCAATCTACTTCATTTAAATAACAATAACTCCGTGCATCGCACGGGTACACACACTAGTAATTAAATAAAAGGAGGTGATGAGATGTGTTGGATAAAAAAAGAACACGTGTAAAAAACAATTCCCTTTGAAAAACGATCCTTAGCCCATTGCAGCATGAAGTCGTAGTTAGAGAGCTGAATAGTCAAATAAAAGTCCATCAGCGCATGAGTTATCCGAGCCCAATACAAAGCCCATATATGCCCAACTAACTACCACAGTAAGGAGGGGCAGTTTAGTCATTTGAGTCATCGCCGCACAAAATTAGGGTTTTACCCATTCGCACGCTAGGGCTAGACAACTCTATAAAAAGCAAAGCACCGGAACGCATTCATCATCAGTGTTGTGGCGTCTTCAAAATTGGTTAGGGTTCTCCTGCCCAAGTTCAAAATCTCCTTCTGGATCTGTTTGCGTGTTCTTGTGTGTTTTTTAAATTTTACTTTTGGCTATCTTATTATGCATAATAACATTAGATCGAAAATGAAAGCCAATTTGCAGAGCAAGAGCGTCGATAAAAAAATGGCGACCTTGCCTTGAAGGTTGGCGAAAACAATGACGATTCTCCGTGCCTATCAAATTGATTATCGTTTTGATTATGGCCTCGAACAAGTCGCTACATTTAATACATTCGCTTCAATCTTTCTTTTTGCTTTCATTCTCAGAAGTTACTTTCCCAAAGTTGAGAATGGATCAAAGTTAAACCCCTTTGTTCCATACATTATTTTGTTTATATTTATTCTTTTCATTGATATGCTGTTTTTTTCCCCTGGAAACTTCAAAGGAGCTTTGAAATTTTTGGTAACTTCACCGTAAGCTCTGAATACTTAGTGTTTTCAATCGAGGATTTGTTTGGCTCAGTGCGATGAATTAGCAATTTTTTTCTTTTAATAAAAAATGAATCTCTTCCAATAGAAATAATGTACATTATTTTTTGTAGAAAGATAAAAGTTTGTAAATCTTGCTACCGAGTATCCCATTTAAATTAGTCAAGTCTGGCAGAAAAGTCTGTTGAAAATTGAAACCTCCTACATCTACTGCTACAAAGTGCTGAACCCTTTGCTTCCTTCTCGGTTGCCCTGTTATTCAATTTCAGAGTTTTAAAAAAGAAGACAAATTAGGAATTTGAGTGCCTACGATTCAAATTTTGATTCTAACACCCTATATGTAAATAATTTTTGCCCCTTGTTGACTATTTTTAAAGTAGTCTTCCCAAACCACCATCATTGGTAGATTTTAGGTATGTTAATTCAACCAATACCATAAAGCAAAATCAAAGGATTCCCAATCCCGACCCCGTGCACTCTATAAAAGAATGCTATCTAGATACAATTGACAACTTTTAAGATCCAAGACTTTTCAAACCAAGCAGCATAAATTTGGGCCAAATATCAAGTGAGATTTCTTTTTGGACCCAAAATAACAAGTGAATTATTTTTCCTAAATGACAATAAGGCAAGCAGGTGCATTTAGGACTATTTTATTTCAGAATTTTTTTTTATTTTTATATTTTAAAAAATAATTTTATTTTTTAATATTCAAGATTTAAGATACATATTTGTTTTGATTTTTTCTGTTTTTAGAAAATGAAAAATATTGAAATGTTTTTTTTGGTAACTCAAAATATGTTTGGTTAGACAGTTTTTTTAAGTTTATAAAATATTTTTTCATAAACTTTAAAGATAAATTAAATAGTTCATGAAATAAGTATTTAAGAAATATTTCTATATACTCCCACGTTCCTATTTAGAAGACCTCTTCTAAAAGAATTGGGCGTCCCTTAATATAAGACCCTTTGCAAATTTTTAGGTAAAACAATAATTTTTTTCATACTGTCCTTCATTAATATTCAACTCTTTTTATTTCCCATATATTGATAAGTGTGTAATTAATGAAGTTTTATTTACATGCCCAACTACACCATTAGAAAGTGTCTTTTGGAGTAACTACACCATTAGAAAGTGTCTTTTGGAGTCTTCCACCATGTCACAATCAATGTCTCAAAAATACAGTGACTTTTAAATAGGGGTATATTTGGAATGCTATTATTTTTTTTAAAAGATCAATGCATTAACTAACTTTTCTTAAACGGTGTGAAATGGTTGAAAAGGTCTTATAATAAGAGACGGAGGGAGTATTATACAATATTAATGTAATATTTTCTGAATCAAGTATTAATTATACACTGATAAGATTATTAAAACATTTATTAAAAAGGAAAAAGCAAATTAAATAAATCCTCAAAAATGTGATAATCTTTTCAAATTTGTTTTATAATATATAGTTGCTCAAACTTCTCCATTTCAGCAATTTGGTTAGTATCATTTTTTTTTTTTTACGAAGGTTAGTATCAACATTGATGAGCCTTCCTTTCCCCCAATTATCTCACTGTGTTTTGGTCACAATATAGCTTGCTTCTTATTTTCTCTTGATAGTTACGTTTATGTAACCATGTAAATGTCCTCCCATCTTACAGTTAATTCCAGAGGAACATATGTCCATTTGTGCAAAAAGTGTAACCAAACCAAAGCACTAAATAAGAAATTTAACAAGATCAATACCCCAAGTGCATATTTTAAATCAAGACTTGTATTGTGAATTGAAATTATAAAACTGAGAGGAAAAAAATAGCACACTCAAAAACAAGAGGCTCGGTACAAATTTGAGTTGAGGGTGCACGTGAAGTGGCTAAAGGGGCGATTTTAAAATTGTTGGCATCGGTCAGCGAAGAACCATTGTCTCCAGCGTGAGTGTCCTTAATCTTCTCAGGCGACGTCACCGTCAAGCTATTCTCCTCCACCACGAATCTCGTAATTGATGACGACATCAAGGACAACATAATCCACAACTGGGATTTCCAATTTCCAAAACAGGTAGGCTTCAGAGATAAATTTTTAGTTTCTTATTTAAAAAAATAAAAATGGTAATAAATGCAACAAACTAAATGCCAAACTTCACGGACCACCTTAGCAGCTTACAAAAGTCATAAGCTTTTAAACAAACAATTGAATTATTTTACAATAAATTGGATGATCTATAAAGATAACTCATCGGTGAGACACCATTGGTATACTCATAGTAAATGTGACCGTTTTTAAAACATTTTTCAAAATCCAATCAAACATTTTTTTGTATTAATTTTTACTTTTAGTGAAAATGAAAACAAGAAATGATTAAAGCAAACAAGCCCCTCTTTGGCGAGGTGAGTTTATAACATGGGGGGTGAGTTTACGGTGAAACACACTTCACCATGAAACATCAAATATGACTTACAATATCAAGTTTGTCATAATGTATTATTAATGAAATACACAAGAAAAAAATATAAGAAGGAAAATTGAATTGTGATTTCTAAGCCTTAGAAATTTTTCTGCAACACAACATTTAAAGGAAAGCTTCGCAAATATCTCATAATGAGTTTGAAAGATTTTTGGTCAGAAACTTTAAACTTTAGACAGAAATACACATAACAAAAACTTGATTTCACATAGGTTTTAAGTAATCACAATTTTAATCCGGCCAAGGTTAGTTCAATAAATAAAATACAAAGATAAAGGCAAGGAAGACCACGCAAAAAATGTTTATATTGACTCATTAATTACATACGTCTAGTCCCTAATTACGATAAGGTTTTTCACTATTATCAAGTACCATTACAAGTATTCTTCTCTACCTTTTCAGGCTTATAGGATATTCTCCTTATAAGCCTTCCCAAGTTTCTACACAGGTTCTTTTACAAACAATTCTCCTCAAGCTCAAACAGCTTTTTTTATGTAGAAAAAGATAGAAGATAAAATCTTTGAGTTAAAAACATTGGGTGTGAATACAAATTTTAAGAACATGGATTTATCAGAAAGCTTCAAGTCAAAACTTGTTTAAAATGAAGACTATAACAAATAAAAGAATGAAAGAGTCTAAAAGAATTTTAACGTGATTGCAAAAATTTAAAGTGTGTTGATGTTTTATATCTTTGTATGTGTTTGGTTTCCATCAAAATCATGTTTTAAATGTGGATACAGGCTAACGCTACTGAGAGTAGCTTCTTCGAAATGTTGATCCAGTGTAAACCAAACACACTGTAACATCCCAAAATTTAGGCCTAGGAACTGTAGCGGGAGCATTAGGCTGTGGTTCTGGCCAAATAACAGAGAGTTGGAAGTGGTATGAGATGTTGGAGGTTCGAATGTGAATTTAGATAGGAAGTTGGTGAATGAGCTAAGAGGTGAGTTTGAGAGATTTTGGGAGGAGGGGCCAAGTGTTACGTCAGACCAATGTAGGCGGAGCTTAGAAGGAATCACACCCAAAGAAAGAGAGGATTATAACGATTTAAGAATGAGGAAAGGATATTAGAGGAAGAAGGACTAAGTTGGAAAGGTATGTTATTAGAAGGAGTTAGGGACAAGGGTACCATCCTATGTTTTAGTCATTAGGTGTGTTAAGATAGCAAAGGAATTGAATTGGCAAAGATTAGAATGGGAAGAGATTTAGATGAGAAAAACTAAGTTAAAAGGAGGTTTTAGGGAGAGGAAATAGGTTTGAGTGGAAGAGAATTGAATTAGAAGCATAGAGGGGTAAAAATCACAATTTTGGAAATTAGTAGGCTCGCTCAGACTACGCTCAAGCACAGCCCGAGCGCAGCTTGAGCGCAGAAAACATAGAGGAATTGAGGAAATTCAGCTCAAGTTGCGCTCCAAGCGCAACCTGAGCTTAGAACCGTGTCTGCATTCCTTCCTCCTGCGCTCCAAGCGCAGCCTGAGCGCAGGTACGTTCTGGTCCGTTAAAAACAGAAAGTTAGGGTTTCATTTTCATTTTTCTCTTCTTCCCTTTCGGTTTTAGAGAGAGAGGGGGACTTCTAGAGAGAAGAACTCCTTGGGAGCTTGGAGAAAGAGGATCAAGGCCAAGGATCTCCAACCCAAACCCTCCCCAATCTCCTTTCCTTTCTCCTTGAGCTTCCTTGAGGTGAGTGTGGTTCTCACTTACTTTCGTTGTTGTTTGATAATCTATGTATGACCCCCATTCTTACTCCTTTTTCTATTATTGTTGGTTATGAGTGATTATAAACATGCCTAGGGTGGATTGTTGAATGGATTGGTTGTATGTGCTTGGATTCCAAACCCTAGGTTAGTAGATTTGGGGATTTGTACTTATGAATATATTGACGATACTCTTGAGCACTTATGGGCCTTTGGCCATCATTGAACATATTGCAAGGGTCATTGGACTATCATAGTGCCTTCGGGCTATCATAGAGCTTTCGGGCTATCACAGGGTCTCCGGACCATTACAGGCCTTCGGGCATTCATGTTTAAGAAAGACGAGGTGATCCCATCAACCTCTCGGCCAAGTGGAAGATGGGGATCCTCACCCTAAAAATAATCAAAGTCATGAACCATACATGCTTAATGAAAATTTAATCATAGGTGGCCCTGGACGACGGTCCTTGGTCACATGGTCGAGCACTCAATCACAGTTTACGTTACAGTGGAAAGGCCCCGGTGTCGAGTAACAACACGTCACAGACATGTTGCATCATTTCATAGACATTGTGTATGTACTGGAATTTCTGATTATGTTTACTTACTCTCATGCATGTGCACTCTTGGTGAAATTATGAAATGTATATGTATGTTTGTTGCATCTCAATTGTCTGACTCCCCACACCGCACACACTTTTATCGCACTCACTAGGACATTAGTCTCACCCCTCATTTTGGGGAATATATTCAGTTGTGTAGGTTGTTGTCTGAAGGCTAGACTGGAGAACTGAGGACTCACTTAGATGGATTGTCGAAGACTTATTATTGTAGCCATTTGATTTGGAATTGTGAGGTAGTGGATAGAATTAGATGTAGTGGATAGGATAAGAATCTGTAAAGTTGTAGTAAGCATTTTAACTATAATTCATTGAGTTGTGTATTGATGGCTTATGCTTATGCAACTGTTGGATTACCTAAGCGTTACGATGTATTGTTTGTGGATATCGATAATGAGCAAAATAATTTCGAGAATCTGGAAATGGTGCTCCCAACGGGCATTGTTTCTGAATTCAGGAATTAGGACGTTACACACACTATTCTTCAAACTCTTCCATCTTCTATTTATAGATTCCCCTGCTGAGGACATTGTGAGACGACATGTTTATGTTTTTTCATAGCATTAAATGCATGGAGTCGATGGTCTGGATAAGCAATTGTTACAGGTTGCTTTTTAACAGTAAACAATGCTTTGACATAGAGCAATCGTTCTTTCTCGACGTTGTCCTTTCCCGACATTCTTGCTACTTTGGTACTGATATGTTTTTGTCCTTTCAAAAATATACTTTACGTCTTCCCTAAAATGCTTACTTGCAAGGAGTCCTGGGAATGAATTTTGAAGGCTTCAATCTTCGCAATACATTATTGGATATTAGTGTAAAACTTTTACATTGAGAATGTATATCAATTAAACTATAAAAAATAAAACAAACCAAAATGCAAGTTAAAAAATAATTATATTTACAAGGCCTAAAATATGTTTTATTGTTAGAAATATTAATTAAAATAAAAAACTTTACATTTGAAACATGTAATTTGGGAAAACATTATAAATAAATTTAATTAATAAAAAAATTCAATGACTTTCTTAAAATATTTTATTATATTTAATTTTAATTAATAAACATGACTGTTAATTGAATAGACACAATAAAAATCTAAATTAATTGAATAACTAATTCAAATATTACTTTAATTTCATATAAAAACTTTAAAAAATTATGTCAGAAAATCAGACGACTTATTGTTATGAGAGAATGGACACAAAAGTTATCTCATTTACAAAAATAAAAATTGAACACTCAAATCTTTCGTAAAAATACAGAAATACTGTAAAGGCATACACAGTTATTTTGACCAAAGTTGTAAACATGACATACAAACATAGAAAGCTGTAGCTCTATTGCATGCTTTCAATTGTGATTTTTTTTATGTAATATACCTCCTATCCAATGTAGCTTATATCAATATTAACATAGGAGTATAGCATATTCCAACAAAATTACATGTAATCACTTGTCTGCATGGCACTCACACCAACTTTCATATTTGAGTGACTGCAGAATGCTAAAGATAAATCGTTCACTCCGCCATGAAAATTGTCTTCCACTTTTCCCACATTCAAACAAACCACCGAAGAACTAAATTTTCTTTATCATCAAAATTGCCATAGAAAAACTTTAGCTTATACTTAGACAGAAATCACTACGACAAAGAAAAGGAAAACAAAAAAAAAATAGCATTTCTAATACTACAGCTGCCCCTGACTGCTTAAGCTTAACTAGTGAACCAAGTAAAAACAACTGTTTCACCTTACAGTGACATATAACACGGGACGAAACAAAAATGACAAACTGAATTTTCAACTATTCAACATTTCTCCAAATAGGATCACTGGTGGATTCAAGATGCTCCTTGGTGTGTTCAGAGTAGTACTTCCCTGTCATGAATCCAACTGAATTGAAGTCTTGCTGATTCCTTTGCTCTTCCTTGAGCTCTCTCCTCCAGCCTTCTGATTCTTGGTGGAAGCCCACAAACGTACTCCTGAGCCTTTCGTCCCTCACCTGAAAGTCCAGTTAGATTCTCCACCTTCCACCTTCCTACCAGAAACTCAAGTATATCAGCATAGTCCTTGGCAGTGTAGACCCCAATGCGCTGGGCTACAGCAGAATAGTTGTCAAACAGGTTGTCATCTCGGCCATCGTACATCAGGTGTGCTGGCATAGCAATTTTCTTCCTCATCATGTCAGCAAATGCCATTACAGTTCCATCAGGATCAATCTCAAACAACTTCTCCACTATCTTAGTGTAAGCAGTCTCATGGCGTTTCTCATCTGAGGCAATCAAACCACAGATCTGAGCCAACTTTATATCACCATGTTCCTTAGCAAGCCTGGCTGTATTTCCATGGGATATAAAGGTCGCCCTCTCTTGAAATGAAGTGTAAATGAAACCAAGGTAAGGGCTGTTCTCAGTCCGAGGATCCTATCCATCAATTTCAATCAGTCAAAAAAAGGAAAACAAATAAAGAGTAGAAATGTGACAAGTGCAGCAGTTCTGAAAAAACATGTAGTGTGGTGATTTCTGAGCAACACAATAATCTGTCATATAAAGTATTTCAGGAAAGTTGAATCTTATGCTACTAATTCATTTTGAGAAGATCCTTCAACAGTTTAAAGACATCCTTGTGTATATCTAGTTTGCTGACAGTGACACATTAATGCATCTGGAGGCATTAGTCAATAAAATCTACATTTTAACCACTTTTTCATCCCCCACCCCTGCCCCCAAAATTAAGATCAGTAAACGGGTCTCAGGATTATATTGACTTAATGTCTAAACATATAAGAGTTCCTTTGACATTTGCATTATTGTGTGATTCAATACAAAACTAACTACAGTAGCTGAAGACTAAGATTGGCAAAAGATGTATAAGATCTTACCATTCCAGACCCAATCAAGTACTGAATTGTCTTCTCAATTTGTCTCATATCAACACGTCCACTCAAGTAAAGATACTTGTTAAGAAGATCACCATGTCTATTTTCTTCAGCAGTCCAAGCCCTTGTCCAAACTGCCCAGGAAGTAAGGCTGGCACCTGTTTCATCACGAACTCCATCCAAAGTATTAAGCATTGTTTGGTAAGTAGGAAGGGCTTCTTCTGTGATCATGTCTCCAACCAGAACAACGAAGTAATCATCTGGAATCTCCTTTGCTCTCTCTCTCAGTTCCTTCACTTGCTCTTCAAATCCATCTGAGGAAGGATCTGGTAGAAAATCCTGTGGTTGCCAACATTTTTCTACAGGTTTAAGGTGAACCAAGATGTTCTGCTCAGCCCAACCCTCTAGAGATTTGAAAATCTCAATCTTCTGGGGTGGCATAGAGTGGGTTACTTGAACATGCACTTCTCTGGGAGGCGTGAAAGGCTTCTTAATATTTTCAACCTCTCTGCAAAATAAATTCAAATGACTTTTAGAGCAATAACACAGCACCTTTAGGAACGACCATACGCTGTAAAATTGATTTATAGTGTAAAATCATATTATATTATTAATAGCAGCAATGATCATAAAACGCCCCATGTACAGCTATATACTCATTTTAACACATACCATACAAAAGCATAAAATGGACAATTTTACAGAACCTGCAGTATGTGCAGCAGCCTATATCATGCCTAGGTTACTTAAATAACCAGAAAACCCAGCAAACAGCAAAAACAATTTTGATGCTGCAAATTGCGTACCCATTATGAAACAAAGTGGAAGTGTTTATAATACTCTAGTATTTACCTCCAACAAGATGATCATAATAACTAACTAGTTGATAACATTCATCAAATTCATATATGCATAAATTACAGACCAAGAAGCATCCCATACTGATAGTCAATTATACAATATATTCAAGTTAAATTTGAAGAAGACAAAGAACGATGAATGAAGATTGAAACCACCTAGGAATATGTGTCAACACCAAACAATCAGCCAAAAACTGATAATTTCCTTAAAATGGGGCCAAAATTTAGGTGGACTTATTAAGAATATTGGAAGGTAGTGAAAAAAGGAGGGTGAAATTGTTGAATATATTGATGACAAAAATACGAATTTTTTCCAACCTCCTATATTTTACACATAAAAACCAAAAAGATGCTGGAGTAGTAAACAATACACTTGATATTATGAAAAAAAAAGGTTTAATCGCATTTTTTTTCTTTCACCATAGAAACTACTTAGATTGACCAAGAGGGGTAAAAGTAACGCTGTGCAAGTTGTTGGCATCCTTGTATGAATGAAATGAATTTCTTAACCAAACAACCACCCCAAATCCTCACCAACCAGGAGAAAAACATGCAAGCCAAGAAGAAACAAAAGAAAACAAAGGGGAGGCATGAATGCAATCGAACCACCCCAACCATCAGGTTACCAAACCACACCATATGGAAGGGGGCCAAAAATTAATTAAACATCATCTCAGGTTTGCATGATAACTGATTGAGAACAAAAAGAAAGAAAGGAAAAAAAAAGTCAATTTCAAATTAAGCATGCCACATATCGCGTCATTTTCACCGTTTTGAGCTTTCATTTCAGGCATCAAAAACAAACAAACACTGTTATTGTTATAATACAGAGAAGCAGATATTAATAATTAACAATATTAATAATTAACAATAAAAATAATCAGAGTCATGAGAAGGCAGATCAAAGAGGTAAATGGATGTAGCAATCGAATTGAAAGCGCATGTGAATGTGAGATGAAATTCATTTATTGAGAAAAAGAAACCTAAAAAAATAAGAGAAAGAGGAAAGGAAAGAGAAGGTGATTAGGGATCTGAAGGGAGGACTGACTTGGAACCAGAACGGAGGGTGGAAGCCATGAAGAACTTAGGAGATCTGAGGCTGGCCATTTGAGGAAGGGCGAAGGATGAGGTTTGGGTGTGGAGAGGGTTCATTCTAAGAGCCATTGCTGTTGGATTGGATTGGTTTGGTTTTGTGAGTAAATGAAAGGCTCTGTTGTTTGGGTTGGGGTGTTCGTTGTGAGGATGATGAGGGGGTTTTATTGTAGTGTATTGTGCAGTGCGGGGAAGGGAATCAGAGAGAGAGAGAGTGAATGGAGAGGGGAGGAGAGGAGAGGGGAGTGCGCGTTGCAATGTGATGTGAGGTACGAAGGAGCAAAGGAGAGCGGACAGCCACTTTTAATGAATGGTTTATGCAGTGTGTGAATTGGGATACATGTGTCTTTTCAGCCTCTCTTCTCCCCACCATTCCTCTTTCTCCCTTCTTCTTTTCTATAATTACAATTTTGACCACTTTTTTTGTCTCTCTCTCTCTCTCTTAATTTCAAAAATCATTTTCACCGTCCAAATAAATTTCTGTTATTTTCCAAAGCACAATTTGTAATTTTTGGAACTTCTTTTTATTAAGATTGTGCTTTGAAGTGGTTGAGAATTTTAAGTTTTGATTTTATTTTAAAATTAAAATCAATTTTCAATTTCAAAATTTTACGTTTAGTTTTAGTGAGGGTTATAGTTTTAGAAAATTATTGTGAAATTTGTCTATTTAGTGGTGGGGTGTCAAGTGTTGAAGGTATTAGAAGGCGAGGGATGTCAGATAATTCGGGGTAAACATCTATGTGTCAACCAATTGAAGACCGAAGCATCCAACACGCAATGAAGCATCATAGATGGGTTAAGCAGGTAAAAAACGTGATTTAGTGTGGGTTAGTTTGGTCAGTTTTAGGTCTGTAAAATGGTATTCATCAATGACTGAAATCGACCGAAAACAATTATATTTTAAAAAGGAGTTCACATGATATTGTCATGTCATCAATCCAACCGCTTTCAATTTTCTTTTCCTAATTGTCCATTTTTCTTTCAATTCTTGTAGTCGTCCATCAAACCCTGTCACTCATAATATATATTTCACATGTAACAATGAATGAAGAAACCCTAGCAGTCGCTGCCTCTCCCCCTCAGGGATAAGAGATAGAAACTATCCCAATCCATGAAACCCTAACACGCAATGAAGCATCATAGATGGGCCAAGTGGGTAAAAAACGTGATTTAGTGTATATTGGGTTAGTTTGGTCAGTTTCAGGTCTGCAACATGGTATCCATCGATGACTGAAACCGACCGAAACAATTATATTTAAAAAAGGAGTTCACATGATTTTGTCATGTCATCAATCCATGTGCTTTCAATTTTTTTTCCTAATTGACAATTTTTCTGTCAATTCTTTTAGTCGTCCATCAAACCCCCTCACTCATAATATAAATTTCACTTGTAACAATGAATAAAGAAACCCCAGCAGCTGTTGCCTCTCCCCCTCAGGGAGAAAAGATAGAAACTCTCTCAATCCATGAAACCCTAACACGCAATGAAGCATTATAGATGGGCTAAGTGGGTAAAAAACGTGATTTAGTGTACAATGGGTTAGTTTGGTCAGTTTCAGGTATGCAAAATGGTATCCATCGATGACTGAAATCGACCGAAACAATTATATTTTAAAAAGGAGTTCACATGATTTTGTCATGTCATTGATAAGTGAAAAATATATGATAATTTACTGTATAATTTCTGCACTTATCAAGGATAAAATAGTAAATTTATGCCCCAAATTACCTCTTTTTAGTAATAAATGCATAAATTGTGAATATTTGATTTGAATTTGAATATGATGCTATTTTGATAGAAAATCTGTTGATTTTGCAGATAAAAAGGAAGGTTTTAAATGGAGAAACAAGATAACATCTATTTGAAAAGAGAATCTGCAAGATAAGGATTTAAATGGCAACTGATCAGGATACAATCAACAATTATTTGGATAAGGATTCTGCTGATTAAATTCTAAATTCAAATTGAAGATCAAATCAGCAAAAAATCAAGTCGAAAAGAGGGAAATAAGGAAAGCAAAGCAAATAAGGATAAGATCAGGAAGAGATCAAGCTGAAAAAGAGGAAATCAGGGAAAGCTGGAACGTGAATCACGCTCCACTTGCCCTGAGTGCAAGTGGAGCGCAACAATTAAATTGCTCTCTGGATCATGCGCTTCATCTGCGTTGAGCGCAGGAATACGGGATCAGTTTTTCAAAGGATTTCAAATCAGATTCCTTCCAGATTTCAGATAGCTTTCCAACTTCTATTTAAAGAACCTTTTGCAAAGATCAAAGTAAGTCCCGGAGACCCAAGGGAGACGGTAGATCAGAGCTGGGGCTGAAGAAAAGTGTGACAGTTTCTTCGTTGGGTTGTAATGGCTACCATGCGTAGCTAAACTCTCCAATAGGATTGAATGTAGTTGATTCAATCCCTAATTGTATGTGAATTCTCCTTATTATTTATGAATCCCTATTTTTTTGATATCGGTATTTTTCTACTTTGCTTAATGCGTAACTTCCGCCTGTGTGCCGGAGTTATAGGTTGGTCTTATGGGGCGCATTGAGAGATGGTTCTATAGAACCAATAGCGAGTTTGGGGGAGCCTAGAGATAGGAAACTTGAACTCTGATTGGTAAAAATACTCATAGTAGTCACTGTTGAGACCAGGGCAAATTGATAGTTTTAACAAACGGAAAAAATAGATCTTTAAAGCCGGGGTAATTTGTCGCTTGGGAGAACCCGCATGGATTATTTCTGAGTATTTTATCACTGTGGAGACCAGGGTAAAATAACATAGTTTGGCTAGGGTATCATAATTATATATTCATAAATAATATTGGGGATCACATACGAAAGGGGTGTGATGAAACGAAGTTCAATCCTAGTCCAAGTAACTGTCTCTACCTATCTCAATTTATTTTCTGTTTTTATTTACTTTCGCAATTCAACAACCAACATCCGTATTCTCACTTGATAGTTGTGACCACTAATCTTTATAAATTGAACCGTTCCCTATGGATACGATACTCTTATTTACTATTATACTGCTGGGATTTTGGTACGCTTGCCAGAATTTCAACAGTCATCAATCCATGTACTTTCAATTTTTTTCCCTAATTGACAATTTTTCTTTCAATTCTTTTAATCTTCCATCAAACCCTCTCACTCATAATATATATTTCACTTGTAACAATGAATAAAGAAACCCCATCAGCTGTTGCCTCTCCCCCTCAGGGATAAGAGATAGAAACTCTCTCAATCCATGAAACCCTAACCACTCTCAGTGTCTCTCACACTTTCTCGCTCTCAGAATATCTTTCTTTAATTTCTCTCATTATCTCTTTATTTGATTTTCCTTATTTTTCTCCATGATTTTTCTAATTTCTTTTTGTGTTGCTTTTTTTTTTTTTTTGCGCACAAGTAAGGAGTGGCTATGTGGAGTGTGGTACTATGAGGATGACAACACTCGCGACAATGATGGACGGTGGTGTGATATGGAGTAGTGTTACAACGAAAGAGCATTTCACAACAACGAAAGGACAACAGACGACACGACGCAATAGTGCAACAATGAGGTGATCGAGGCTGAGACAATTCATGGCAGTGGTTCTTTGGATGACACAATTCATATTTTTTTAATGATGGGATTGTGTGTGTAGTGTTGGTGGCAAGGAGAAGATGTATGGGTGAAGGCTTAGCAGTGTTCTTTTGTGTTCTGTTTTTCTTGTTATTTTTTGTTAGGACCTAATATTTTTAATCCTTTTTGTATTTCTAAGTTTTGGTTCTTTTTTTTTAATTCCAGTTTTGGTTTCTTGATATTTCTTATTTTTCCATATTCTGATATTGTGTTTTTTGTTTATATTATATTCCTGCCCATGGAACAAGGAGGAAAAAAACCACAAAGACCCACTTACATAGAAACTCCAAAACTCAAGCAATAGAGGAAGCTTAATTGCTATTTATTTTTCTGTGAATTTTTATATTTGGCTTTAAAAATTGAGAAAGAACTGCTACCAAAAAAGTTCTTTAGGCACATGGGAAAAATTTAAATTTCCTAATTAAAAAAATATATGTCCATTTAAAAAAAAATAAAAACAAAAAAATTAACCAAGCCCAAAATTTTAATCGACCCATTTTGGTCCACGCCCAATTCAATCAGCTTGTCAAAACCACTATTCGAAAAACTTGAAACTCAACCAACCCGATTCCATTTTTTGTCGATATTGGGCCACAAATATGATACAATCGATTTTGGTCATATTGGGCCTTTTGGGCCTGAACTCGACCGAGCCTGATTGATGCCTAGCCCTACAAACAATAATGATAGTGGTGGAGGCCAAAGGATGTCAACTGATGACAATGTGAAAGGTATCAAGCGACTATGGATGGTGGTTGGCAACATGACAGTGATTGAGAGTGTTAGGGGATGGTGACAACAATAGATGGTATGGGGTAACGATGATGTTTGAGGGACCCAAACAATAGCAGGAGCAGTGACATGGATTATTGAGCTATAATGGCAATGGTAAAGAGGCAAAAGATGCATAATATTTTTAAACCTAAAATTAACAATCACAAATATTAAAAAAATAAAATAAAAATGTTTTGAGATTAAGTTAGAAAAAAATTAGTGTACTTTTTTGTTTGCACCAAGGGTATCCCTCAATTGAAAGGTAGAGATTAATCTGTATTGACTCTGCGTAGAAATTAGAAATCATCAAAGTGAGTATTGTTTATCCTAACAAAGTCTTTTTCATACACCCAATGAATTGGATCAGATCCTTATCAACATGTTTAAGGGACTTAACTATTTACAAATCATGTCAGATTTTATTGATCAATTTTGCTTCATTTTACTTGAACACATGGATGTAAAAAATGTTAGATTTTTAATTTAAAGGGAAAAAATCAAAGGATAAAGAAATTGTCATATAAAAATAATTATTGTGCTTTTCAATCAATATGTTTTTAAATTCAAATTAAAAAAAATCAAAAGATAAGGAGAAATTTTAATTTTTTATAATAATAAGAAAATTTTCACTTTATCAACTCATTACTTTATTATATTATAACAAAAAAAATCTAAGGAGAATAAGAAAGTCAAATTTTGGCAACGATAAGACACTTTTTAATTTGTTAGTCTAATGGAAATGTTACATGAATTAACATAAGAGATTTATTTTTTAAGAGTGTCTTATCTTTATCTTTATCTTTATTTTTATCTTTATCTTTATATATATAAATGTAAGGTAGTGAAAGTAGCCTATGAAATCTAATGTGAGGATACAATAATAAATTCATTCAAGCAAAACTTCTAAAATTAGTAAGTATCTTTTACATTTTAAATGATTAATATTATGCATTACCATTAATTAACTATAATAATTATATTAAAGTGAATATCACTATAAAAATAAAAAACTATAATAATTAATTATAACAAAAAATATTGATAATTTACAACATACCTGATAATTTTTTTAATGAAGATACCTGATAATTTTTAAAAAATAAAAACATATGAAATTTAAAACATTCTCAAACACTTAAAAAAACATTTTATAATTAGGTTGATAGTAATTATCGTAATTATTTAATTATAGTTATCTTTTTTAATATCAAATATCAATAATATTTAAATCTCATTTTAACAATTTCAATACTAAAAATAAAGGTTTATAACATGTTAATAGTAATTATAGTAATTATGTTAAAATATGTTGAAACATGTTGAAATACTTACAAATTTTTCTTATAATTATGTTAATAGTAATTATAGTAATTATTTAATTATAATTATCTTTATTATATTAGGTATCAATATTAAATTTCATTTTGAAAATTTCAAAATTTAAAATATAATAAATTAATTAAAAAAATGTACAACTTTTGTTATAATAATTATAGTAAATTATTATATCAAAATATCAAATATCAATATTAAAGGTAATTTTAACATTTTAAATATTTTAAAATATGGTTTATAAAATATATAAAAACATAATATGAAATATAAAATAATATATAAAAATATTTTATAATTATATTAATAGTAATTATAATAATTATTTAATTAGTGTTTTTCTGTAGGTCTATTTTTGTTTAAAGGGTCTTTGTGACCTAGGATCAAAATTAACTTTTCTTAGTTTTCATGCTTTGCAATTGTCAAAGTCTCAACTATAAGAGTGTGTTAGGAATAAAAGATATAATCACTTAATTTAATACTCTTTGATAAATGAGAATAGGGAATATTAATCATAAGTGAATCTCTTTGGAGAAAAAATTTTTCTCTATGAAGGGGGAGAGGAAAAGTTTCAAAAATTGGTCAATTTCATGGACATGTACAAAAAAATTAAATATGATTTTCATGGTAAGAGAGTTGGTAGAGAGTATGATTGAAAATGGTGGTGAGACATATTTTCAGTTAGATAAATGAGTTAGGGGGAGAAATTATATGACAAATAGTTATCAACCTTCAAAAAGAGTTAATTTATCTCATTAAAAATGTTATATATATATATATAAATAATTATTTGACAAACTACAAAAAAATAATAGTGCCTTTTTTAAAAATGTTTCTTTTGTAACTTTTAGAATGTTTAGATAATAATTTTTTTTAACAAATATTATGTAATGAATAAATTAAAATGATTTTAAAAGTTACTATTGTTTTTAACTTCTTTTATAAATATAATTTAAAATAGGATTTAATGTATATACACTGACAATATAAAAAAGTTTACATGTTCGGGTGGAAAGAAGGAAAAAGGGAAGTATCTTGAGTTGGTCGGGATATATTGTGCAAATGAAAAATTAAGACAGGGATAAAAATAAAAGACGAATAGAGAAAAATAATCATTCACGTTAATGTACAATTTTAAAATTTCATATATTATGAATTCTATTTGTTAAAAAAATATTATATGCCTTTTTTGGTCAAATTATTATTGTATGTCTATTATGACAAAAATGTCTCGTGTTATGCATGGGTACACGACTAATATTTAAGAATGAGGATGTGGATTAATGTGAGAGTTTTGCTCGTCTGAGATGTCTCGCGTTAAGAAGAAGTATTCAATTTTAATATATAGTGATTTATGATTTGCATTTAAAAATAAAAACACACAACCACCCTTAAGAAGCTCAGTTTTAATGTTATCTTAATTTTTTTGTAATCTGGGTTTTAATGATTTTTAAACTTTTACTAAGATAGAGAAAAATTAACTATATATTATACATTTTTAAAATATGATAAAGTTTATGCAAGATTTAAAAAATAAGAATTTTAACTTAATGAATAAAATACAATAGTTAATAAAGATATTTTTATTATAGACAAAAAAAATACACTAATAGCTAGCTATTAATTAATAACTAACTAAAATGTGATATACAAATTTCTACTGGTGTGTTTATCTATATTGTATATAAAGAGAGTAGGGGAGTTTTGGTTTCCATATTTCCATTCCCATTATACCCCTATTTTATATCTTGATTTACTGATTTACGGTTCCCACTAACCAATAACCACCAAATAAAAATAATAACTGCCTAAAAAATGTAAAAAAGATGAAGAAGAGACTTCAGAATAGAAAGATGGGGAAAGAGAGAGGGGGATAGTGAAAATAAGAAATGCGGAAAGACAGACACGTCAGTGCCTATCTTTCCGCTACTATATATATAACGGATTTGATGTTAATAAAAATTGAGGAGAATTATATAAAATGGAGAAAAATAAGGGTAACTTTCTCTATAAATAAATAAAAACTAGTGTTTTAACCACATATACAATGCATGGAATAATATATATTTCTCTTATGGTTACTTCTAAGATAACTAAAAAAAATGACAAAGTATAAAGGACTATATATTTTAAAATCTAAATAGAAATAAAAATTAAGGATATTGTTATTTAAAGATTACTAATGTGTTTCCTTAATTGATGTATTTTAAAATTTTATAAAAAATCAAAAGATAGGTAAAAATTCAAAGTTTTTAATTTATTATTTGATTAATTTATTAAAAATTAAAATAAATTATGAAAGACACATGAATGTCATTAGATAAGGAGAAATCCAAAATTTTATATAAGAACTTCTGAAATTTTTTATAAGTTTTAAAACAAAGTAAAAAAGTCATGTGGATTAGCATGAGTGATTTGAGCATCAACAATGATATATAGACACCCATTTATTTCATATACACATCTAACACCTCTCTTCTTGTCACTTGATATCACATATAACGTTTATCACTTATCTCTCTTCTATTTCCATCTCTTTCTCTAACCCTCAGTTTGGTTAACGTGAAATGGTAGAGAAATGGGATGAGAAGAATAGAAATATGGGTGATTTAATATATTTCTCCAGTTTGGTTTGGCGAAGAAATATCCGAGAAATGAGAAAAAGGTGGTAGGTCTCGCGGTCTGCGCATTTCTCTCCATGGAAGGTGAGATTCAGCAAAGAAATAAAGGAGGGAGCTAACAAGGAGAGCTCGCTGCACCGCAAAATAGGGAGAATCTTTCTCATTTTCTGGCATTCGCTCAGATTGACTACCACAAGCTAGCACTGGTTGAACAAGTTTCGAGTAGTGACAACGGCGGCCGATGGCGTTACGGTGACAAAGAAGAATTGAAAGAAAGCCGCAACCTACAAATCTGGGGTGTTGAGGTCGTCATTGAACCTTCTGCCGATGAGTCTATAACTTCTCTTCAAATGATGGTGTGTGAAGATAGTAGTGCATCACTTTTGTCCAAGTGTTGGTGGTGGTAGTTATCCATCAGAGAAGGAAGAAGCTTTTGAACAACAAAGGAGATGGAAAAAAAATCATGGGATAGAAGAACTAATGAGATAACTTAGAGTGGTTTTCGAAGGAGAACTTAACTAGAACTAGAAACGGTGAAACACAATTAATAAAAGGCAGCAAGTGAAGCGAAATAGTGAAAGGGGTTTATAACTTGGGAGTCACTTTTTTTTTCTACTTTGCTAGGTGTGGATTTTGGATTGGTCTGGATTTTGAGTTTGAACGATGGGTTACAAGGGTTTCATGGGGTTTGATGAAGGAGAAAAAGATGAAATAATAATCAATTATCTTAAAGAATAAATCGATTACCATGTTGTTGGTGGCAGAAATTACAAACAAAATTAAAAAAAATTACTATTTCTCTCCTATCATGCAACCTATAAATCATCTCTATCTCTACCTTATTTCTCTCTTTTCTATTTCTCTCCTCTTTATTTCTCTCTTCTCTATTTCTCTAATATCTACCAAACATAGCATATGTGTTTACAACCACTGGGGTGTCCATGAAACATTTCCTTTTGAGCATGAATGTGAGCGTTTCATTGGTTTGAAAGTGACTCATGCTTAAGAACATTGACTCATATTTAATATATAGTAAAACATCATACGTACTATATGTACTATTCGTGTAAAACATCATCTAATGTTGTGCTATCACATCTTTATTGAGCTTGATAACGCGAGTGAATACTCGTTAAACTCTCCGACCCAGGGATTTCACCACCCAACCTTCTTCAACCTCATTTTCCTCCTCCATTTTAGCTACTTTGAGGTGAGTAAAGCTCACCCACCACCATTTCAATCTTGTATGAGTAATCCCCAATGTGCCCACTCCTTTCCTTTTCCTTTCTTGAGGTTGTATGTGATTATTTATGAATATTTACCGATTTTAGATGTATTTCATGTTTTGGTGGTTATTGAACTAGAAGCCCTCACCTAGGGTTTGAGTTGGGATTATGTTGAAATTTTGGCAAGCGTACCAAAATCACAACAGTATAATAGTATGTAAAAGGGGTTGTCCTATCCACAGGGAATGGTTCAATGTAAATCCTAGTGGTCACACTTATCAAGTGAGAGAAGATATTTGTTGAGTAGTTTGCAATAATAAAAGAACGAATAATAAATTGGGATAAGGTTGAGCAAATTACTAGAACTAGGATTGAACTTCGTCTATCGCACCCCTTTTGTATTTGAAACCCAATGATATTTATGAATATGCAATTATAATATTGAAGCACAAATTAAAGTTATTTCACAAAGGTCTCCACAAATATGAAATACTTAGAAATAATCTACCCTGGTCTCCACAATGATAAACTACCCCAGATTAAAGATCTATTTGTCAAAGCTATCAATTCACCCTAGTCTCCACAGTCGTGAATTGAGTGTTCTCACCAATCAAAATTCAAGATTCCTATCTCTAAGCTCCCAAGAACTCGCTCATGATTTCATAAAACCACTTCTCAGTGCGCCCCATAAAACCAATTCATAACTCCGGCACAAAGGCGGAAGCTAAGCATTAAGAACAGATTAAAAACACCAATATTATAAAAACAGGGATTTATAAATAACAAAGAGAATTCAAATACAATTGGGGATTGAATTGACTACGTTCAATCCTATTGGAGAGTTTAGCTACTCATGGTAGCCATTACAAACCAATCGAGAGACTGTCACACTTTTCTCTAGCTCCAGCTCTGCTCTCCCATCTCCTCCTTCGATCTTTGCAAAAGGTCCTTTAAATAGACTTTGGAAAGCCCGTTGAAACCTTGCTTTGGCCCATTGGAAATTAGGGTTCCGTGTTCCTGCGCTCAGCGCAGATGAAGCCTAGGAAACATAATGAATTTTTTTTCCTACGCTCCACTTGAGCTCAGTGCAGGTGGAGCGCAGATCTCCATTTTCTACTTTCCTGATTTCCTCTTTTTCAGCTTGATCTCTTACTGATCTTATCCTTATTTGCTGTGCTTTCCCGATTTCCCTCCTTTTTAGCTTGATCTCTTGCTGATCTTATCTTTATTTGCTGCTATCTTGTTACTCCATTTAAAACTTTCCTTTTTATCTGCAAAATCAACAGTTTTCTTATCAAAATAGCATCAAAATCAAATTTGAATCAAATAATCACAAGAAAACCTTTTGCAATCAAATGAATTCAATCCCCAATCATGGTTCTCACTAAATAAGGAAATAATTTCATCACGTCTTGCTAAGTAGCTGTCACTCTCCAAATATCAGATTGAAAATCAGAATTAAGTGGTGTTTCCAAGACTCAATCAGAACAGGATAAAAATACATTCAAACTTTTTCAAAAGTAGTAACCAAAACAATAAGTGATAAATCAAGGAATTCTCTCATGCTCACGGGTAAGTGTTTCCCTTAATTTTTCACAGCAGTAGAACAACTAAAATTGATAGTCGTTTCTGGTTAATAAACATGCACATGGTAAATCATTGGTCAAAAGGTCTTTCTTGACTGTAATGAGGCTGGGCTATCAAGAACTCATGATTTTTCAGGATATGCAAAGAAACACTGGAATATAAAGCATTTTTGAGTTTTTCTTTTTCTTGAACTTTCTCTCCATTCTCCATTTCATTCTTGATTTGCATCATTCAGTTGGACTCTTTTTCTTTTTTTGGTGATTCACTCCCTTTTTCATTCACTTTTTGTTTTTCTTTTATATTCTTGAGGGAGTGATTCACTTGCTTGCTTGTGCCTGCTTTTGTTTCAAGTAACCATCCAATTCTCTTTCAAGTAACCAACCAATTCTCCCATTCTATCAAACTGTACCTTTGCTCTCTATCCCAAGTGTGTAAGGGACAAGTTATAGATATTTTTTTGGCTGGGGTGCATAAGAAAAGAAACATTAAAGCTCAAATGGGTTACAAAAAATTTGGAAAATTTTTTCATGGGTTGGCTTTTTGGCACTGAGCAATTAATTCATAAACACAAATTTGCCTTTATCACTTTCATATTTTTCACGTGCAGAATAAAATCCAAAAACCCAAGCAATAGCAGTTGACAAGCAACGGTGAAAACTCTCATATCAAGTGTTTGGTATCACAACTCACCGACTTTTTGGCTAACTTCCTTGATGAAATCACTTATTAAAATTAATTAACTACCCTGATATATTTTCCTGCATAATATCCTAATCTTAACTGATTATGGATTCAATCACAATATTCCTTTTTCTTTCCTAATTTAGTTAGTTAGACTGCCTAGTTTTGAGATTTTAAATTTATTTCCTTAAATCCCTATTCCTAAAGTCCTAAAAAATGAAAAACAAAACAAAAATCCTAATTAACTAAGAAAATTTATCTTGTAAAATAAAAGAAAATAGAATAGAAAAGAAAAGAATGGAAAGAAAGAAAAACGCCGGTATCAATCTTCGTCCTCTGTATCCTGTAAGTTCTCGTCTTGCTCTCTAGCTGCTGCTCCACCTCCCCCTGGATGAATATGTCTGTCCCTAGGCCACTGCAAGAATGTCCGGAACTCATCAGGCAGCATGCCTGGGTATGGGTCTGGCCGAGTCTGATACAGATGCTTCTGAAGGTGGGAAATCCCTTTGTGGAGGGTGGAGTTATGCCTGCAGATGTGCTCCATGTAAGCTCGGAGTGGGATATCAGCTGGTGGTGGTGGTTATGGTTGTTGTGACTGCTATGGCTGATGATCTCCTTTCTCCTCTATCACCAGGCTCTGTGACTGCGTTGACATAGGATTCCCGGACCAGCTGCGGGTCAAATAATCTATCTGGAGTAGCTATCCTACGTCATTCGCGTCTAGTAATCTCCATGTTGAACTCCTTTTACTCCCCTGGTTTGAGGTCAACTAGTCTTTTCAACACAAAGTTGCATGGTTTGAGAGCTTCATATTTTGCAGCAGCCTTTGCACTCTTGAATCTCATGGAATCATAGTGGGGTTCATCTCTGACCCTCTTCCCCATGCCTTTTCTTTGTGAGCTAGAGCCACGAGAAAGGTCAACAGTGTATTTGATCCTAGGCATCTGAAAAGTCAAATAATCAACAGTTAGTTTCTAAAAACACATTATTTCAATGATAGCTTATTGCAAACACTAATTCATGAAGAACATGGAAGCCTATCATTAACCAATTTGCATGCAAAATTCAGAATACTTTAAAAAAAATCAATCTATTCACAACAGAATTTCAGTTGCACTTGGTAATGGCTTCCTAAAAACAGAACATTCCCATTTGTTTTGCAAGCATTCAAATAATCCATGGAAAGTGAAAGTTCAAAATTTTTGCAAGAAACAGAGCATAACACTTTCAAACATAATAACTTACAAAACAAAGAGCATTCCAATCAAACAACTTGTTCTTTATGTTCCACACAGCCAAAATCACATCCAAGATAGCAATAATCAACAATATACACATTAACAATCCTAAGGTTGCTATCCTAAAGTGCAAACCATAAAAACAAAGGAAATGAAAATTTCAAACGGTTAAAACTATTCAAAAAACACGAAAACATACCTTAAAACTTGTAAGATTCAAGATTGATGGAGGTTTGTGAGTGGAAAAAGTGAAAAGAAGAGCTTAGGAAGTAGAGAAGCAGTACAGGAGAAAACAGGGGAGGAAGAACAAATGACATCCTCTTGTTTTCAGTCCAATTTATGTAAAAGCGCGTACCTACGCTCCACTTGCGCTAGCGTGTGTGGAGTGTAGGTTTCAGTTTTGAAATTTCGTACCGCTGCGCTTCACCTGCGCTCAGGAGGTGAAGCGCAGAAAACAAAATGAAATTTAGCAATTTTCAGTCAAGTTTTCTGCTACTTCCTATTGTTTAAAAAATTTATTTTCCACAAACTTATTCCAATCAATTTTGAAAATTTCCTAAAATCTAAAAAAAATGAAAAATCCTAATTATCAAACAAAAACAAAAGAAAAAAACTGAAAATAATTAAAAACTTAAAAATCTCTGGGTTGTCTCCCAGGAAGTGCTCGTTTAACGTCATATAGCTTGACGCCTGTCTTTTCAAGGTGGTTGATATTGGAATCCTTTAGCGAGACTTTGTGCTGCACCTTTAATTTGATTCCTTTGGGTAGTGACCCTACCCGTATTCTTGCCTCGGACCAATTGTGAATGTGACTTGAATCTATCCATCTGGTCTTATGTCTTGAGTTAGACCATGTTGCTGACTCCTTTGGCCTGACTTTTCTCTTCTTTGGAGTCTTTTGCTGAGTTACATAGGTCTTCTCCTCCTGAAGCTTGGAAAATTCACAGTTGTCAGATTTTATTCTTTGTGCTTCACAAGTAGGGGTGTAAACGGGTTCGACCCAACCCGCGAACCCGATTGACCCAATCTAACCCGAAGGATATTTAGCGGTTCGGTTCGGGTTTCGGTTCGGTTCGGTTTGGACATTTTCTTTCGAACCCGATTTGGTTCGGTTCGGGTCTCGGGTTTGCCTATCTTGAACCCGATAGACCCAAACCAAACAAAGAAAAGAATCCTTAATCTTATTTCATTTTCCTTCCCAGATAGGACAAAAATAGGCACAACGGCAACACAAGCAGCAGTGGTTCCCCAAACCCTATTTCATCTACTTCTCTCATTTTATGTTTCCCTATTTCTTTTCTTTTTTTTCATTTTATATTTTTAATTTCATTTCATCTTCCACATTATTTTAAAAAAGGGGGAAGATGTTCATGACCCGATGACCCAACCCAACCCAACCCGAACATATTCGGGTCGGGTTACTCACCCAAAAAATATAGAACCCGAACCAACCCAACCCACCATCATTTTATCGGTTCGGACTTGATGTCACCCCAAACCCGACCCGACCCAACCCGATTACACCCCTATTCACAAGGGTCCTTGGTATGGAATATGCCTGACCACTTTGTCCTCAATCAGAACTTAGGCTTTGATTGTGATGTTAGCTTGACTTTTCCTCTCTTTGCCCTGTTCTGGTCAGTGTGTTCACATGCCTTTCTTTTTTGATTCTTGGATGGTTGAACATTTGCATGCTGCCTGTCTTTGCCTTCCTTCGGAGGGTTGTCAGGATTTGGTGAATTCTTCACTACTTCCCCTCCTCTCTCAGTTCTTTGCTCGCTCATTTTCTCTTTTTCTTGTTCTTTTTCTACAATTACATCATGTACAATCTCATATGTTTTGTTCTCTTCCTCCACTTCACAGTCACTCTCTTCTTTAAGCACAATTTTCTCTTTTTCATCCTCTTCTTTTTCTTCTTCTACTTCTGCTTCACCTTCTTCTTCTTCTTTTTCTTTTGCTTCTTCTGATTCTTCTTCTTCAGCTTCTTCTTCTTCATTTTATTTTTCTTTTGCTTTTTCAAGTTCCTCTTCTTCAGCTTCCCCTTCTTCATCAGTCAGATTGTCATTGGTTCCCTCCCCTACCAGCTGAACATTTATGGTGGTCATGTCGTCACATTGTTCTTCGGGGTTGTTTTGAGCCTTTGCTGAGATCCATTCTGACTAATATTTAGCTAAATTTTCTACTATCTGTGCTATCACGGGTATGCATCTTGTCTCCAACCAGAATTATTGTTCTGGTTATTTCTCCAAACTTGTGAATAATTGTTTGCAAAGTTGTTGCTATTGGAGAAATTTCCTAGTCTTCCTTGATTGCTCATGCAATCAACTTGCTCTTTTTGAGTGCATGGATAAAAGCAGTAACCATGGGATTGTTACCTCCACAATAATCACAAATTTCTTGAGTGCTTGGATAAGAGCAGTAACTATTGGGATGGTTACATCCACAATAGTCACAAGTTAGTTGTGGTGACTAGCCAGGATAGGAGTGCACTGCCTGTAGGTTATCTAGCTGCTTGTTGAGTGCTTCTATTTGCTGCATTATAATCTTATTCTGTGCCCTGATTTCATCTGCAGAAGTTTGCATATAGGACGAAACAGCATCTTGTTGCCACCCAAAATTTTGATTCTGGTAACTTCCCCAATCATAATCTCCAAGGGTTCTTCTTGGTGGATTTTGATAATCTCCAAGCGTTCTTCTTGTTGGATTTTGCCATTCAGTAGCCATTATTCAACATTTACTTCACTTGGGGTGGTTGGACAGAGAGTGTTGAGATTGTCTCCTTGAGCTTATCATTGCCCCTTTTTCTGTTTGTACTTCTTTTCCTTCTAGATATCCCTTCTATCTCAGGATCAAATATCAAATGATTTTGAGACATCTGTCCTCACAAGAGCATAAATCAAGAAGCTCAAACAAATGTTAGCTCGGAAGAGAGGAATAAAATAATAATTTTTTTTTAAAATTAAAAATCCTAAATAAAAAGAAAAGAATTAAAATAAAATAATTAAAAATTAAAATTCCTAAAAAAAGAGAAAAATAAAATAAAAAATAAAATATTTATAACTTGATAAAATAGACCTCCCGATAATTTAAATTGAGACATTGTTCCCCGGCAACGGCGCCAAAAATATTTGTTGAAATTTTGGCAAGCGTACCAAAATCACAACAGTATAATAGTAAGTAAAAGGGGTTGTCGTATCCACAGGGAACGATTCTTTTCTGTTGTAGTATAGTAGTAAATATTCCCACTACTTATTGAAATTCAATACTTGTTGAATTCTTTTCTTGTTGTAGTATAGTGGTAAGTATTCACGCCTGTCACGCGGGTGACCCGGGTTCGATCCCGACAACGGCGCCAAAAATACATGTTGAAATTCTGGAAAGCGTATCGAAATCACAACAGTATAATAGAAAGTAAAATGGGTTGTCATATCCATAGGGAACGATTCAATTTAAATCCTAGTGGTCACACTTATCAAGTGAGAGAAGATATTTGTTGAGTAGTTTGCAATAATAAAAGAACGAATAATAAATTAGGATAAGGTTGAACAAATTACTAGAACTAGGATTGAACTTCATCTATCGCACCCCTTTTGTATTAGAAGCCCAATGATATTTATGAATATGCAATTATAATATTGAAGCACAAATTAAAGTTATTTCACAAAGGTCTCCACAAATATGAAATACTCAGAAATAATCTACCCTGGTCTCTACAGTGATAAACTACCCCGAATTAAAGATCTATTTGTCAAAGTTATCAATTCACCCTGGTCTCCACAGTCGTGAATTGAGTGTTTTCACCAATCAGAATTGAAGATTCCTATTTCTAGGCTCCCAAGAACTCGCTCATGATTTCATAAAACCACTTCTCAGTGCGCCCCATAAAACCAATTCATAACTCCGGCACAAAGGCGGAAGCAAGGCATTGAGAACAGATTAAAAACACCAATATTATAAAAACAGGGATTTATAAATAACAAAGAGAATTCAAATATAATTGGGGATTGAATCAACTACATTCAATCCTATTGGAGAGTTTAGCTACTCATGGTAGCCATTACAAACCAATCGAGAGACTGTCATACTTTTCTCTAGCTCCAACTCTGCTCTCCCGTCTCCTCCTTCGATCTTTGCAATAGGTCCTTTAAATAGACTTTGGAAATCCCGTTGAAACCTTGCTTTGGCCCATTGGAAATTAGGGTTTCGTGTTCCTGCGCTCCAACCTGCGCTCAGTGCAGATGAAGCGCAGGAAACAAAATGAATTTTTATTCCTGCGCTCCACTTGCGCTCAGCGCAGGTGTAGCGCAGATCTCTGTTTTCTGCTTTCCTGATTTCCTCTTTTTCAGCTTGATCTCTTACTTATCTTATCCTTATTTGTTGTGCTTTCCTAATTTCCTACTTTTTTAGCTTGATCTCTTGCTGATCTTATCTTTATTTGCTGCTATCTTGTTATTCCATTTAAAACTATATCCCTTAGGTATTGGGTTCGAAACCCACGGAGGTTCCCTGAGAGGGGGAATAAGGCACTTTAGGGGGTGCCAAAGCTATGTGTGGTAACATGCTCAGTAAAGTCCCGGGCCCTGAGAGGGGGTGCCAGGAGAGGACTGGGGTGTTACAGATTGTTTAAGTGAACGTTGGTAACTTGAATGATGTATGAATTGCGATTATCTGATATCTAAATGACGCGAAATAATTTCAGAAATTCGGGATTTGGTTTCTAACGGACTAAATTCTCGAATTAGAAATTAGGACGTTACACTTAACAACCATTTCTGCCGAAAAGATAAAGAAATTCATATGGAGAAACATCTTATGTTGACATGGAATTCCAACTTCAATTATTACTAACAACGGTAAACAATTCGATTGTAAGAATTTTGACGAACTTTGCAGTAAATATAGCATCAATTATGTTAAGACCTCGATAGAACATCCTCAGTCTAGCGGACAAGCTAAAGCAGCAAACAAGGTTATCTTAATAGGATTAAAGAAGAAGTTAGGAAATGCGAAAGGATTATGGGCAGAAGAACTTCCAATGATTTTACGGGCTTATCACACAACTCCACAGTCTACAACTAATGAGACACCCTTCCGACTTACATATGGGTCGGACGTCGTGATCCCAATAGAAATTGATTTATCTAGTGTCAGAGTAGAGCAATTTGAAATCTCTAAGTCAAACAACGATATCAAAATAAACTTAGATCTAATCAAAGAAACTCGGAGAAAAACACATCTTTTAGAACAAGCATGTAAGTCAAGAGTGGCTAGAAGGTATAACAACAAATTATTACCAAGTGGATTCAAAGAAGGGGATTTGGTACTTAGGAAAATTGAACAAGATAGAAGAAACACCAGAGAAGGAAAGCTCAGACGTAACTGGGAAGGACCTTTCAGAGTTATAAAGGAAGTCGACAAAGGAGCCTATCAATTAGAAAAACTCAACGGAAGGAAAATTCGGAGAACTTGGAACGCAACTCATCTTCATTTTTATTTTAGTTAGTATGTTACAGAAGAAAGTCGCTCAGTGTACTCTTTTTCCTGACCTGGTGTTTTATCCCTAAGGAGGGTTTTCGCCAGGAAGGTTTTAATGAGGCATGGCTACGACTATAAAGCAAAATAAATGAAATCCTTTCTTTCAGTTAAATATTGTGCAGACGTTATTAAGTGATTTGCCAATACTCTAAAAACCAAGCTCAAGCTCAGGGTACCGGGTTCAATTATTAATCTCACCAAGTGATTCTCCAATACCCTAAAAACCGAGCTCAAGCTCGGGGTAATGGGTTTAATTTATTAATTTCACTAAGTTATTTGCCAATACCCTAATAACCGAGATCAAACTTGGGGTAACAGGTCTAATTTATTAATTTCGCCAAGTGATTCGCCAATACCCTAAAAACCGAGCTCAAGCTCGAGGTAATGGGTTCAATTTATTAATCTCACCAAATGATTCACTAATACCTTAAAAATCAAGATCAAGCTCGGGGTAACGGGTTCAATTTATTAATTTCACTAAGTTATTCGCCAATACCCTAAAAACCGAGATCAAGCTTGAGGTAACAGGTTCAATTCATTAATTTTACTAAGTTATTCACCAATACCCTAAAAATAGAGATCAAACTCGGGGTAGCAAGTTCAATTTATCAGAACCGTAAAAATAACCAAAACTCGGCATATCAAGCCAGATTACACATCACTTCAGAAAGTTGAAGAAATTTCATTATGAATCAAACACCGGAAGACTACCAACCACACACAAGGTCACCCAAGATGACTTTACAAAAACAAAATAAAAAAAATACAAAAGATGGAAACAATAGCACCTCACCCTCCAAATCAGAATCGAACCTTGCTTCCTTGCGAGGTTCCAACCTTACTTTCTTGCAAAGGTGGGTGTAACAAGACGACAGAGAAGATAAAATCTTACCAAATGTGGCACAGGTCGTCACACTAGCTTACACTGGAAGGCTACCTCAGTCGAAGACCTCCCATTGTAAGCCTTGCTTCCTTGTGAGGTCAAGCGCTGCTTAGAGAATGCAGAAACTAGTTTCTGAAGAGAAACCAAAACATACACCCTTTGGAACGACATGGCCCAAGGAAGCCAGAATATTCAGTTAGTTCATGTGATCCGAAACATCTTACTTTCCAAATCTCCGCAACGTCTATGATTCATCTCTTCTACCCAAGATGTTAACAAAAGATGATCACAAATTAACGCCGGGGAATGTACTGTTACATCGGTTAGTTTATGGATCCGATCATTCTAAGCAAAGAAATAAAGATCGGATCACATAAACTAACTGATCTTACGAAACAATCTTGAGTGGCATTTCATCGGAAGAAGAATAAAGGATTAGAGGACAATTCGAAAATGGAAATGAGAGGAGCTATTTATAGAGAAGAAATGCAAGGCAAAACATCAAAGTTAACAGAAAAGAAATTAAAAAGCATTCAATGCCCATAAGGGAAGGTGGAATAGCGTTGGTAGTTAAACATTTAATGGGTCAAGTCAAAACAAGATTTAGCCCATGTGAAAGAAACGACCAAATCCAAAACAAAAAACCGAAAATACAACTAACTACAAAAGGCATTCCCCAGGTATTCATTCTCTATCTCAGCCTCTGCTTCTCTAACTTCAGTGTTTGTGTTCTGGGCCTCTTTGTCAACCACATCGTCATCTTTCCCAGTGGCTGCGTTATTACCAGATTCTCCCACAATCAAGTCAACCAGGACTCCTCCCACCACTTCTTTTAAAATATCACAAACCGAGGTATCAACATCAGGATAGAGAATCTTAATTTGTTCTAGAGCTTGATTAAACCTAGAGTCATAAGAATGAGCAGCTTCAACAGTAAGTCGATGTTGGTCAGTAACAGACTTCACCTTAGTAGCATCATGATCAACTTTCTCTTGGAGCAGGGCGGCATCCGCAACTTTCCTATAGGCCTTTTATTGAATTAACTGATCTGAAATTGTCTTATTGTTTTGAACCAAGTCTTCTTTCTCCTAGTTCAACAAAGCGACTCGACCTTCAAGACCAGCCACCTTGGTGCGTAATTCCTCATACCCACTCAAGCCTTTCTCTAGATCAATGATCTTTTTGTGGAGATCCACTACTTCTGAAACACCATGAACATGCTGTAATTAAAGGTAATGATAAGTGCTAGAATTAAGTAAATTTCCATGTGATTACAACACTTATTGACTATGAATTATTGAATTTATAATCCAAAACCACCCTTCTTTGCTTAATTTGTGGCAATTGTAATTAAGGGAGTCTCATTTGAATTTGATGCTATTTTAATGAAGAAACTGTTGATTTTTACAGGTGAAAAGCTAAGGTACAAGTGAAGCATCAAGTGAACAGTAAGAGAGACAGAAGCTGTATATAGAAAGACTCAAAGGAAAGGCGAGCTGGGAAATTAATTACTGTTTCCTGCGCTTCACCTGTGCTGAGCGCAGGCAAAGCGCGGGAATGACTTTTCAGTTACTGTTTCCTGTGCTTCACTTGCGCTGCGCGTAGGCAAAGCGCAGAAGACGTAACCCTTGCGTTTTAATGAGCCGTCAGACAGCTTTTGAAGGAGACCTGGAGTTTTTGGCTGATAAGAAGTTGGAGAGAAAAGTTTGACAGTTTCCAGAGACCATTCTGGAGCAAGAGGGAGACTACAACAGAGCTGGAAGGCTTCGCTGTTGATCTTCTACTTAATCCTTGTTGGTTGTAATGGCTACCATGAGTAGCTAAATTTCTTTTTAGGATTGAATGTAGTCAATTCAAACCCTGAATGTGATTTTGTATTTTTAACATTTAGGAAACCTTGTTTTATCAATAACTGGTGTTTTTATTTCTATTCTTAATGCTTAATTCCCTTTTCGTAACGGGGATTTTGATGTGATTTCTTGAATTGGCTGGGAAGTTGTTCTCTAAATCTGATTTGGGTAAAAACACTCGATAGGTTGAATACCTAGGGATAGGGTTCAATTTATTGATAGCTTTTAACAACTTTTCTTAAAGCTAGGAAATTTGTTAAACATCCAAGGGAGTGGTGTTTAGGGAATTGTTCAAAGAATTTCATATTTGAGGAATCAATGTGAATGAAATTTATTTGTGCTTCGGTATTGATAAATTTAAATTTCTAAATGTTATTAATTTTCAAAATCACATGAAGGGCGTCATAGACGAAGTTCAATCCTAGTTTCTCTCAACTGCTCAATTTCATCCATATTTCTCTTTGTATCGATTTTCTTATTTATTCTTTAAATTGACTTTTTACAAAACAAATCCAATCATTCACAATTTTTCTTACTCAGTAAGTGAGTTCTAAGAATTTATTTTGCATTGTTCCTCATGGGTACGACAACCCCTATTCTTCTACTATTATACTGCTGCGATATTGGTACGCTTGTCAAAATCTCAACATGTATTTTTGGGGCCGTTGCCAGGGAACAATGTTTTAATTTAAATTCTTAGTTCTTTCTATTGAGTTGTAAATAGATTTTTCTTATTTTCTTTTTTTTTTCTGCAGTAATTATTTTATTTATTTAACCCTGCTACGCTAATTCTTGCTCTAGTTCTTTGTGATTTATGATCTTGTGAGGTCAGGTGTCTAATAAACAACTAGAATTTGATCCGAAAATTGAAAAGACCTCAAGGAGAATAAAAACAGGAAAAAAAGCAAGGACAGATCGCAGGAGAACCTTCCATTACTCCCAACACATCAACTCCAATTGACCCAAAAGCTGAATTAATCATGGCTGGTGAATAGCAAAATCGACCAAGAAGAACACTTGGAGATTATGTCATGCAACAAGATCCAGAATATTTTTCCAGCATACCGATTCATGGTAACTTCTCTAACTACAACAATTATCTTAACAATTTTTCACAGGCTTGGGGAAGTAACCAGAATCAGAGCTTTGGGTGGCAACAAGATGTTGTTTCGTTCTACATGCAACCTTCTTTCCAACAGCAGCAAAGTTACTTTTCAGTTCAACAAGGAAGATCAAAATTGGATTATACTCTTGAAGAATACTTGCAATTCTCTATGACATATCAGAAGAATAGAGAAGCAACAAAAAGAACTCTTGACACTCTGATGAGACAGTTAGCAAAAAGTTTAGCTAACCAATAGTTAGGACAAATCTCAGCAAATACACAACCCAACCCCGAGGAACAGTGTGACGATATTACCACCATAAGTAGTAAAATGATAGGGAAGGGAACTAATGACAATCTGACTGATGAAGAAGAGGAAACTGAAGAAGAAGAAGAAGAAGAATGTGTTGAAATAGAAAAGATTGAGTGCAAAGAAAAGAGTGATTGTGAAGGGGAGGAAGAAAACAATAAATGTGAGAGTGTAAATAGAGAGAAAGAAAAAGAAAATGAGAAAAAGAGTGAAAAAAGAGATAGTTAGAAAAGGACAGAGAAAGGAGGGGAAGTAGTCCCACGACTGAAGAACTTGCCATATCTTGAAATCACTCTGAAGGAAGATATAGAAAGGCAGTTTGCAAGTGTTAAACCTTCCAAGCTTCACAAGAGAAAGACATGTGAATACACTAACATTAGCAGAGCAAAGAGAAGAAAAATCAGGCCAAGAAAATCAAATTCAAGGCCTAAAGTCAGATTGAGGACAAAGTTGTCAGGTGTATTTCCTATCAAAGACCCTTTGTAACACCCTCATCCCATGACGGGTATTACTCGACTAACTCGGTTGCAATTTGTTAATTTCTCTTTTAAAGAAGTGAAGAAAATCGGTGTTTCTTTTTTTTTTTTTGTAAAATATATTAATAAATTATAATTGGGATGGAACCATGAGAACATATCAATGCGACAAATATCATTTCACTACTATTCCAAATTACAACAGAAGTAATATACATTAAGTTGGAGATTTAGCATACTACATTACAGAAGAAGTGGGACCCTCTATTTGACTACACTCTATTTATACAAGATATTGTTGCTCGTGTACACCCCTAAACACTACTGTTCGACTTAAACAAGATCCGGTTCGACCTGAACACCACGCCTATCTTCAGAATAACGTGCATCCTTCCAGAGTCCATGCCCTTTTAGGTGCCAAAATAATGACGGACAACAAAAAGAAAGATAAGGGGGTGAGAACACTTTACATGAACTCACTTAACGCAGGATATAGTGTATAGAGCACACACACAGGAAATTCCACACAGTTCAACCAAATAAGTACACACACACGACATCATCATGATGCACACCGACTATTGCATGCATTGCAACTACAATGTTATAACTAATGCATGAGGGCCCGGGGAAAAATCACCATCCACAGTGCACACAACAACTGCCCGACCTTATACGTACAATGTATCAGGAGTTAGAGTCTGTACTAGCACCGGTACAAAGAGCATTGCTCAAATATTTTGGCCAAATCATTTTATCCGTCTTCCAGACAATCTCAACTGACTCCGAAACCTTGAGAGCGACAGGATAGTTAAGCCTGATCCCCTTTGTACTCGACAGTAGGGAGCGAGCCTACGTCACATGAGCCTTTCTGGAACTCAACTATCCTCAGGGCTAGCGTCCCATTTCAGGACCCGCTGGAGTTCTTTGCAAAACCCAGTGCACCCGTCCCAACCAGTTTCCCACTGTACCAAGTGTCACTGCCATATAGGTCGCAAGGTTTTCAACCTTGAACATCATCAATGCTTTATGATGCATGTCACACAATCAATGCTTTTCAGCATACACATCCTTACAGGCAAAGCCCATTGAATCATTCCACGTCACCACTCCCCGTGGTACGGCCCGATTCAATGCCTTCCCTTCACAAGGAGGATCAAACCCCATCTCGGGTTGAAACCGCACTCTCTCACTAAGCTTCTAAAGTCTTATGTAGAAAGAGTGTATTTGTCATAAACTTTTAAGTTAATTTGTACTAATGTTTTTCTTCAAATAAATGACCATTTTTACTGAAGTCCTATAGCTTACTAAGACTTATGATTGTGTCTTATGAATAGTGTTACCTGTCCTAATTCATCTTGTACGTCTAATTAGGATTTGGTTTATTCCTTAATCATAATTAATTTTCTTTAATTAGACTATAATTAAACCTAATTATCCTTAATTAAGTCACAATCTTTACTTAAGGTCCTAATTAATTCTTAATTATTCCTTAATCTCTTTCTTAATCTTGGATTAAACCTTCAATTATATTTGATTAAAGTTAATCATAATTAATTAGTTCTTAATTACCATTAAGTTTTATTTACTTTATTAATACTTCATTAGTAACTAATGATTAAGATTAAGGTTAATCTTCATTAGGGTTAATTAACTTTAATCTTAATTAATTTCCTTCACTTAATTAACTTAAGTGGGTTGGGTTAATTAACTTGGGCAAGTTGGATTAATAAGCCCACTAATTTAATTCTAAGTTTTGATCTTAATAAGTTGGATTAGAGTTGAAGCCCAACTCTAACCTAAGTCTAAGTCCATATAATATTTTTGGTTGACCTTGTGATGAGTCTTATGACTTTTTTTTTTAAGGCATTGGGCCTAAACTAGAGGCTCAATGGTTAGGTAACCCATAGGGGTCCAATTTTTCACATTACCATCACATATTGTGGATTTTATGGTGAATTTTAAATAGGTCCATTTTTGTACCCAAATTTGGTTTATATAATTACGACAAGGGTTAAATATGTTTTTGGTCCCTGCAAAATACCCGATTTTTGCTTTTGGTCCCTCAAAAATTTTTCGTTAGTTTTGCATCCTCTTAAAAAAAAATTTTGCCCCTGGTCCCTCTGGGCAGTTAGCTTGCCTTTTGTGCTGAGTTGGCACTTTCTCTTTCCTTTGGGCACGTTTCCTGCTAGTTTAGTTTGTGAAGCCAACATTAGTTACCTCTCTCTGTCTATGCTATAAATACACAAAACCCCATTTTTCTCAACCAACTAGTTTGTTTGTTTGTTTAATTCCTTTTCCTTTCTTCTTCCATCCCCATTTTTTGTCAACTCATTGCTTCTCATAGCATTTGGTTGCCTACTACTTTTCATTTCATCATATAGCTAACCATGAAGCTCGCAGACTCGCTGCTTCTTGTGACTCTGGCTCTGCTCTTATCCACCTCTATCTCATCAGATCCTGACCCTCTTCAAGACCTCTGTGTTGCCGACCTTTGCTCAGGTACCCTTTTACATCACTCTATTCACTTTTCCTTAATGTTTTGTTGTATAGGCTATAGAAAACATAGTAGAGGAATATGTAAACTTTCATGCATGCATCCAACAAGAGTAAGCTCAAAAAGAAAAACCCCTCTCCCGCCCCCTGTTTTTGTTCAAACAAATATTGTATTTTTTTTTGTCAATGCATCTTCATTCTTCCAAATATTATCAGTGCCGCAAATTAAACCAAACAAATTTCCAACCAAAAATCAAAACACTCTAATTCCAAAAGAAGAAAAAGCAAAGCACGATAAAGCCATTTAATAAACAAGTTTTGAAAATTAAGGAGGTGCCAAATAAGATTAGGACCACACTTGAATTTGCACCACACAAAAGCCATCCTATGTTTTTTGTCTCATTCAAATTCCCACTTCAACTTCATTTATTTTTCATTTGCCACCGTCCATACAATTGGTCCTCAAATTGTTGTGTGCACCAATTCAATAGTCTTATTGTTTAGTCTTTGCTCATTCGAAGGAATAGGAAGTTTGCCAACTTTTAAGGCAGAAAAGATCACAGTATGGAAGATTTCCACCAAAAATCCTAGTAACCACAAACACATAGGATGCCAACTTTCAAGGACTATGTGAAGAGTTCCATGAATCCCAAGAATTACATGGATGTCCGGACACAAAAAAGCGTAGTGAAAATCAAGCACTTCAACGCCGTTTCGAGCCTTAGCCTTAACGAGGAAGAAGTGTCGTTGTATATTCCGTCAAACAGCAAGCAAGAATCTCTGCTTATGCTTGGAGCGAGGTTGAGGTTGGAGTAACATGAAGGAAAATCATGTTGCAGTAGTGGGTGGGTTGTTGATGGTGGTGAGAGTGTGGGGTTTTGTGTATTTATAGCAGAGAAAGAGAGAGGTGACTAAGGTTGGCTTCACAAACTAAACTAGCAAGAAACGTGCCTAGAGGAAAGAGAAATTGCCAACTCAACACAAAAGACAAGCTAACTGCCCAGAGGGACCAAGGGCAAAAAAAAAACAAATTAAGAGGATTGATGGGTTTCCTGGCAAGTTTACCAGTAGTCCAGTAGTTTTAGAGTAAGTAAGATATCGTATCCACACGGAGCGGTTTTAACTTGTAAAGTTAAAGTAATTGTATTTTCAATAAAACATTTCAAAAAGGTTGGTTTTAATGCTGAATAATAAAATACTGAAATAAACACGAGACGAATAATAATTAGGACTAGGATTTGATTTCGTTTCATCTCCCCCCTTGTGCATTCGAATCCCTTTTCCCTTATTTATGATCGTACTTGTAAATACCTTAGCATTGTTTAATTACAATAATTATAAGGCATGCCTGGTAATACTTCGGACCCGCAAATTCCCCTATAACATTGTAATTAAACGCCAAAAGCTATTCTCTACAGACATTCAAAGTGGCATTTGGCGACCCCGAACATTCCCCGTATTTTGAAATCAGCACTATCGATTTAGCCATACTTTCATATAAGGCACCTATGGAGGGGTGTGTCACTCACTGAACCTCCAATCGTTAGAATACAATCCTTATACTACGATATGACTAAAACGAGTACCTTTAGCAATCCGAGAATAAGCTTCATAAACAGCTCCATGCTCACCTGCGCGCGGCTTCATTAATCAGGACACGCGCTTCATGTGCGCTTAGCACACATGAAGCCTGGCCAATCTGCTCATGCGCTCCACGCGCGCTAAGCGCATATGGAGCGTGTGACTCGCTGCAGCTTTCCTTGATTTGTGGATCTAACCTCTTGATTCCTTTCTGATCTCATATGGTTTTCCTTTATCCCTTTTATCCGAATTATTATTGTATTTATCTGCCTTGGATTTGAATTGAAAAGATTCTATGATTTTCTTTTATTTATTTAATTTCTGAATCTACAATATCCTCCATTCTGATGCTTTTTCCACTCTTGTCCCAAATCTGCTATAATTCTGCATAAAATAGCAAATTTCTATTTAAAATAGCATCATATTCAAATTTGTATCAAATAAATACAATTATTATAAATATTAATAAAAAGGGATATTTTGGGGGCATAAATTACTATTTTAACCTTGATAAGTGTAATAAAAACTATATGAAAATAACGCTAATTTTACACTTATCAAGGATGCAAAACTAACGAAAAATTTTTGAGGGACCAAAAGCAAAAACCGGGTATTTTACGGGGACCAAAAACATATTTAACCCTTACCAAAAATTTGTTTCCTTTTTATTTGGTTGTCACTTTAAATGGTTACACTTTCTTGGCTTATTGGGCCATTATCGCCCATAAACACTTTAACATATTTCTTATTGCCAAAACAAGATCAAACCAATTTCCTTCATGAGTTTCTCATGAATGGGTTCAAGAACACCAAGAACACATGATGAATGTTCATCAAGAACATCAAAATCCAATAATTTCCAAAAAATTCACAAACTCAAGTATAGTCATCCATAAGCATTTTAATCAAGAAATTTCATACAAATTCATCCAAATATGCCAAACAACATCATCAAGTCCATACTTTGTTCATAAGCCCAGAAACATCATTTTTCATGATCAAATCACACCAATCAATTTTGTAATTCCAAACAATCACATGCATGCACTTAGATTCATCATACAAACGTGTTACAATCATCAAATAAATTTTTAAACACATGCAGCCCCATTAAAAGAAATGGTCGAACCTATTCAAGGAAAAAGGGGAAAATTTTTCAATCAAAACTCATGGTTTGCATGTATTCAAAATCATCATCTAAGCAAATTTTAACCAACAAACAACATTTTAAAACAATCATACAAAATCATCACCAAACAGCCGAACCATTTCTCAAAGAAATAGGTTCCAACAACTCATTTTCACAAAAGAAGAAGGGATAAGGACAAGGATCAAGGGTAATCCTTAACTCTAGTCATCAATCCTACTAGAGTTCAAGCTTCTCCCCCCCTTTACCTAAGGAAAACTTCTCTTGAAAAGGTGCAGCAAAATCCACAAAGACTCCTCCTTTGAACTCCTCTTGATCACCCAAACAAACTTCTACAATGGTTGGAGGCTAGATTTTTGTAGCTTAAGGTTCAAAAATGGAACCTTTAGCTTGAAATGTGAAGGAGAAAAATGGAGAAGATGGAGAGAATGAAGGAGAAGGCTCACGACTTCTTTTGGGAGAAATGGAGAAAATAGAAACAATTTTGCATGTTGGTAAGGAAAGAATGGACAAGTGTTATGGTAGGTTATGACACCATAGCTTTTTCATCTTACTTCTTGACTTTTGTCTTTAAAATGGATGTGAAGCCAACATGTGTCACACATGCACACACACACACGGCTTTGGGAGAGGGGAAAGGAAGGATGATGCATATTTTTCTGGCCCAGATCAAGGGTATTCGGGCCCGATTCCAGAAAGAGTAGAGGTAAAATGGTAATTTCACATCAAAATTTCCCAAAAATTCTTGAAAAATTCCTATAATTGTTCTAACCTATTCTAAGCCTAAAGATGTGAATAGAACTGACTTCTCACTTAAACTTTCTTATTTCCCAATTTTCCTAATTTTCCCAGTTTTTGCACACAACAGTCAATTTTTTAATAAGAGTAAGCAGATAGAAAATTATGGTTTTACACACAAAAATTCTATAAAGTTATAAATATCATTTTTAGTCCACTTTTAAGGTCCAAAGTATATTTTCCATATTATTCTACAAACTTTCATATGTTGGTTAGGGTTACACTGTAACATCCCATAATTAAGCTTGTAAAACTTTAAGCGGAAAGATATATGTGTATGTTTTAACTTTGGTGAGATTGAGAAATTAAGATTTAAAAAAAAAATAACTAAACTAAGTTTAAGAAAAATTTAGAGTTTTAACTTACTGGTAATCGATTACAGAGAGTTTCGTAATCGATTACCAGAAAGCTGAGTTTCTGGTAATCGATTACAAGGAGTTTGTAATCAATTACCTGAGAGCAGTAATTGTGGTAATCGATTACTCACAATCTGTAATCGATTACCCGAGAGCTGAATTTTTGGTAATCGATTACCAAGTATTGTAATCGATTACCAGTTTTCCAGAAGGGGTTCGTAAGTGTATCTTAGCCGTGAGTAATCAATTACCATATGTTGGTAATCGATTACTGAGCGGAAAAATATATATACCAGCAGCGAATTTCAGAAACATTTAAGGGAGAAAACCTAAACCTAGAGAGAGAGAGAGGAATTCTAGAGAGAGAAAGTGGCGGATCATTGTGGAATCAAGGATTAAAGCTTGTATTCATCTCTTCTTCACTTCTTTGCTTGAATTTCTAATTTTGGTGAGTAATCCTCACTTGATTGAGTAGGTAGAATTGGTCTCAAAGCATGTTCCCTACCTCTCCCACTCCCTTTCTCTGATTTTATTGAATATTGATGGATTAATTGTGTTGTTTTTGATTTTGAATATATTGAAATGTTTTTAATCGGATAGATTGAATTAATTTTCGATGTTCTTTAGTTTCGAGACTTTTGAGGCCATCGAAAGGTTCGAAACTATCGGAATGTCGAAATGATTCCCCTATTCGATTATGTTTTAAAGATTAAGGACTTCGGTCAATTTATTGTGTTTGTGTTTGATTTTGAATAAATTGAAATGTTTTTAATCGGATAGATTGAATTGATTTTTGATGTTCTTTAGTTTTGAGACTTTTGAGGCTATCGAAAGGTTCGAAACTATCGGAATGTCGAAATGATTCCTCTATTCGATTATGTTTTAAAGATTAAGGACTTCAGTCAATTATGGACTTCGGTCAACTATGGGAGAGTGGGATTCGTCCCCTGGGGAGATATCCCCTGTAGTCCGAGCTTGGGTCTAACTCTATAATGTGAAGTGATCATGGCCTTTGGGCAAAGCATTTAGTATATCATGATGCATATGGATTTTGTATGTGCAAAGAAATGATTATGTATAATTAGATATAAAGATCATAGATATCTGTTCCCTGCACCCATGCATTGAGTTTTATTCACTGAGATTTTTATCTCACCACGCGATATGTGGTTTATTTTAGACGCTCAGGTTCCTTCCTCTCGGGATGCTCAGCCTCAGAAGTGATTTGTTTGGTTGCAGGAGTGGTGACTTGGGTTGTAAACAAATTATGCATGTGTGTACATATTTCCAAGTTATGTTTGTAAACTTGTAGTATGTTATATTTGGGATTTGCATGTATACAGGACTTGTATATATTCATTCGGATAGTTAAACTCTAATCATGCTTAGAAGATTTAAGTTAATGTTTGGTTAAATTATCAGAATATGTTGGAAGTTTTGATAATTTATAGAACAGGTCGATATTCACAATGAAGCAACTTAAATTCTAAGTCTTGAATTTGGTCTCCAACGGATCAAATTCTGACTCTTGAAATTTAGGGTGTTACATTTTGGTATCAGAGCAGTTCATGTTGAGTCTCAAAAATATCATAAGGTTGTTTATGATGTTTTAAGACAACTAGATTCCCAAAGTTTTAACGGTTGACAAATTTGACTTAAATTACTTATCATAAATACACACATGCTTTAATGTTTTATCTATGATTTCAGCAAGAGTCACTATGAGCCTACATAAAAAGACTAAGTGTCGAAGTTGTCTGAAGAAGCAGAACTCGTCTGAAGAGTTGAAGCTGTCTGAAGTAGTTCAACCCGTCTGAAGTATCAGTGCTGTCTGAAGTCTCACTTATGACGTGGCACCCTCTGCTGAAGTTTGTGAAGACTTTTCTGAACCTCTGCTGCACGTACCTTTTCAAACACGTTTATAGCAAGGAACACAGAGACCTTTCCTGGTGATTTTGAATTTCATACACCACTGAGGAAATCTCTGCAACGCAGCCTCTGCAACAACATTTGTAGCAACCTTAATGCAAGAGAAACCTTGTACTGTGTCAGAAACATCAGAGCTCTCAGAAGCATGTCTCACAACGGATTAAATAGCATTTAATGCTATCTCTAAACGGTGGTATTTCAACGGATTAATATTTGGGTATAAATACCCCTCCATGAAAACCAGTATACAAGGACAAGAAAAAGAAAAAGAGAGAGAAGCGAATAGAAAAAAATCAAGTATACAAGAAAGCCCAGTGAAACATCACGCTGCAAGTTTTTACTCTGCAACAACTCTCTGATAAAAATTCGCTGTACACAGTTGCATATCCTGAGCATCCCTCAGATTTTATTATACATTGTATTGGTTTGAGCTTCAAACTCGTATAGTTTAAAAGCTTAAACCCTTTTCTTTGTAAACCTTGTTATAGAGCCTGGAGAGGCTTGGTTGATAAAAGAATACTTAGTTATAGAGCCTGGAGAGGCTTGGTTGATAAAAGAATACTTGGTTATAGAGCCTGGAGAGGCTTGGTTGATAAAAGAATACCTGGTTATAGAGCCTGGAGAGGCTTGGTTGATAAAAGAATTCTTGGTTATAGAGCCTGGAGAGGCTTGGTGTATAAAAGAATACTTGGTTATAGAGCCTGGAGAGGCTTGGTTGATAAAAGAATACTTGGGTGTAGAGCCTGAAGAGGCTTGACTGTAAAAGAATACTTGTAATCTTGAAAGATTAAAAGAAAATACAAGTGCTAGTTGGCATTGGGACTGGACGTAGCTCACAGTGGTAGTGAGTGAACCAGGATAAATTCCTTGGCTAAGTTTTCTTACCCTTATCTCTTGTCAATTCTTTTTATACTAATCAAGGGGTTAGAGTAATTAATCTGATATGTTATAAAGGCACAAAACATTGTTTTAAATCAGTATTTTTAGACCGTCTGAAAACTTCAGACAGTCCTTTAAGAGCCTGTATGAAATCGTGTTTTTAACACCTGTTTGCGAAAAGCTTTCTAAAATATTCAGAAACATTATTCAACCCCCTTTCTAGTGTTTCCCTGTGTTCCTACAGTTGGTACCAGAGCTCTACTCAGGGTTGAAGCACCTAACAAGTGTCTGAGGACTGAAAGATCCAAATGGAAGCTTCTAACAACAACAGGCAATACATCACAGAAGGAGCCTCTATCACAAGACCCCCAGCATTCAATGGAGAGGATTACCACTACTGGAGAGATCGTATGAAGTTGTTCATTGAGAGCAACAACATTGATGTTTGGGAGGTGGTCACTGATGGAGATTATGTGCCTATGCAAAATGGGTTGCCTATACCTAAGACTGAATGGACCCTGGAGCAGAAGACTAGAGTCCAGATGAACGCTAAAGCCAAACTCTATCTGATATGTTCCTTGAATAAATCAGAATATGAGAAGGTCCATGGATGCACTTCTGCCAAGGAGATTTGGGATACTCTTGCAGCAGCCCATGAAGGGACTGAAACTGTCAAGCAATCCAAAATCAGCATGCTTATACATCAGTATGAGATGTTTAAGATGGAAGAAACTGAAACTATTGACCAAATGTTTGGGAGGTTTCAGACCATAACCAATGGACTCAGGTCCTTAGGAAGAACCTATGAATCTGGAGACAACAACAGAAAGATTCTAAGAAGTCTACCTAAGTCCTGGAGACCCAAAGTCACTGCCATTCAAGAGGCAAGAGATTTGAACTCTCTGAGAATGGAAGAACTGTTGGGATCACTCAAAGTCCATGAACTTTAGCTTGGAGAAGATGACAACAAGAAGAAGTCTCTGGCTCTAAACTCCAAGGTCAAACAGTCTAGGCATGGCAGCATGAAGGCTATGCAAGCTGAGGACACTTCAGAAGCAGATGAAGATTCTGAAGATAGCTCAGAAGATGAAAATGATCTTGCTCTTTTAAGCAGAAAGATCAAGAGAATGTTGCAGAACAGAGGAAAGTTCAGAAAGAACCAACCGTCATCATCCAAATCAGGTAAGACAGGTAAAGAGTCTAACCCTGATAAAATTTCTTGCTTTGAATGTAAGCAACCAGGACATATGAAGGCTGATTGTCCAAAACTGAAGAAAAACAACTTCAAGAAGTTTTTCAAAAAGAAGAAAAGTCTCATGGCAACATGGGAAGACCTTGATGAATCAACCTCAGAAGAAGAAGAAGAAGACACTTCAGAAGAGGCAAATCTGTGTCTCATGGCTAGTCTACCATCCTCAGACAGCTCTGAAGCTGAGGTATTTCCTCTTACTCTACAAGAAATGTATGATGATCTGGTGGAAAGCTCTCAAGAACTTTTCCAAGAGTATAAGAATCTATCCAAAGCCCACACAGAAATGTGTAACAAATATGAGGCACTTGAGATAGAACATATTATGCTCAAAGAAAAGGTTCTTGAGACTAAAAACTGCAGTTCACAAGCTGTGTCTGAAGAAAATGAGAAACTTCAGAAGCAGGTTGTGGAACTGACAAAAGATCTGGCCAAATTTGTCAAAGGAACTAAAAATCTGAATGTAATGCTTGGAAATCAAAGGCATTCCCTTGACAAAACTGGACTAGGCTTTTGTGATCATAACTTGTCTAAACCTCCTACTGTCTTAAATTTTTCAAAAAGAAAGGTTACTAGGTGCTCTCACTGTGGTAAGCCTGGACACAATGAGGCTCAGTGCAAACACAGGAAAAAGACAAGGCCCAAAGCTAAGAAGAAAGGACCCAAAAGAATATGGGTACCTAAAAACTTAATTATTCCTGTTGCAGATGTGTTTAACAGGACAAAGGAGACCCCGCAAATGGTACCTGGACAGTGGGTGCTCGCGACACATGACAGGAGAAAGGTCTTTGTTCCAAAACCTTAGACCTAGAGCTGGTGGAATGGTCACCTTTGGTGGAAATCAGCAAGGGAAGATCATTGGAATAGGGACTGTAGGTATATCTCCTTCATCCCTTATTAAAAATGTACTTCTAGTGGAGGGACTACAACATAACTTACTGAGCATAAGTCAATTATGTGACAGTGGTTATGTGGTATCCTTTACTAAGGAAGGATGCATAGTCAAAGACTCCTCTAAGCAAATCCTCTTTACTGCTAAGAGACACAGCAATGTGTACAAAATTGATCTAGAGGATCTAGCAAGTCAAAATGTAAAGTGTTTCATTTCTGTTGAAGATGAAAAACAGATTTGGCATCAAAGACTTGGGCATGCCAGCTTGAGATTAATCTCAAGATTAGCAAAACACAATCTTGTTAAAGGATTGCCCAAGCTTTCATACAAATCTGACATTTTATGTGAAAGCTGTCTGAAAGGGAAACAAACAAGACACTCTTTTAAGAGTAAAGATGTTGTTTCAACTAGCAGACCACTAGAACTTTTACACATTGACTTGTTTGGTCCTATTAGAACAGAAAGTCTTAGTGGTAAGAAATATGGCTTGGTCATTGTTGATGACTATTCTAGATTTACTTGGGTGTTATTCCTAAGAAGCAAGGATGAGACTTTTAGGAATTTCACAGTATTCTGCAAGAAGGTACAGAATGAGAAAGGATTCTGTATTTCTGTTATCAGAAGTGATCATGGTGGAGAGTTTGAGAATGCAAACTTTCAAATGTTCTGTGATGAGAATGGGATCTCACACAATTTCTCTGTGGCTAGAACACCTCAACAGAATGGGGTTGTTGAGAGGAAGAACAGAAGTTTGCAAGAGATGGCAAGGACCATGCTCAACTCATGCAGCTTACCAAGAACCTTCTGGGCAGAAGCTGTTAGCACAACATGTTACCTTCAAAACAGAATATTGGTAAGACCAATTCTTAAAAAGACTGCCTATGAACTGTGGAAAGGAAGAAAACCCAACATATCATATTTCCACACCTTTGGATGTGAATGTTTTATACTCAACACCAAGGATGATCTTGGAAAATTTGATGCAATGTCTGATAAAGGATTTTTCATTGGATATTCTGAAACATCTAAAGCCTATAGAGTGTATAACTCTAGAACTTTAACTGTTGAAGAAACTATTCATGTTAAATTCAATGATAACAAAGAGATTGATAGAGAACTATCAGATCTAGAGGATGATTTTGCAGGAATGGAGCTGAATGACCACAGCAGCTCGAAGGATGAGCAGCTGTCTGAAGTACCTACTGTTACTAAACCTCTTCAGATAAATATTGAGTCTCAGACAGATCAAACAGATGTGATACCTCCTCAGAAACCTGATTGGAAATACAAATCACATCATCCTAAAGAGCAAATCATTGGCAGCACTTCAGAAGGAGTTAAGACAAGATCAAAATTCAAGATTCTGAATTCTCTTGCTCTCCTATCTGAAATAGAGCCAAAGAACATTGATGAAGCTCTGCATGATGAAGGGTGGATCCTAGCCATGCAAGAAGAGCTGAATCAGTTTGCTAGGAGTGATGTCTGGACTCTTGTTCCTAAACCCCATGGGAAAACTATTATTGGAACCAAATGGGTGTTCAGAAACAAGCTGTCTGAAGAAGGCAAGGTAGTCAGAAACAAGGCAAGATTAGTTGCTCAAGGATACAACCAGCAAGAAGGTATTGATTTCACTGAAACCTTTGCCCCAGTGGCCAGGTTAGAAGCAATTAGAATTCTTTTATCTTATGCTGTAAATAATGGCATCAAGCTATATCAAATGGATGTCAAAAGTGCCTTCCTCAATGGTCTCATTGAAGAAGAAGTCTTTGTTAGACAACCCCCTGGTTTTGAAGATATTGCATTTCCTGAACATGTTTTCAAACTCAAAAAGGTTATCTATGGTCTGAAACAAGCCCCAAGAGCTTGGTATGACAGATTAAGCAGTTTTCTAATCTCAAATGGTTTTGAAAGAGGAAAAGTGGACACAACTCTTTTTAGAAAACAGTCTAACAAAGATCTTATACTTGTTCAGATATATGTTGATGACATTATCTTTGGTTCAACTAACTCTTCATTATGCAAGGAGTTTTCAGAGTTAATGCAATCAGAATTTGAAATGAGTTTAATGGGTGAACTAAAATTTTTCTTAGGACTTCAGATTAAGCAAGATTCTGACTGTATATGGATCCATCAAGAAAAATATACAAAGGAAATGCTTAAGAAGTTTAACTTACATGATTGCAAACCCATGTCAACTCCAATGCATCCCTCTGCATCTTTAAATAAAGATGAGAAGGAAGAACCAGTGAATCAAACTTTGTATAGAGGAATGATTGGATCATTACTATATCTAACAGCAAGCAGACCTGACATAATGTTCAGTGTATGTCTGTGTGCTAGATTTCAATCTGATCCAAGAAGTGCTCACTACAAAGCTGTAAAAAGAATTTTCAGATATCTTAAAGGTACTACTAATCTTGGTTTGTGCTATAAGAAAAGTAAGGATTGCAGGTTATAGGTTACTGTGATGCTGATTTTGCTGGAGACAGAATTGAAAGAAAAAGCACTAGTGGTGGATGTCATTTCTTTGGAGAAAATATGATTAGCTGGTCAAGCAAAAGGCAAAGCACAATTGCCTTATCAACAGTTGAAGCAGAATACATCTCAGCAGCCAATTGTTGCTCACAACTGTTATGGGTGAAGTATCAGTTAGAAGATTTTAACATTACTATATTTGCTATACCTGTTTTGTGTGATAATACAAGTGCTATTAATTTGTCTAAGAATCCCATTCAACATTCTAGGGCTAAACATATAGAAATAAAACATCATTTCATTAGAGACTATGTTCAGAAAGGTATTTTTGATATTCAGTTTATTGATACAGAGCATCAATGGGCTGATATATTCACAAAACCTCTGACTGAAGATAGATTTAAGTTCATTAGAAATAATCTGAACATACATGCATTTTGAATGAGTGTGATCCGATCTGTCAAAAATGATGTATCTGAAATTTCAGCCTGTCTGAAACAAGTAACTTGTCTGAAATTTTGGGTTGTCTGAAATTCATATGGGTTTCTGAAATCTGTCACTTGTCTGAAGTAAACAAATGACGTGGCTTTATGAGACGGTTTAATTCCATTTATTTTGTCTCTTCCACTTCGCACGTTTTCCTATGTCCGCGCACCCAGTACATGCCATCATTGCTTTATGGATCTATAAATACGGAAGCTAGTGGGTCACAGAATTTCACCGTTCACTATTCAGTAGTCATCTCTTGAGATCCTTCTTCTACAAGCAATTCTTTTTCTCTCTCAAGTTATTCAGAAAACTCTCCAATGGCCCCTAAGAAATCTGCTGGAAGCAACATCGTGAAGACTAAGGGTGTAGTTCTGGAGGATCTTCAATCTCTGGGAATGGACTTGTTTGCTGAGTTCGATGCAGCTGGGTGGACTCCGTATTTCAATCACAACTTGACACAGTGGCATGAGCAAAGTGTGCTGGATTTCTGGGCTACTGCCAGAGGAATACCCAATCCTCAGGGTATCTACACTAGCATCAAGGCCACAGTACGTGGTGTTCCTGTCTTCGTTGATGAAGATATCCTTGCTCACATCTGTGAGGTCAGAACTGAAGGAGCAGTATTCACTCCTGGCTGGGAAGCATGAAATGGAGGACAAAAGCAGTTCACAGAGTTTCTGTATGGCACCTCTGAACCAGTACGCTTGGATGCAAAGCATATGTCAGACAAGGCTAGGGTTTTGCATGCCATCTTAGGGTGCTCTATAATCCCTAAGAATGGAAGCAGAAACCATGTTTCCGAGTTGGAAAGATTTTGTCTGATTTTTTGTTTCTTTATCTGAACATTCCCCTAAATACAATCAATGGCCTATCTCATATTTTTGTGAGTTCATTTTTAATACTATGATATATGTTTTATCTGAATTTATTGCTCTGTTACTGTTTTGCTCTGATATTCCCTTTTGATTGATGAAAAAAGGGGGGAGTATTAAAATCTAATAAAATCTGAATCTGAAGTGATTACAGGACTCAGGGGGAGTACAAATGTTTTTCTGAGAAATCTGAACAAAGGAGTGAAATATACCTTAAACAGATCCTGTTAAAGGATACTTCTATCTCAGGGGGAGCCTTCTTATTCTTAAAAACTGATTACAGATTTGTATATTTTAACCAAATTTGTCATCATTAAAAAGGGGGAGAATGTTGAGTCTCAAAAATATCATAAGGTTGTTTATGATGTTTTAAGACAACTAGATTCCCAAAGTTTTAACGGTTGACAAATTTGACTTAAATTACTTATCATAAATACACACATGCTTTAATGTTTTATCTATGATTTCAGCAAGAGTCACTATGAGCCTACATAAAAAGACTAAGTGTTGAAGCTGTCTGAAGAAGCAGAACTCGTCTAAAGAGTTGAAGCTGTCTGAAGTAGTTCAACCCGTCTGAAGTATCAGTGCTGTCTGAAGTCTCACTTATGACGTGGCACCCTCTGCTGAAGTTTGTGAAGACTTTTCTGAACCTCTGCTGCACGTACCTTTTCAAACACGTTTATAGAAAGGAACACAGAGACCTTTCCTGGTGATTTTGAATTTCATACACCACTGAGGAAATCTCTGCAACGCAGCCTCTGCAACAACATTTGTAGCAGCCTTAATGCAAGAGAAACCTTGTACTGTGTCAGAAACATCAGAGCTCTCAGAAGCATGTCTCACAACGGATTAAATAGCATTTAATGCTATCTCTAAACGGTGGTATTTCAACGGATTAATATTTGGGTATAAATACCCCTCCATGAAAACCAGTATACAAGGACAAGAAAAAGAAAAAGAGAGAGAAGCGAATAGAAAAAAATCAAGTATACAAGAAAGCCCAGTGAAACATCACGCTGCAAGTTTTTACTCTGCAACAACTCTCTGATAAAAATTCGCTGTACACAGTTGCATATCCTGAGCATCCCTCAGATTTTATTATACATTGTATTGGTTTGAGCTTCAAACTCGTATAGTTTAAAAGCTTAAACCCTTTTCTTTGTAAACCTTGTTATAGAGCCTGGAGAGGCTTGGTTGATAAAAGAATACTTAGTTATAGAGCCTGGAGAGGCTTGGTTGATAAAAGAATACTTGGTTATAGAGCCTGGAGAGGCTTGGTTGATAAAAGAATACTTGGTTATAGAGCCTGGAGAGGTTTGGTTGATAAAAGAATACTTGGTTATAGAGCCTGGAGAGGCTTGGTTGATAAAAGAATACTTGGTTATAGAGCCTGGAGAGGCTTGGTTGATAAAAGAATACTTGGGTGTAGAGCCTGAAGAGGCTTGACTATAAAAGAATACTTGTAATCTTGAAAGATTAAAAGAAAATCCAAGTGCTAGTTGGCATTGGGACTGGACGTAGCTCACAGTGGTAGTGAGTGAACCAGGATAGATTCCTTGGCTAAGTTTTCTTACCCTTATCTTTTGTCAATTCTTTTTATACTAATCAAGGGGTTAAAGTAATTAATCTGATATGTTATAAAGGCACAAAACATTGTTTTAAATCAGTATTTTTAGACCGTCTGAAAACTTCAGACAGTCCTTTAAGAGCCTGTCTGAAATCGTGTTTTTAACACCTGTTTGCGAAAAGCTTTCTAAAATATTCAGAAACACTATTCAACCCCCCTTCTAGTGTTTCCCTGTGTTCCTACAGTTCAATCCTATTGGACTGTGAAATTAGGATATTCTGTGGTTTGTTAGTAATTTCTCATGTATTATTCTGTGAATTGAGAGACTGATCACCTCGATATTTACTTTATGATATGTAGAGAGTTATGGCAGGCAACAGGAGGGGTAGGCCAAGGGTTAACCGTTCTTCTTCACCTTCCGCATCTTCTCATGAACCTACACCGGATCCTATGGTGGCAGCACTTCAAGCTCTTACTCAAATGATGGAGGATCAGGCGGCTACAAATACCGCAATACTTCAGGAGCTAGCTAGGCAACTCCCGGAACAACCACCTCCTACTGTGGATTTCTTTTCAGTAGGATTGTCTGAATTCAGGAAGCATAACCCTCCACAATTCAACGGTGTTTATGATCCTGATGTAGCAGCTTGGTGGCTTAAGGATCTGAATCGGATTTTTGATGTGATGAAGTGTTCCGATGAAGGTAAGGTGGGGTTGGTTGTTTACATGATGAGAGGGGAACCTGAAGATTGGTGGAAGACTGCCAAGATTCAGGTTACAGAGGCAGAGGCACCACTAACCTGGGAAATATTTCAAAGTCTTTTTCTGGAGAAATATTTTCCAGCCATTATCAAGAGGCAGAAGGAGGTAGAGTTTCTACAACTTAAGCAAGGAGATATGACAGTAGGGCAGTATGTATCCAAGTTTGAAGAGTTGTCAAAGTATTTACGATACCTTAAGGCAGTCAATGATGAAGAGTGGAGGTGTACACAGTTTGAGGGAGGTTTGAGGCCGGAGTTGATAGATCGAGTTGCAGCCTTGGAAATCAGAAATTTCTCTACCTTAGTAAGTAAATGTTACATTATTGAGAAGAATTGCAACGGAGCTGTACCACCTTCTATACCACAAGAGGTCAAGGGAAAGAGAAAGGTAGAAATTGGTAATCAAGGTAAAAATTTCAAACCCAAGTGGCAGAATAAACCATCTGTGGCTGCCCAATCTTCTCAGCACAAGGATACTCGTAAGTGTTTGGAGTGCGGGAAAGAACATTTAGGAGAATGTTTAACGGGGAAGAACGTTTGTTATTTCTGCAAGCAAGCCGGACACTTCGAGAAGGATTGCCCCAAAATCAAGGGACGACAGAAGCCTCAATCAACTGGTAGAGTCTTTACACTCAGCGGGCAAGTGGCAGCTTCGTCAGATAATCTGCTAAGAGGTATATGCACCTTAGGGGAGAAGACTTTAATTGTATTGTTTGATTCAGGAGCATCACATTCTTTTGTTTCTTTTGAGTGTGTGGATAGATTGAAGTTACCTACCGCTTCTTTACCATATGTCCTTAATGTTATAACTCCAGCTAAAGAAGCTATTTCTACTTCTCTTGTGTGTCTGAATTGTTCTTTAATTATCCAAGAAAGAGCATCTGTGATTGATTTAATTTGTTTTCCTTTGACTGGTATTGATATTATACTGGGAATGGACTGGTTATCTTTCAATCAGGTATTATTGGATTGTTTCAATAAAAGGGTTGTTTTTCCCGATCTTTCTATTCCTTCTAAGGATAGACCACCCATTCTTTTGTCTAGTATTTCACAGATTTCCCAAAGTATCCATGACGGGGGTGAATGTTTTGTTTTGTTACTTTCCTCAACTTTAGAATCAAAGTTGGATTTGAACAGTGTAGCTACAGTTCGGGAGTACCAAGATGTTTTTCCTAGTGAAGTTTTAACCTTACCACATGAGCGAGAAATAGAGTTTACTATAGATTTGCTACCAGGTTCAGGACCTATTTCTAAGGCACCTTATCGTATGTCTTCTTTAGAGCTTAGTGAACTTAAGAAACAATAAGAAGATTTGTTAGAAAAAGGGTTCATTAGGCCTAGTGTTTCTCCTTGGGGGGCTCCAGTGTTGTTGGTGAAAAAGAAAGATGGGAGTATGAGGCTATGTGTAGATTTTAGACAATTGAATAAAGTTACAATTAAGAATAAATACCCCTTGCCCAGGATAGATGACCTTTTAGACCAGCTTATAGATGCTTCAGTATTTTCCAAAATAGATTTGAGGTCAGGATACCATCAGATTAGGATAAGGAAGGAAGACGTTCAAAAAACCGCTTTCAGAACTAGGTATGGACACTACGAGTATTTGGTGATGCCATTCGGTGTCACTAATGCGCCGACAGTGTTCATGGACTACATGAACCGAATCTTCCGACCTTTCCTAGACAAATTTGTTATTGTATTCATAGATGATATCTTGATTTATTCCTATAGTTTGGAAGACCATGAGCGTCACCTAAGGCTTGTATTAGAAGTTTTGAGGGAAAAGAAATTATTTGCAAATCCGGGGAAGTGTGAATTTTGGATGAATAGAGTTCATTTCTTAGGTCACGTGATTTCAGGAGAGGGAGTGTCAGTTGACCCTAATAAGGTAGAGTCTGTTCTTAAGTGGGAAAGGCCTAGAATGGTCACCGAGATTAGAAGCTTTTTAGGCTTAGCTGGCTACTACAGGAGATTCATTAAAGGATTTTCCCGTTTAGCATTACCCCTCACTAGATTAACTCGAAAGGGTCAAGCCTTTGTGTGGGACGATGGCTGTGAGCAAAGTTTTATAGAGCTAAAAAGCAGGTTAACTAGTGCCCCGGTATTGGCATTACCGGATGTGTCTAAGACCTTTGAGGTATTTTGTGATGCCTCTGGGAGGGGACTTGGGGGTGTTCTGATGCAGGATAGGAGGGTAGTAGCTTATGCATCTAGGCAATTGAGGCCTCACGAGGAAAATTATCCTACCCATGACTTAGAATTAGCTTTTGTGGTATTTGCCCTCAAAATTTGGAGGCATTACTTGTTTGGTGTGAGGTTTGAGGTCTTTAGTAATCACAAGAGTTTGAAATATCTATTTGATCAGAAAGAACTCAACATGAGGCAAAGAAGGTGGATGGAATTTCTTAAAGATTATGATTTTGAGTTAAAATACCATCCAGGTAAAGCCAATGTAGTGGCTGATGCTCTCAGCAGGAAATCCTTGCATGTGTCATCCTTGATGATACATGAGATGAGTCTTTTAGAGAAGTTTAGAGATATGAACCTGAGGGTAGAATTAGGAGTAGGCAGCATTTAGATGTACAGGTTAGAAATTTCTAGTGAATTTCAGACTCTGATCAGGGAAGCTCAGGGTTCGGACCTTGATCTTCAAGGTAAGAAGGGACAGTTAGGATTCTCGGAGTCAGTTGAGGGCATGATACTTTTTCAGGGTAGAATCTGTATACCTAAGGGGGGTAGAGTAAAACAGTTGGTATTAGAAGAGGCTCATAAAGGTAAAATGTCTATACATCCTGGTTCTACCAAGATGTATCAGGATTTAAGGAAGTTTTGGTGGGTAGGTATGAAAAGGGAGATAGCTGAGTTTGTATCTAAGTGCTTGATTTGTCAGCAAGTGAAAATAGAACATCAGAAACCATCCGGTGTTCTGTTACCTTTAGAGATCCCTGAGTGGAAATGGGAGAGTATAGCTATGGACTTTGTGGTAGGACTACCTCGAGTCCAAGCTGGGTTTGATACCATTTGGGTTATAGTGGATCGTTTGACTAAGTCAGCTCATTTCCTTCCGGTTAAGAATACCTTTTCCCTAAGTAAGTTAGTTGAATTGTATGTTAGGGAGATTGTCAGATTACATGGTATTCCTGCTAGTATCATATCTGATAGAGACCCTAGGTTCACCTCTAGGTTCTGGAATGCATTACACCAGTCATTCGGGACTAAGCTTAGGTTTAGTACCGCTTATCATCCTCAGACTGATGGTCAGTCAGAGAGAACTATCCAAACCTTAGAGGACATGTTGAGAGCCTGTGTATTAGAAGAGTCGGGCAGTTGGGATAGGTACTTACCACTCGTAGAGTTTGCCTACAATAATAGTTTCCATAGCAGCATAGGCATGGCACTATATGAGGCCCTGTATGGTAGAAAGTGAAGATCTCCTTTGTGTTGGCATGAGGTTGGGGAGAAAGCCCTTTTAGGTCCGGAACTGGTTCAGGAAACCTCAAAAAAGATTAGAACCATTAGGGAAAAACTTGTTACTGCCCAGAGCCGTCAGAAAAGCTATGCTGACACTAGAAGGAAGGATTTAGAATTTGAAGAAGGGGAACATGTGTTTTTAAGAATAACTCCTGTCATTGGTACAAGGAAGTCTGTGAAATCTAGGAAACTAGGCTCCAGGTTTATTGGTCCATTTCAAATCATGCAGAGGGTTGGCCCTCTTGCATACAGAGTTGCCCTTCCACCACATCTGTCCAAAATTCACAATGTTTTTCATGTGTCCAAGTTGAGAAAATATGTGTATGATCCTTCTCATGTGTTATCTTCTGAACAAATACAATTAGAGGACAATCTCACCCTACCTGCAAGACCTGTTCAGATTATTGACAGAAGTACCAAGACCCTGAGGAGTAGGGATATTCCTTTGGTTAAGGTGGTTTGGCAAGGTTTGTCTATGAATGAAGCTACATGGGAAAAAGAAGATGTCATCAGAAAACATTTTCCTAGTCTTTTCGAGTAAGGTATGTTTGTTTTGCTTTGTATTAGCAAATTTTAGGGACAAAATTTCGCTAAGGGGGGTAGAATGTAACATCCCATAATTAAGCTTGTAAAACTTTAAGCGGAAAGATATATGTGTATGTTTTAACTTTGGTGAGATTGAGAAATTAAGATTTAAAAAAAAAAAACTAACTAAACTAAGTTTAAGAAAAATTTAGAGTTTTAACTTACTGGTAATCGATTACAGAGAGTTTCGTAATCGATTACCAGAAAGCTGAGTTTCTGGTAATCGATTACAAGGAGTTTGTAATCGATTACCTGAGAGCAGTAATTGTGGTAATCGATTACTCACAGTCTGTAATCGATTACCTGAGAGCTGAATTTTTGGTAATCGATTACCAAGTATTGTAATCGATTACCAGTTTTCCAGAAGGGGTTCGTAAGTGTATCTTAGCTGTGAGTAATCGATTACCATATGTTGGTAATCGATTACTGAGCGGAAAAATATATATACCAGCAGCGAATTTCAGAAACATTTAAGGGAGAAAACCTAAACCTAGAGAGAGAGATAGGAATTCTAGAGAGAGAAAGTGGCGGATCATTGTGGAATCAAGGATTGAAGCTTGTATTCATCTCTTCTTCACTTCTTTGCTTGAATTTCTAACTTTGGTGAGTAATCCTCACTTGATTGAGTAGGTAGAATTGGTCTCAAAGCATGTTCCCTACCTCTCCCTCTCCCTTTCTATGATTTTATTGAATATTGATGGATTGATTGTGTTGTGTTTGATTTTGAATATATTGAAATGTTTTTAATCGGATAGATTGAATTGATTTTCGATGTTCTTTAGTTTCGAGACTTTTGAGGCCATCGAAAGGTTCGAAACTATCGGAATGTCGAAATGATTCCCCTATTCGATTATGTTTTAAAGATTAAGGACTTCGGTCAATTTATTGTGTTTGTGTTTGATTTTGAATATATTGAAATGTTTTTAATCGGAGAGATTGAATTGATTTTCGATGTTCTTTAGTTTTGAGACTTTTGAGGCTATCGAAAGGTTCGAAACTATCGGAATGTCGAAATGATTCCCCTATTCGATTATGTTTTAAAGATTAAGGACTTCGGTCAATTATGGACTTCGGTCAACTATGGGAGAGTGGGATTCGTCCCCTGGGGAGATATCCCCTGTAGTCCGAGCTCGGGTCTAACTCTATAATGTGAAGTGATCATGGCCTTTGGGCAAAGCATTTAGTATATCATGATGCATATGGATTTTGTATGTGCAAAGAAATGATTATGTATAATTAGATATAATTATCATAGATATCTATTCCCTGCACCCATGTATTGAGTTTTATTCACTGAGATTTTTATCTCACCACGCGATATGTGGTTTATTTTAGACCCTCAGGTTCCTTCCTCTCGGGATGCTCAGCCTCAGAAGTGATTTGTTTGGTTGCAGGAGTGGTGACTTGGGTTGTAAACAAATTATGCATGTGTGTACATATTTCCAAGTTATGCTTGTAAACTTGTAGTATGTTATATTTGGGATTTGCATGTAAATAGGACTTGTATATATTCACTCGAATAGTTAAACTCTAATCATGCTTAGAAGATTTAAGTTAATGTTTGGTTAAATTATCAGAATATGTTGGAAGTTTTGATAATTTATAGAACAGGTCGATATTCACAATGAAGCAACTTAAATTCTAAGTCTTGAATTTGGTCTCCAACGGATCAAATTCTGACTCTTGAAATTTAGGGTGTTACATACACTGCTAACCAGGGGCATTTTGGTCTTTACCCAAAAGTGCCAGAAAATTCTAAATAAATTTCTAAAATTCATTATTAATTATATTAAGACCATTTTGACTAAAAATATAGATCTCTTTAAGTTTTAGCTATTTTTCATAATTAAAGCTATATTTTCCGTAATTGTATAATAACTAAGGGTATCTTAGGTAATTTTCTCAAACACCTTTCTAGAAAAATTATTTATAATTATGGTTGGATAATTCCAAAAATGTAAATTTGATTGTTTATCAATAGTTCCTAATTACCTCATAATTAAATTATTATTTTTTTAAACTTTCTCTAACTTATTTATATACTGGTAGGGGAAATTGTGGGTGTCACATCTCTCCCCTCCTTTAAGAAATTTCGTCCTCGAAATTTGAAGTTCCTATTATTGGATGGGGTTAAATCTAGTTTCCCAAGCTTTAAGAGTTACTCTTCTAGTTGGATCATATAAGACCTTAATGGTTCCTTAAAAGTTGGATAATCATTTTAAACTACTTGTGGATGTAGGGATGATATCTTGAATTAAGATCAACCTAGCTTTCAAAGTCTTACCTATTTTCTAACAACTAATAGCAAATTTTGAAACCTTTACCTAACACCTTACCAAAAATTCTTGTACGATCTAATATTCCATAAGATTTGATAAGGAACATCTATTTTCGATGAACAGATCTTATCAAACTTCCCACCATCATTCATACTACCTTATTTCTAACTAGAGTGCTAAGTTAATCCTTTATGAGGTGTGCTACTACGCTACCCCCGTCTCCTTCCTCGGATATTTGGCAAGCAACTGGACACTCCCCTTCAGCTTATAATCAACATAGAGTTACAATACCTAATGAAACGCACAATTTCAATCCATAAATCAAATCGCTATATTTTCCTATAAAAATTATCTTAAGAATCACCAAAGTATGTTCCTTACGATAACTATTTTCCTTAACATTTTCTTCTAATTCCCAATGACCCCTCGCAATATCTTGTTTTCTTACAACTCTAAAATGTCCATTTTCCTTCACCATGTATAAATATCTGATTCCGCAACAGTTACAAGTGTTGTTTATTATACCTATGATTACATTAGTTCCCTTGGTCTTAATATCAACACTCTTACTGATCTAGTTAATCTTTCATCACTTCCTTGTATAAAGATTCTAAGTTCTTTCTTTCTCAAGAATCTTAAATTCATCGCTATCCCCATTAAGATGAAATCCTTTGACTCATGTATCAATTTGTTTTTGCCCTATCTATCACTATTAATCGTTGTAGGATCTTTCTACCTAAAATATCAATCAACACTTATAACCAAGGCTTAACTCCATAAGCTGTTACTCCCAAGAAGGTCTCATCATCCATCATCACCTTGTATCCTTTTTACCGTAAAACTACGCCTTTTTATAACCACACATATCCTTTTCCTAAACAAAATGCATCTCAAGGGTTTTACTTCTATCTAAATAAGGTTCATAATTAGACAGTTCCACTTATAACCTACTTGTCCTTAATAATTAACCCTGAGATTGTCCCAAGGGATTATGTACATACTGTTAGGTCCTAGGAATAGGTGAGAACGCTGCATGAAGATAAATTGGCTTGAATGAGGCTAGAATATTGGGTTCACAGAGGAGGGAAAGGAACACCAATGATAACCGATACAGATGTAATTTCTAGACACCTATAGCATTCGTAGCACAATCCAAAAGCAGATTGTAACATCACCTATAGTCTCGATATATAGTTAGAGGTAATCTATCTTTAAACCTATCTTAGAGAATATTATTATTTTTATTTTTATTCCTTATGGTCATTCTACTTCCATGGATTGCATTTGTCCCCTAGGGCATCCTTACACAAAACATCACCTACTTATGTGTACTATTCCAATCTTCAAAACCCTGCCTAAATATTTACCGATTGAAATACTCTTCTTTGAGAGTATAATCCCATTAAGATCAATGCGTAAACTAATCTTATAAATTAGTATGATTATACTCGATCAACACACCCATGACTTTTACCAAATCCAATCTTAATCATTTATGAGATTTCACTCACATACCTCTTTCAATTTATAGGAGCGTCAATCAAGTATATATATCTTATTTAAACTTTCTCTATCTTATTTATATATTGGTAGGGGAAATTGTGGGTGTCACACCCTTGTGAAGCAAAGGAATTGAGAGCGGACAACTGTGAATCTTCCAAGCCTCAGGAGAAGAAGACCCATGCATATCAGAACAAGAAGCCCAAGAAAAGAAAAGTCAGGCCAAAGAAGTCAACAGCATGGTCTAATTCCAGAAAGAAGCCCAAATGGTTAGAGTCAAATCACACTAAAGATTGTTCCGAGGAAAGAGGATGTGGAGGTTTACTGCCCAGAGAAGTCAAGGATGCAGCACAAAAGCTCACCAAAAGATTCCCGTTTCAGCCACCTTGAATGAAACAGGCGTCAAGCTATATGACGTTAAACGAGCGCTTCCTGGGAGGCAACCCAGTGTTCTATTTATCATTTTTGCATTTTTAATTTCAAAAATTTTTGTGTTAATTTTGTTTAGTTAGGATTGTGTGTTTGTTTAGTTTAGGAATTATTAGGAACTGGTTGAGTAAGTGTGAGGAAAAGAAAGATGGAAACCTTGATCAGTAGGAAGTAGCAGAAAAATTGACTAAGTGTTGCAGAAATTTAATTCTGCTTTCTGCGCTTAGCATAGGTAAAGCGCATAAATGCTCAATTAAACACTATTTTCTACCCTTCACCTGCGCTCAACGCGGGGTAAAGTGTAGAAATGCACAAAAGTTTATGTTTTGTGCGCTTCACCTGCGCTAAGCGCAGGTATGCGCAACAGCTTATATTCAAATTTGAAACAGGGGAAGGTGATTCCAAACCTTCGCCCTTGTTTTTCTTCAGAGCTCTGTGCGTGATTCTCTGCTTCTCCAACCCTTTTTCTGCCCTTTCTCACCCACAACCCTCTTTCATTCTTACTTCTTGTGGTATATAAGGTATGTCTTTGAGTTTTTATTTGATTTTTACTGATTAAAATCCTCTGTTTCTTTGTTTTGCTTGATTGAACCTTAGGGTAGCAAACTTAGGCTTGTAAAGTTGCATGTTTCTAGGATTATTCATCAATGTAGCCTTTTGGTTGATATTCTGGCTGTGTTTAGTATTTGAAACTGATGACTATTGGTATGCTCAGTGGTTTTTGCAATTTGAAATGGTCAAATGGGGCGATGCTCTGTTTTTGTTCTAAAAAATTTACAATGACCATTCTTAGTGAGCTTTGAATTGATTCATGCTGAATGATTGAATAAATTTCTTTGACTGGGTCTGATAACACTTGCCAAATGCATGCTCTGTTTTGAATTGTGTTGGTTCCAATGAGGAACATGTTTTCATTGATTATTCATGCAATGCAAATTGGTTGTTGATTTTACCTGGTGCTACACTGATTAAAAATTGGTTAATTGGTTGTTGTTCATACACTGCGGATAATTGGATTGTGCACTCCATTTCACCTGCCTTGACTGATTATGTGTAGTATTCAACTTTTGCAAATGGTTCGCACCAAGATAACCAACGCTATTAGTGGTTCTAGTTCTAGGGGAGGTAAAGGCAAAAGGGCAAAAAATGACCCCCCCCCCCTTTGATGCAGGGCGATTCAAGGACACCCAAGCTCAGGACAAATACAGCTACATCCAGAACTGTAATTTCATCTTAGAGAGGCGAGTAGAACTCCATGCTGGGGAGTTCGAGGAGTTCAACATGGAGATCACCCGAAGGAGATGGAGGCGGGTGGCTGAGTCGGATAGACATTATGATCCTGAGCTTGTGAGGGAGTTTTACTCCAATGCTATGGGAGAGCCAGGAGGTGTGATTGATAAGAGATCTTATGTGAGAGGCAGGTGGGTGGCCTATGATCGTGACACGATCAATGACTTCTTAGGCCGCCCATCCCCTGATGATGCTAAAGACTTACCCTGCGAGTACCACCAGCTGCTGAGAGAGGTTGGAGCCTATGGGCATGATGAGCTTGATACCAGGACTGCACAATACCTATGTTTGCCTGGGCATTCATATGAAGTTAATACCTATGGGGAAGCAACCAGGATATTGAGGAAGTATCTGCGGAGTATATCCCAGATGTGGATGGTTCTGGTGTTGGCCAACATTAAGCCAACCAAACATGTTTCAGACATCACCATTGAGACGACGCATCTCATGTACTGCATTTTCTCTGCTGCACATATTGACATAGCCAGAGTCATTTCAGAGAAGTTGCATCTTATGGTGAGGACTGTTGTGGAGCGTCGCAGTGAACGCTCCAAGATCAGTTTGGGATTCCTGGCTTTTATTACTGCTTTGTGCCAGTCCCAGGGAGTTGTTGTCCACCTTACCACTCCCATCAAGGCCGCTATCACCCAACGGTATATTGAGACTTATTGCATACCACATGAGGAGCTGGAGCTAGAGCTGTCAAAGTGAGCCAACCCGGCTCACCCGGGTTGGCTCACCACGGGTTAGGCTAAAAGTGAGCCGAGCCGGGTTGGCTCACTTTTCTAGTGAGCTAAAAACATACCAACCCGGCTCGACCCACCGCGGGTTGGTGGGTTAGGTGGGCTGGCTCGCCTAACTTAAAAAAATTATAAAAATAATAAAAAAAGTAAAAAAATTAGAAAAAAATATTAAAAAGTTATAAAAATGACTTGAAAAATATATAAATTAAATAAAAATTAAAAAGTGAGCCAACCCACCTCAACCCGACTCAAACCCACTTTGGCTCGCGAGTTAAGTGGGTCGACCCACTTTTGACCCGCGAAAATGTGAGCCTATATTTTACCAACCCAACCCATTAGTGAGCCGGGTTGGCTCACTGAGCTCAACCCAAATTGACACCTCTAGCTGGAGCCACCTCCAGATCCCCAGGCTGACATACCTACTGACATACCACCACAGAAGGCACCACCGGTTGACATACCACCCCACCTTTTCATGGAGCACCTGTGTCGCCAGAACATAGCTGTTCATAGAGGGATGCTACACTTGCAGGACTTTCTGTACCATAATGTGCAGGGACTCCACCCAGGCATGCCACCAGTGCAATTTTAGGAGTATCTGCAGTGGCCTGGGGACAGGCCTATTGTTCCGGGGGGAGGTGGAGTAGTAGTTGATGGAGCTAGAGCACAGGATGAGGAGCTACAAGATGCAGAGGATGATGATTGATTTTTTTTATTTTTACACGGTGTTCTCATTTCTTTTATTTTATTTTATTTTTCTTTTCTTTTCTTATTTTTCTTTTATTTGATACTTTTGTACATATTGCAACAATTCTGTTATGGTTAGGATTTATGTTTTGTTTTAATTGAGTATTCTCTTGGTTCATTTAGGATTAGAATTATGTTTATTTCTCGTATAATTAGGAATTAGGAATATAAAAAAACATTTTAGGATTATTACCTTAAGATTTAGGAATTAGGAAATAGGAAATAATGAATTTGATGATTGGAATTTAACTCAATGTCTTAAAGCTAGTACAACCAAACTAACTGAATTAAGAGGAGAAAAAGGAATTAAGTGGTTGAATTCATAATCAGTTAGGATTAGGATTTTGTGCAGCAAAGTCAATTAAGGTAGTTAATTGTACAATAGGTGATTTACTCAAGGAAAACAGCCATAAGCCTGTGAGTTTGTGTGACCAAACACTTTGAGAGTTTTTCACTGTTGATTGTGCTATTGCTTGAGTTTTTTATTTTACTACTGCACATGAAAAGCATGGAAGTGACTAAGGCAATTTGTTTAAAATGTAAATTACTCAGTGCCAAATAGCCAACCTGTGAATAATATTTCCTATTTTTGATTGCCCATTTGAGCTTGAAATTTTCTTGGATTTTGCACCCTAGCTTTGTTATAAATTATAATCCTTTTCCCTTTCACACTTAGGGATGGAGAGCATAGGTGCATTTTAATCAATAAGAATGGGTATTAGTTGGTTGATTGTAATTGAAAAAAGGCACAGTGAGTAAGGGAATTCACTCCTTGTTAAAAAAAATCTGCATAATATAAAGGAATGAATTTCCAAAAGAGGCCAAAAATTTGTGCAAAAAGTGTTTGAATTCAAGAATGAGATGGTAAATTGAGAGTCATTTGAGAAAATTGTTTAAGTTGTAGTTATGCTCTCTTTTCTCTGAAGTTGTGCTTATTGATTTATCCTGAAAAACCAAGAATTCTTGATAGTTATGCCTCATTACAACCCAAGAAAGACCTTACGATCCATGTTGATTATGTGTTGTATTTTAATTGAAAAGAACTAGCAATTTTAATTGTTCAACTACAATGGAAAAATTGAGGGAAACACTTACCTGTGAGAATTGAGAGAATTTCCTTGATTTTATCATTTGTTGTTACAATTGCTATTCTTGAGAGATTGAATGCACTTTCATCTTATTCTAATTGATGATTGGAGTCACCATCTGGTTCTAATTTTTAATCTAAAATTTGGAAAGCGATAATTGTCTAGCAAGAGATGTTGAGATTGTATTCCTGTTAGTCAAATTCATAGTTAGGGATTGTAATTAACTGTCTATATCTGATTCTCTTGCTTGAGGGCAAGCAAGAAGCTAAGTTGGGGGGAGTTGATAAGTGCTAGAATTAAGTAAATTTCCATGTGATTACACCACTTATTGACTATGAATTATTGAATTTATAATCCAAAACCACCCTTCTTTGCTTAATTTGTGGCAATTGTAATTAATGGAGCCTCATTTGAATTTGATACTATTTTAATGAAGAAACTGTTGATTTTTACAGGTGAAAAGCTAAGGTACAAGTGAAGCATCAAGTGAACAGTAAGAGAGACAAAAGCTATATATAGCAAGACTCAAAGGAAAAGTAACCTGGGAAATTAATTATTGTTTCCAGCGCTTCACCTGTGCTGAGCGCAGGCAAAGCGCAATAGATGTAACCCTTGCGTTTTAATGAGCCGTCAGACAGCTTCTGAAGGAGACCTGGAGTTTTTGGCTGATAAGAAGTTGGAGAGAAAAGTTTGACAGTTTCTAGAGACCATTCTGGAGCAAGAGGAAGACTACAACAGAGCTGGAAGGCTTCGCTGCTGATCTTCTTCTTAATCCTTGTTGGTTGTAATGGCTACCATGAGTAGCTAAATTTCTTTTTAGGATTGAATGTAGTCAATTCAAACCCTGAATGTGATTTTTTATTTTTAACATTTAGGAAACCTTGTTTTATCAATAACTGGTGTTTTTATTTCTATTCTTAATGCTTAATTCCCTTTTCGTAACAGAATTATGATGTGATTTCTTGAATTGGCTGGGAAGCTGTTCTCTAAATCTGATTTGGGTAAAAACACTCAATAGGTTGAATACCTAGGGATAAGGTTCAAGTTATTGATAGCTTGTAACAACTTTTCTTAAAGCTAGGAAATTTGTTAAACATCCAAGGGAATGGTGTTTAGGGAATTGTTCTAAGAATTTCATATTTGAGGAATCAATGTGAATGGAAATTATTTGTGCTTCAGTATTGATAAATTTAAATTTCTAAATGTTATTAATTTTCAAAATCACATGAAGGGCGCGATAGACGAAGTTCAATCCTAGTTTCTCTCAACTGCTCAATTTCATCCATATTTCTCTTTGTCTCAATTTTCTTATTTAATCTTTAAATTCATTTTTTACAAAACAAATCCGATCATTCACAATCTTTCTTACTCAGTAAGTGTGAGTTCTAAGAATTTATTTTGTACTGTTCCTCGTGGGTACGACAACCCCTATTCTTCTACTATTATACTGCTGCGATATTGGTACGCTTGTCAAGATCTCAACAGGTAACGCCTTAAAAAAGCCAACGAATATCTTGAATCTGCAGCATGACATGAGTAGAACGAGGATCCCATTTGTCCAACTGACTTTGGTCCCCAGGAAGAGAACACTCAGCATCTATTAGATTCCCACAATGACCTTAAGTCTTGAGTAGAACCGAGAAATTCCAGAAACACGTCGACAATATTCTCAGACTTTTGCTCATCGTCCGAGATGTTATGAACCTCACTACTTCCCACATCTTTAGATCTCTTCCTCTTTTTGGAAGACCCGACATATTGTTCCAAAGATTGATCTCCATATCCCAGAACTTTCGACTGACCCGGTCTGTCGACATCTTCAGATAGTTTTTTCTCTCCGCCAATGACAACTTGTTGTTCATCCTTCATCTTAGCGGCCTCCTTTCACCTCTCAGCAATTCTTCGGGCCATCGCTGATTTGTCTAGCTTAGGAGACATTTTAACTACATTAACAAAAACATGCAAACCTTGAGCATAATAAAATAAACTAAATCTACAAGCATAAAGAAGGATTTTTCATACCAATATATTTCTTTAACTTCTTGGCCTCCCCCTCAAGCTCGTTAAGCTTTGAGCATTTCAGAGGAACTTGACTCTCCAAGAAACGAACCTCCGCTAGATCAGAATCCGATAAATAACTCGGATCAACTCCAAGCACAACATTTAAACGAGGAGGCCAATATAATGGAAATAGAATAGACCCGTCCTTCTCCTTATAAAATGCCATTGTACCCTCCTTACTCCGAAGTCAAAAGAAATGGTGCTTGAATTTCTTGTAAGATGAGGTTAGATCCTTAAGGAGTTTCCTACCGGGATGACTATTAATGGGAATAATACCTAGAGGTCGGGTGAATCTTACTTGAAAGAAATAGAAAAATTTCAGGGTAATGGGTACATAGTTATAGTTTTTACAAAGTATCTCAAAACCTCTAATAAAGGCCCAAGAGTTAGGGTGAAGCTGAGTTGGGGCGACATTCAACAATTGTAAGATGGAACATTGAAAATCATAAAAGGGAACCAACACCTTAAGATGACTGAATAAGGTGTCAAGCACATTGACAAAAGGACGAACGTCGTCCTTTGAAGGCCGGGAACAAAGCCTATCATCATCAGTACATCAGCTACATTCAACAGTTCCAAGGAAATCCTTCCTAACGAAGTCATTCTCCTTGGTAAAGGTTACCGTTTCCTCTGAACTTCTATATACCGAGAAGGTTCCCGCAATAGTCGGATCGACCCACGAATTGTTTACAAAATCATAACTTGCCTCACCCTTCTCCTCGGAGTCAAATTTTAGAATAGAACCCCGCAAACGACCGAAGAAAACATATTTCTTTTTTACTATTGGTTGCTTCGAGGACACCCCGTCAGCAATCTTCTTCTTCCCCTTCACCTTCTTCACCGGAATAGTACCCCCCATGTCAACACTTTTGCTAATAGGATCAGAAACCACCGCGACATCCTCCAAATTCCTTAGAATCGCCGGAAACACTTCCCTCGTGGCGATCCGTTCGGAGCTAGCGACCCCAACCACCACACTAGAAGCATCCCCCTCAACCTCAACTCTAACTTTGGAGGACATTTTCAAGCAAAATTCGTAGAATCCCTAAATAAGGTCATCTTAGTACACCTCTAATCTATACTAAAAACACACCAAAAATCTAAGGAGAGAAAAGCAGAAGGACAAATACCTGGAAGAAATGCAGAAAAAAGGAAACTTCAAGAAATGCACTTTCGCTTTCTCCACAAATGAGCGCCTCTTTTTCAAATGGTGACAGTGAAGCAGTTACACCAAAGCAATGAATACAAAAAGAAAACAAAGGGGCACGAGAAGAAGAAGCAGCACAATCAAATGTCCAACGACTGAGATCAAAACTTCTGAAATAAGCCATAAGATATGATAGTTTAAATTCAAAGGAATAAAATAAACTGTTTCCACTCAAATAATAGGCCGACCTTACCGGGCTGACCTCAAGGTCATTATGGACTTTCAAACCTACTTCCGTAGCTTGTGGGACTGTGTACCGTACTAGGTTGACTTTACCAGGCCGATGTGTATCTCGCACCGGGTCGAGATCAACCAATAACCCTCTGAGCACTCGTTCCCAAAGTCCAGATTCATTGAACAGACACACATTTAGGACATATGCCATAATTAGAGATCCCCCAAATCAATCAAGTCAATCACAGGAGACAGACGAGACCCAAAAAAAGGAAATAACTTTAAAGCTGAAGACAGGATCATGCCGAATGGGAGATAATTACTCGCCTGACAGGTCAACCACAAAGCCTATAGAAGAACTTGCCCTGGACAGAAGCAAACACGTTCTTAGACCCCAAAACCAAAGACTAAGTTGCGACTCTGTTCAATTGTAATTCTCTTGTGTAGAGTTAGATTTTTTGGTCTTTGTAAGAACATCTTTTGATCTTTGTAAGAACACTTATAATTTTCAAATTTAATTTTTTATCACTATGTAAATTTTTTTATATTATCATTGAATTATAGCTTTATAAATCATTTACTAACAAAGTTTGACACGGATAGCAAATAGTAGGGTCCCTTAATCATATTGATAAGGGTTTGATCATTGGTCATGTGTATTAAAAAAAACTTTGTTGGGAGAAACAAAACCCACTAAGGTGATTTCTACGCCTCGGAAAAGGATTAATCTTTGACTATTGATTGGATAATACCCTTGATTTACATTGGAAAAGCTTTACAAATCATTCAAGAAGTTTGAATATAATGACAACTATGTCAAATGTTAGACTACATTAATGAACATAGCAACACATGATTAGATGATAAGGGATGTTTGGAAAAGTTATTTAGGCTATTTTATAACAAAAGCACTCATGCAAGTGTTTGGAAAAATTTATAAAAAAAACATATGACCTATTCATTAAGTTGTTTTCTACTTATTTTAATAAGTTTCTTAGTAGTTTATAAAATAGTTTATGCGGAGTTTAAATATCACGTCTCTTCTTTGATTCTCGTCCGCCCCGTTAAGCGTTTATAATATAAGTTCTCATGTGATAAATACTTATTGAATTACCTATGATACTCCTATACATTTCCTCCCTCTCACCTTTCATTTGTATTATCTAATATTTATATTAGAATAAACTCTTTAATAGGTCTCAGAAAGTTACACTCATTGCTGGTTAGATATTTGAAAGAATTTTAAAATATATTTATTTAAAAGAAGTAACATTTAATTTCTATTGCTAAACAGATTTTTATTTAAAGAAAAAGAACTCTTGGTACTTAAAATACTTTCATTAATTAATGCAGAATAAATTATCCAGTTGTCCAATAAATGCCACATGTGTCGGAATAGAAGGCTCCATTCAGAAGATTAGGTAGGTTGTGTTTATCATTGGAGAATGGAAAATGTTACCGGTACTTTTATAACAGGTACGAATAATAAGTGCCTCAAGAACATTAGTTAAAGATTTCATATATAAAAAAATTTTATTGGAAATCACATCATTTATTGTATTTATAACATTAAATATTACGCACTATTTTTAGATCATTAATAAGTGCCGTTTTTCCTTGACAATAACATATCTGAGAACTAACTTACTTAATATCAATTAATATCATTTTATCATTAAAATTAATGCCGGCCACCTCACTGTACGCGAGTTTCACGTTTATATAAGTTATAACTATAGGAGAATTCTTTTCCTGCAAACATGTAAAAAAATAACCCATTGTTATTTAAAATAAAAAACTAGTGTACGCTATAAAGATGTAAATAACCATTTAAAGTAATATAATAATACTTTATTTATATAGTCTAAACAAATTATACAAATTAAATTTAAATAAAAATTTCTACTACCATATTCACACTTATTGCTGAAGTCTTAAGTCTCAACAGAGAGTGCTGAACTATACAAGAATTTGTAAATACATTTATACGAGCATGGGTTATTTTGAAGGACATTGAAGTTAACGAAGGACAAAATTAATGAATGGGTAGACTTCAACATACTACTTAGTCCTTAATTCATTAATTCTTTGGTCGACTAGTCAAATGTTTTGAATGGTGACGACCAATCCGAGTCTCACACACCTCTAGAATAGGAAAAGAAACATTAGCAATGCTATATCCCCTTACTCATTTTTCTAATAATTTTTTTACATATTAATTAAAGAAAATGTTATATTAAATAAAATATTAAACATACTTAATATCTTAAAAATATAAAAATTATTTAATATTTTACTTCATTTAATAATTAAAAGAATTTATAGAAGAAATAAATAAAATGGTTTAAAATTACTTTAGGTAACTTTTCTTCTCAATGACAGTTACTAGTAGCAAGGCTTTACAAACATTATTTACCATTATAATTTAAAAGGTTCTGATTCTGATATTGAAGATCTCCTAAGGATATAAGGATATATATATATATATATATATATATATATATATATATATATATATATATACTTATGCTCGACGAAGAACGAAGCAATGGGAAGGTATGCAATAATGATGACAAATTCTTCTTCACTAACTAACCGGGCCAACATATACAACAACCTAGCTACCAGGGGGAGGAAAAGTAAACTTCACAGATAATGTTATACAGGATAAATGATAGAATATTAATTGATGCATTTTTTTCGATAAAAAAATAATAATAGTTGATGCATTTTTTAACTTTATAATATATGTGTGTTATCTCTTTCTTAGGATAGGTATTAAGCTATGAGGATAAAGAGCTGTCACAGAAACAAAGGAAAATTAAGTATCACACAGTTAGCCCAAGTTCCACAACGAGCAAGTCAGTGAAATGCTCAAATAAGAAGTTCCACACCGGTTGGACATGAGCCTTCCCTTTTCTGTTGAGGAAGATTGGAATCTTTCAGTTATTTTTCCCTCTCAGCACACTAACACGTTTTCTGTTTTGCTTTTTCCTTTCTGTTAAGCCGATTCCCTTTTTTGGCTTTTGTCATTATGTACTATATAAGCACAGCTCAGCTGCTCTTGTAAGAATTGAACCATTATAATGAAATACAAATAATTTTTTCTGTAACTTTCTTCTCTCAATGGTCCGAAGCTTTTATGGTATCTAGAGCTCTTGTTCTCAAGAGTTCTGTTTTTTTGCTTTCATGGCAAAACGCAATAACAACAACAATGGAGGTAATAATTCTGGTCAACCTCCTCCTCCTCCGGTACAAGATCCGACAATGAATCCCTTGAGTGAGTATTATATCCACCCTGGTGAGAATCCTTCTTTAGTGCTAGCTACACCATTACTCTCAGAGAGAAACTACCATAGCTGGGCAAGGGCCATGAAAAGGTCTCTTATATCCAAAAATAAATACAAATTCGTCAATGGTATGCTGCCAATGCCTCACTCCTTTGATCCGAGCTTTGAGGCATGAGAGAGATGTAATAATTTGGTACTGTCATGGATCTTCAACTCAGTGGAGCCAACCATTGCGCAGAGCATTGTGTATTTGGAGGTGGCTGCAGTGGCTTGGAAGTTGCTGAAAGATAGATTTGCTCAAGGTAACAGAATTCGTGTCTTTGAACTACAGCAAGAGCTGAATTCTCTTAAACAAGGTACAAACTCAGTCACTCACTATTTTACTGAAATGACCACTCTGTGGGATGAGATTGATAATGTTAGACCCCTTCCTGCCTGTTCATGTGCTGTCAAGTGTGAATGTGATGCTAGTAGAAATGGAAAAATATATAGGGATGAAGATTGTATAATGAAATTTTTGAGTGGGCTGAATGATGAATTTGATGTTGTGAGATCACAAATTCTCATGATGGAACCTTTTCCCGATTTAAGTAAGGCTTTCTCCTTGGTTGTTCAACAAGAGAGGAAGTTAGGAAATAATGGTAATGGAGATTTGCAGGCCTTTGTTAATGCAGCTGAATGGAGGAAACCATATGGCAGAGGCAGAGGTGGAGCTGGAACCTATAATGCAAAAGGAAACCTGGAAATCTGTAGCTATTGTGGTAAGAATGGGCACACAGTTGAAACATGTTATAAGAAGCATGGCTATCCAACCAATTTCAAGAGTAGAGGACCAGGCAGTGTTAACAGTTTGGCAGGAGATTCTTCCAACTCTACCTTAAATGCTGAAACAGATTCTAAATATGAAATTGACACAATTTCACAGACTTCCTCCCAAGTTTCTTTGAGTGATGAACAGTTTAAGGCCATCATGGCTCTTCTCCAATCTTCGAATGCAGCTGGTCCTTCAAAAACCAATCAGGTAGCAGCTGTTACTACAAAATAGCAAAATTAGTCAGGTATTCCCATAGCTTGTAGTATACACACTACTTTGACAAACACCTGGATCTTGGATTCAGGAGCCACTGACCACATTTGTTCCAATAAAAAATTCTTTAGTTGCTTATTGCCAATAGACACAAGCCCTGTTTCGGTCAGCCTACCAAATGGACACATATCTATTGCTATACATAGAGGAACAGTTCACATCACAGATCATATTATCCTTACAGATGTTTTATATCTTCTTGGTTTTAATTTGAATTTGATATCCCTTTCTAAAATGTGCTCTCAACTTAATTATGGTTTTGTTGTTCTTTCTGACATATGTCTTATCCAGGACCTGACCAATTCGAGGATGATTGGTTCAGCTAAGATGAAGAATGGTTTGTACTACCTGCCACATCAGCATCCACCCTCTCCATGCAAGTCACTTTCTGCTGCCATCAATATAACATTAACCAAGTCAAATTCAAGAATGAACATGCTTTGTGTTTTGTACTCTTTTTTACACTCATATAATAAAGAACTTATTTGTGATACCTGCCATTTTGCGAAGCAAAAGAGATTGCCATTTTCTGATAGTACTAATAGGGCAGCTCAGCCCTTTGACTTGATTCATTTGGATGTGTGGGGACCTTACAGTGTGCGTACCATTCACAAACAAAGATATTTCCTCACAATTGTTGATGACCACAGCAGATACACTTGGATTGTTTTCATGCAACATAAATCAGAAACAGAAAAGCATTTAAGAAATTTTTAAAATTGATTGAAACTCAATTTGGTAAGAAAATAAAGGTGATGAGATCTGACAATGGAACTTAGTTTTTAATGAATACATTCTATCAAGAATTTGGCATTTTACACCAAACAAGTTGTGTTGAGATACCTCAACAAAATGGAAGAGTAGAAAGGAGACATCAAATCCTTCTTAATATTGCTAGAGCCCTTTTATTTCAAGTTAATTTACCAAAAGAATTCTGGGGACTAGCAGCTGCTCATGTAGTTCATTTACTTAACATAATTCCCTCAATTGTTACTGATTCTAAATCACCATATGAAGTACTTTTTTAGCAGCAACCAGATCTTACTCATCTAAGGGTGTTTGGGTGCCTTTGCTACTCTTCCACTATTTCCTCACATAGAGAAAAATTTGATCCAAGGGCAAGAAAATGTATTTTCGTAGGGTATAGGCCAGGCACAAAAGGTTTTTTAGTATATGAACTTTGTACAAAGCAACTCCATGTTTCTAGGCATGTATTTTTTGAGGAATTTACATTTCCTTACTTAAATGCCACAAAAACCATCCCATCTATTCCTACCATTTCAGATCACACACTCACACCTGACATCACACATATCAATTTCCCGTCAGAGATATCCACCACCACAAAAACCAATAACTTGAACTCAGACTCAGTTTTGAGAAGATCTACCCGAACCAAGCAGCCACCAAAATATCTTGAGGACTTTCAGTGCAATTCCATTCTCTCATCACAACTGACCAATCAAGGTATTTCTCATTGTCTTTACCCTATTTCTTCTTACCATTCTCTATCCAATTTATCTCCCCACCATGGTGCTTATTCTGTAAGTCTGACTGAAATCAAGGAACCTAGTTGCTTTTCTGAAGCCAGCAAGCATGAATGTTGGAGGAAAGCCATGGAGGCTGAAATCCAGGCTCTTGAGCTCAACAACACTTGGACATTAGTGGATCCACCTCCTGGTATAATTCCCATTGGGAATAAATGGGTCTATAAAATAAAAAGGAAGTCAGATGGGACCATTAAGAGATTCAAAGCAAGGCTGGTTGCCAAGGGGTACAATCAGGTTGAAGGTCTTGACTACTTGGAGACTTTTTCACCAGTGGCAAAACTTACTACAATCCGGATCATCTTGGCTCTTGCTTTAATGCATAACTGGTATTTACATCAATTAGATGTAAATAATGTTTTCTTACATGGTGATCTGCATGAAGATGTTTACATGCTTCTCCCTCAAGGTATGTCAACTTCTCAGCCCAACAAAGTCTGTAAATTAACCAAGTCTTTATATGGTTTAAAGCAGGCCAACAGACAGTGGTTTGAAAAGCTGTCCTCATTCCTCTTGGCACTGGGATTTCACCAAGCTTCTGCTAATCATACACTTTTTCTGAAATTCTCCAAAGATAACTTCACTGGGATGCTTGTCTATGATGATGATGTCCTACTTTTTGGCAATTCTTTGGATGAATTCAGCACTATAAAGCAACAACTTCATGCTTCTTTTGGAATCAAAGATCTTGGGGTTTTGAAGCATTTTTTGGGTCTTGAGGTAGCACACTCTTCCAAGGGCATATCTCTTTCACAGAGGAACTACTGCCTTGATCTCCTGCAAGAAACTTCACTATTAAACTGTAAGCCAGCTTCCACACCATTGAATCCTGCTACCCACTTGTAACAGGGCAAAGGAGAATTGCTTTCTAATGTTACAACTTATAGAAGATTGGTTGGGAAACTAATCTACCTCACCACTACAAGGCCCGACATCACATATGCTACCCAGCAAATCAGCCAATATCTCAATTCACCCACTCAACTCCATCATCAAGCAGCAATCAGGATTCTCAGATACCTCAAAAATGCTCCTGGCCTTGGTCTATTTTTTCCAAGACACAATGCTCTTCAGCTTCAAGGATTCAGTGATGCCGATTGGGGTGGCTGCCTAGATTCTCGCAGATCTGTTTCTGGTTATTGTTTTTTTATTGGCACCTCACTTGTCAGTTGGAAATCGAAGAAATAATCCACCATTGCCAGGTCTTCTGCAGAGGCAGAGTATAGAGCTCTTGCTACAACAACATGTGAATTGCAATGGATTCACTACTTGCTCCAGGATCTCCATATACTCCCGCACAAACCTCATGTTCTTTTCTGTGACAACCAAAGTGCCATACACATTGCCCAGAATCCTGTGTTCCATGAGAGGACAAAGCACCTTGAGATTGATTACCACCTAGTAAGAGAAAAGCTACACTCCGACCTAATGCGTTTACTACCCCTATCTTCTGCTGATCAGAAAGCAGATTTCTTTACTAAAGCTTTACTCCCCAAGTATTTTTACTCATTCCTTTCCAAGCTTGGAGTGCACAATATATACTGTCCTCCAGCTTGAGGGGGGGGTATTAAGCTATGAGGATAAAGAGCTGTCACAGAAACAAAGGAAAATTAAGTATCACACAGCTAGCCCAAGTCCCACAACGAGCAAGTCAGTGAAATGCTCAAATAAGAAGTCCCACACCGGTTACACATGAGCCTTCCCTTTTCTGTTGAGGAAGATTGAAATCTTTGAGTTATTTTTCCCTCTCAGCACACTAACACATTTTTCTGTTTTGCTTTTTCCTTTCTGTTAAGCCGATTCCCTTTTTTGGCTTTTGTCATTATGTACTATATAAGCATTATGTACTATATAAGCACAGCTCAGCTGCTCTTGTAAGAATTGAACCATTATAATGAAATACAAATAATTCTTTCTGTAACTTTCTTCTCTCAATGGTCCGAAGGTTTTAATAGGAAAAGTCTTCAAACACAAAAAATACCTCATATATTTTATTCCACTTGACTAATTTATTTTGAAGACAACAAAGATATGGCTGTATAAATTAGAATCATAAAAATGATATACTAAGTTAAAAAAATAAGAGTCTTCCATCATTTTCGTATTTACTATATAAGTTCTCAATCTAGTTTTTTAATATTTGTGGTCCCCTTCGTCCCCGCAGTTTGCATTCATCCGAAAAAGAAAGAAACCTGTTTGTTAATGTTACTAAGAAAAATGCGAATCTATAGAGAGAATAAATTGGTATGTTTCACGTTTTACATAAACTAGCTAGATGTATATACTCGTGCTATGCACAAGAACTTGTTTCTAAAATGATTGCATTAATTTACATAAAAATTATGTTTATATTGAAATTATATAATATAATCCAATGTGTATAAATAAGTATCATTTTAATATTTTTTTAAATTATTAATTAATTAATAACGAATTGAAAAAAAAAACACAAGTATCTTATAAATTTTGATACTATAAAGATCAAATATTATATAATTATAACAATAATGACACATTAAAAATACATATTTAAAAATATTTTATAAAAATTTCAAAATATTTTATCACACCTATAATTGAAACATTTATTATCAAATAATATTTAAAAATAATTATATAACCTGAAAGTTTGGTAACAAATAATTGCGAATAAATGATATATAAAAAATTTTGAACCATCTCCAATGATGTGTTGTTTCCACATCATTTAATGAATATTATATTTCATGTGTTATTGAACTCAATAAATGATGTGACAATACATTGAATACAATACAAATCTTTTATACACTTGTATATCTATTAAAAATTTAATTACTATGCTCTGTTAGCGTAAAAAAAAATTTACACTCACATACAATCATATGTTGTCACATCATTTATCGAGTTTAATAATAGGTATTATATTTATTGAATGATGTAGCAACACATCATTGGATGACATCATAATTTTCTTTACACTAACGGTGTATAATTATTAAATTGATCTATTATATCCTAACTTTTTATGTAAAATTAATATTAATAAATTGACACCTAAGGAACGCTAGGACCTGCTTTCTTAATTAATATAGTTAATTAGTTATTGTCTTTGATAGCAAATGGATCAAGGACATAAAGCACATATGTAATTCAACAAGGCCAAGTTTAGGTGAGTAGGAAAGGTCCTACAAATTTATTGGAGTTGACTTTCCTTTCATGGGTCAACATTACTTGATGGTCAAGGCATCATGACACCCATAAAATAATTTTTCATTATTTGTTTAATTCTCTAAAAAGGTGCCATGATCATGGCCTCTAAACTCTGGTTTAATAGAATTTTCTTGTATTTTAAGTTGATTTGTATTTTTTCCTCATATTTTATGTGTATTAGACGTTACTTTAAGTGGTTTAAGCCACATAAGTTAGGAGTCATTGGGTTCAACACCCAATTAGGATAAAATTTAAATTCCTTGTACTTTCCTTCTCAAAATAACCGCCCCTCTCCCTATATAATGGGTGGGTCTCCTTCATTTGTACTATTAATCAAAATAACCGCCCCTCTCCCTATATAGTGATAACACATTGATTCCCGGATCTAGATTTTGGAACAAGAGACCAAACAGAGAGTTAGAATTCGAACTATAGTGGCTGCAAGGTGCAGCAAATGCAGCACCCAAAATGAAGAATTAAAGAGAAAATGGGTAAGGAAATGAATGGAGATGAACGCCACTGCAGTAGGAAACTCCCATAGCAGATAAGTTCGGTGCTAGACGCCACTGATTCGGGGGAATCAGATAAGTCTCTGGTTGGTTTGAGCAAGAACCACAAAGTCTTCTCTAATCACAAAGTTGAGGAGAAAATTTGGCATAATGCCTTTACTCGTAAAATCAAAGTTTCAAAGTGAAGAGAGGCCCCTCCTATTTATAGAAGAAAGGGGCGGCCAAAAAGAGAGAAAAAAAAATAAAGAGGAAGACTCAAATATATTCCTAATGGGATTTGAACCCATGACCTCCTACTCACTTAGCTAAGAAAACTCCTAACCAACAAACACACTAAAGTAGTGCGCCTATGTAGGAAAAATTAAGGAAAATTACAAAATAGGACAATGTGTCCTATTCCTGGGTCAAGGGTGTCCTTCTATAGGGTATTGTCCCTAAAAATGTAGGTCACCAACTTCCCCATGTCCTCCTTTAGCTTCCAAGCCCTTCCTCTAGTTATAGGGCCACTGATGTCTCTAACAGCCACTATGCCAAATTTGGGATATAAAAGCACTTACTTTAGGGCGCTCCCGTGTTGGTAAGTGTTTAAATGAACGTTTTAATTTTAGGGCGCTTAAAATTTGGGCGGGAGCGCCCTTAAATTAAAATGTTAAGGGCGCTTCACGTGAGCGCCCTGAATTTGGTGTTCCATTCTCTATCAGGGCGCTCCTACATGTGCCCTAAAATGATAAAAAATTTATTTATTTTTTTAAAAAATTGTTGAGGGCGCTCCAGGGAAGCGCCCTCATATTAAGGTATTGAGGGCGCTCCCTGTGAGCGCCCTCTTTGCCACCATAAATTTTTCTTTTTTCTTTTTTTAATTCTGGAATTGAGGGCGCTCCCTGTGAGCGCCCTCTTTGCCACCATAATTTTTTCTTTTTTTTTTAATTATGGAATTGAGGGCGCTCCTGAGGGCGCTTCCGTGTTTTTTAATAGGGCGCTCACAGTGAGCGCCCTCTTTGCCACCATAATTTTTTATTTTTTTTTTAATTATGGAATTGAGGGCGCTCCTGAGGGCGCTTCCGTGTTTTTTAATAGGGCGCTCACAGTGAGCGCCCTCTTTGCAACCATAATTTTTTCTTTTTTTAAAAAAATTCTGGAATTGAGGGCGCTCCTGAGGGCGCTTCCGTGTTTTTTTAATAGGGTGCTCCTTGTGAGCGCCCTCCTTGCTAATTAGCTTTATTCCTATTTTGTGTTTTACACGCTCCAGATCGAGCCACATCATCAATCCGTGTGCTCTATTAATCTTGAGCGTCAATTTTGTGTTTTGTGAGTTATGACTCACCCCACTTTCATTCTCACTCTCACTCTCAACCCTAGCCGCCCCCATCCCCCTTCTCTCTCTTTTTCACGTACGTTCCCTATTCTCTCATCCTTCCTCTTTCTCTATAATTTTTTTCTCTGTTTCTTTGAAGATTGGATTTTCCTATTCATCTTCTTCTCTCTCGGTCCACCTGTCTCCTTCTTTCTCCCACATCTCTCCATCTTCCCCTTCCTATGATTTTTTTACCATCTTTCTACTTTTTTATCATCTTTCTTACTCTGATTTTTTTCTATGTTTGTGCAAAGTGCGTTTTTACAGGTGTTGGTATCATGCTCAACTCAAGCTATTGTTTGCTGCTATTTTTTATTTTTTTGCTGCTGTTTTTTATTTTTTGTTGCTATTTTTTTACATTAGTTTCAAGGATGAATTCTCTGCCAATCTCTTGTAATCGATTACATGGTTTCCAGATTTCATGTATCATGAGAAAACTCTCTGGTAATCGATTACTGTACTATTGTAACCGATTACTGTGTTCCCAGATTCATTTAAAATGCAAAAATTTAAAAAAAATAAAAAAATGATAGGAGGGCGCTTCCTTGGAGCGCCCTGGTTTTACACAACAAGGGCGCTTCCTTGGAGTGCCCTGTGCTTAAGGAGGGCACTCCAGGGAAGCGCCCCTGTTGTTAAAAACAAGGGCGCTCCAACGAAGCGCCCTCCCATGAAGACGCTTCACGAGGGCGCTTCCGTGTTTTTTTTAACGCCCTCTTTTGGCTTCTGTCAGGGCGTTTCTCTGCACGCCCTCCTTTTAATAACCAAACAAGAGCAGTTTCTATTAGTGCGCACGGAAGCGCCATTTAATGTTGCACGGGAGCGCCCTTGAAGGCCTTTTTTGGCATAGTGAGCTGTATCAATAGGTGACTCCTGTGCTATGCTATCTCATAGCCTTGTGCTTGTTTTTCCTCCTCATAGTGTGAGTAGAGAAGGGTTGATGGTTCCTGCTCACACCATTCAAGAGATTTATCAAGCTCCACCCGTCGGTGACGTTTTATCATCGGAACTTATCATCTAGAGAAGTTGCCTCTATTGTGGTGTTCCCACCATTTCTATCCTCTTCCATTTTCGCATTTCTTCTTCTTTTTCCTCATAGAATTTGATAATTTCATGTCATATTTGGTTGATCTATGAGCTAACCCATTGCATCCTGACTTCAATTCTAGATCCATAATTAACTTATTATCAGTCTTCTAACTAATTTTTTTTGGTCTAGAAACCACACATACCCTCCCCATGAGATAATTTTGTTCGAGCTGGAACATTAGCACTATGGGGTTAGCTCTCCTAGCGAAGGTGTTTTTCCATACATAAGAATCAAATCCAAGATCTCTTGCTTATATGGGAATCGGATACGCACCATCTAAACTAACTACTTGTTGGTGTCTTTTAACTAAATTAAGATAATATAAAATTAATAAAAAATTAAAATGGGAATATTTTAACACAAAAAATACAATGATTGTTATTTAATTCAATGAACAAACTATTCATCAACTTTTAATTAATTAACACAAGAAAAATAAATTAAAATGGTTTTTTTGTGTTAGACTTTTATCGTACCATTTAAAATGAACATATAAAATTTTTATACATTAAAGTTTCATATCATACTTGTTGAGTCTTAAAGGAAATTAATAATTTCTAAATAAGTTTTGATGAAAAACAAAAGATTTCATTCTTAATGATTACAACTTAACTTATAATCTCAAAGTATTTGAAAGCGGTATTGGAAGTTAGAACTTAAATTTTCCAGAAAGAAAATTAAGCCCGCCCAAAACCAAAGATAGTTTGACACAACTTAGCCTTGCATATGATGAGTTGCACTACAGTTCGTCTAATGAGTTGCACTAAAGTTCAGTCTGAAACCAAAGACAAAGAACGTCGCTCTCAAGCTAAAGTAAAACTTATAGAAGCCCAAGGTTGTGACTTCCCTTGTAAGTTCCAGATATCCTTTTTGTTCTCAGAAGATCAAGTGCCCACAAAAAGGAACCTAAGAATCACTAGAGTCAACTACTTTGAAACAATAACTGATAAGTAGCAACTTTCAAAAGAACTAATGTACTTGCCATAAAAATTGAAAAAAAGAAGGCTTAAAGCAGAAGACAATAGAATAATGCATTAACCGCAAAGTCAGAATGTTCAAATTTAATCAGCACTTGTCTAACAGGATGAAACTTTCTGAAGATTATAAATACGAGACTTCTCCTTCTAAGCAAGGGCGAGAAGTGTTGAGAAAGTTCTGAAGTCATCCTTCTGTGTTCAAAGTCATTTATTTCCTTCAAACGTCATTTATTTCTCTCCAAGATAATTTATTGTATATGATAACCTTCTTCTAAACAATTTTATTAAAATATAAAATCATTTGACCTTTTAGAAGGATAGTTTAAAGTGATAAATTCACTGTTTTGCTTCTGCATAACTGCAGAAACATTATATATTATTTTGAACCTTATTCGAGTTGTATCTATATTAAATACACTATATGGAAAAATAAAATTTGATGATATAAGAAGGTAGTTTCAATCAACTTAGTTGGCATTATACACTAATCATTATCTTCTAGAAGTAACTTCTGATAGTCAAGGTAGCAAAGATCAACAAGTTTCTCGAAGTATTTGTAGGTTGAACCAAAAGTTTTCAAGGATCACAATTCAACCCCTTTTGTGACTCTATTAACTACTTTATCTTTATCGTCATAAGAAGCAAGTTCAGAATCCAATCCATAACCTTCAGCATTCTATACAAATTTCTTTTTGTCAGGAAAGCGTTGTGAATTCAAATCCCTGTTGTTATCAAGATCATGTTCTCTTTCATCCTGATCACGTATTCTTCTATCCCTACTCTCCTCCTTATGCATGTTCATCATTGATTTGTCATCATTAAGCTCAGGGTGTTCAACACTATGACCACGATCACAATCATGAGAAGGAAGCCTGTCTCATCGATAACATTGTTGTAAAAATAAGTTCGTACGCCAATTATTGAGAAAAATTTAACAAAATCCACATAGTTGGCGAGAGGAACACTCTTACTGCCTTGTTTACATTCATTTTCCGCATCATTAAAGCGTTGTGGTGAATTTCGACTATACGGAGCATGATGTGTAGAAAGCGCTGCAGATGTGTCTAGTAAGAATCTAGTGAACTCCTTAAGGAATTCTCGGTGATCCTTAAAAAGGGTAGAAACCTGCAGAATAATTTTTTAGAAAGAGTAAAAATTTCAACCAAAACTGTTTTTACTAAAGAAAACAAGAAAAAGTCAACAGAGAGCGCCAAAAAGAAACAAAGCATATTACCTCACTGTAAACTTCACCAATGTCCTTATGCTATTTGTGGTACATATTCAAAATGTCAAAAAAGGATTTGTAAACATGCTCATCATTTTTGAATCGTTTCTGTGGAAGTAAAACCAACCAATTATTGCTAGGAAATAGCAATATCAGTCAATTATATCACTAACTAAAGGCATGTTCACCTCTATCTTGTTTTAAAAAGTAATATCTTCTTCAAATTCAACAATTTTCTTTGGAGGAGCCTCATCCTCATCAAGTGTTATCTCATACCCCTTTGGAAGGAAAGTGTTAAATCCCAAAATCAAATTGTTGTGCCCTTTGAATAGCTCCTTCACCCTTGCTATGACACCAATAATGTCAGTCATGGAGAGGACTAAAATAATATTGAGATGCATTGATTGTTTAGGAACAACATTCCACTTTTCAACATCATCACATAATGTAAAAGGGGTTAAGAGTCTACCTTTGAGCCTTTAAATCTTTCATGACTTCAAGGAACATGTCAAATTAAATCTCTTCCTTTTAACATTTGGTTTTGTTCTTTTTTCTTCCTTGTCTTAATTTGTGTTTTTATTTCAATTAGCACATTTATTAAAGGAATGAACCCTCTTAAGGATTAGATTCTATCATTTTGTTGATTAGAATCCTATTTGCATTATAAATACATTGAACAAAATTCCACTTGGAGAACTTTCCTCATAAGAGCACCATAAAGTTCTCCCATAGGAAAAGCTTCTGAAGTAAAGCTTGCACTTGTGCTTCTCCATATAAAAATGATTAACATATAAACAATGGAAGAATAATAAGAAACTTAGGTGTGTTTGGTTCAATTTTGTTTTTTAAGTTTTGAAAACTGTTTTACAAAAACATATTTTAAAAATTATTTTGTATAAATAAAATGATTTATTTACAACATTTCAAATACAAAAACATAAAAACTAAAAATTCAAGAATAAATGTATTTTGAGAGGTTTTTTCGTAACGTCCTATTTCTAAATTCAAGAATTTAGCTCGTTGGAAGCAAAATTCCCAAATTTCTGAAATTATTTTGCGCCATTTTAAATATCTCAACACAACGACCATATAACGTTTAAGCGTCCAATGAATACTCAAACGTATATAGAAACAAGATCCGAATACATAAACGCCTCAAGGGCTCAAATAAACATAATATGTATACATCCACTGGGATACCCCCATACATGTGCCCTAAACAAAATAGAAATGCCTGGAGGCTGCACATGTACAGTCATATCCTCAAAATAATACAAATATACTTCATACCATCGAAGTAATCTACTAAATACATAAATATCTAAATACATAAAAAACTAAAGCTCTTGCAAGCCTCTAGCTCACTACCCTGGCTGGGGTGGAAACTGTGCACCTATAATATAACCACAAAATGTGTGATGAGACTAGAGTCTCAGTGAGTAAAGCATGCAGCAAGCAGTGTAGGTAAACAGGCAGATGCAATGTAGGTAAAGCATGCAGCAAGACGGGGTCTGATCTCTATCTCTGGGGCTAGACTTGAGCTCAGACTACAAGGAACGTCTCCGTTGGGGTTTTACCCGCCATTACTCAGGGGGACCTAATCGAGTCCGTACCCAATCAAATATATGAATTAAGTTTAGTGAGGATTAGATAACCCAAAGTCGTCTCTCAAGGAATTCAATAGCAATTTCAAATTATAGATTTTAGAAAGAACTTCAGCAAGTTGAACTTCAGCAAGTATCTCGGAAGGTACACTTCAGAAGGTACTTCAGCAAGTTCACTTGAGAAGGTTCTTGAAATGCATAATTTCAGCAACTTTCTGAAAAGTGCAGAAACGTAACAGAAAACAAGGGGTTTTTGGTTGTTGTTAAAAACAGAATTTCACAAGTAAAGAAGTAAGAGTAAAACGATGTAAGAAACAGATTGATTCTCTTGTTCATTCACAATTCTAGTAATTTTAAATTTCTCTATCCAAACACAAGGTAAAGGTGCTAAGTGTGAATAAAAATGTGTTCATCAGGACCGAAGTCCAAGTTTTACTCTGGGCACCGAAGTCCATTATCTCTTTTCTTAATCTCTAGGTGTAACATCCCAAAGATCAGGACCTCAAGAATACAACAGAAGTCTTAGGTTGTGAATCCCACTGCAAAAAGGAAGTTGGAAGTAAAATGAGAACTTAGGGGTTTGAGGGGAAAATAAGACAAGGGTTAGGGGATTGGTTAATAGTTGAGAGTTTTAAGAGAATTAAGAAAGGAAAAACCAAGTATCAATTCCCACGTGACCGTAAAATTAACTTAGGAGGAGTCACACTCGATGGTGGAAAGGATAGCATGGTGAGGAGGTGAGGAAGGAAGTAGACACATTGAAACTAGGGAATTAGATTAAGACGGAATGAACTAAGCTTAAAATAATTGGTTGAAAGGAAGAGGAGAGGCGTGAGTTCAAGGAACCGGGGTAGGAAGGTGATTTTATAGGAAAGAACAAGGAATTAGAGGAGCATATTCTAATAGACACTTAGAACCCTTTAACCTTAGCCTTATTGAAGTGAATTGACGATTTACATCATGGTTCACGTGAAGAGTGCCTCATTGGGCTTCAACCGAGGTTGTTGCTTAATTTTGGGTTTTAAGCCTAATGACCTTTGTGCACTAATTCGATAATATCTAGAGTTAAAGGTGTCCTATTGAGGTGATTCAACTTGCATTAAAAAGCTAAGATCTGCGGCTTCAGTTTGATATATAATATGATAGTATTCCGATCTCATTTGATCCCCTAAACGTCCTGATAATCTTGCTTTGCCTCGCTTGAGCGAGCCTGAGTGAGAATATCAGCAGAAATAGAGAAATATTCTGGTTTTCTCACTCAGAGCTCGCCCGAGCGAGGTTTGAGTGCAGAAAATATAGAGGTTGGGTGAAATTCAGCTCAGCGTGCGCTCGAGCGAGAGTCGAGCGAGCGCTGAGCGGGCGTCGATGTGAGCGCTGAGCGCGAGCGACTTAGTTTTCCTTCTTTCTTCGCTTAGGATCCACCCAAGCGAGCCTGAGCAAGCAGAACACCATAAAAAACACATTTTTAGGGTTTCTTCCTCATTTATCTTCCTTCACCAACATTTTAGAGAGAAGGAGGAGGAGGAACTTAGAGAGAGAAAGAGTGAGAAAGAAGAAGAAAGATAGCTTGAAGGCTTCTCCACCATTCTTGAGGCTTGGATTCATCACTTCCTCCTTCTACATCTCCTATTTTCTTCACTTTGAGGTGAGTGTGTTCACCCACTCACTCCCATGTTGTATGAAAGCTATAAATGCCCCTTATTCCTACTTCCTTGCTTGCATTACTTGCTTATGATTGTTTTTGAGTTTATTTTTGAGGTATTGATTGGATTGATTATTGAAATTCCTATTTTTGCTCAAACCCTAGGTTATGAGAATTTGGGAATGTTGTAATTTTCTTGAATGTTGACGAGGAAATTTGGGGAAAAGTATGTAATCATGTAAATATTCAATTTTATGAGGCTTATAATTGATTTTATGCTATTGAACCACTCATATTCTGAAGGAAATTGATTTTGGGTCTTAAGACCTCATGTAATGACAAGATTTAAGGGTCCTTGGGCCTCATGTATAAAAATGATTAGGGTCTTTAGACCTCATGTTAAGTAATTAGATTTCGGTCCTGGACTTCATGTTTCAAGACAATGTCTTTGTCCTGGACTTTCCTGTTTAAAAGGGAAATCATTATTTGAATCTATCACAGTTAATGGGGTAAGGTCCCAGTGGCCTTCAGGGACGACGGTCCCTGTTAGCCTGGGCTCAATCTAGCCTTCACAAATAAGCGAAAAGACCCATTGGGTGTTGGGGCAAACACTTCATGTTAATCATGCATTGAATCATTGAGGTTGTTCATGTTTGATGTTTTCCTTAATTCTCATGCTTTGCTGCACTTCATTTGCGTGCTATTTCCTACACTGCATGTTTTATCACACTCACTGGGACGTTAGTCTCACCCCACTCCGTGGGAATATCTTCAGATGTGCAGGATTCCTGTTCGGAGCCTTGATGGATGGTAGGAGCTGTTGTTGCGTTTGGCTCAACTCTTTTGAGATCATGTTTGATTATCTTGTATAGGCATAGGGTTATTTATCTTGATGGGATAAAGTTGAACATGTGGGGCCTTTTGGGGTTATTTTATATTTCCAGGACACATGTATTGCTATATCCCATATACCTATTGATTGAATATTGTATTTTGAGCCATTGATAGCAACTACTATGTTATCTCATTGAATGTATTTTGAACTCTGCTTAAGTAACGGTTGGATTACCTAAGCCTTGAGTTATGTTGTATGTTGATATTAATAATGAGCGAAATAATTTCATGAATTTGGTAATAGTGCTCCCAACAGGTATCATTTTGAATTTAGATATTAAGATGTTACATTAGGGGCTAAAGCCCAAGTGTCTTGTCCATTCTCAGTATATGCACAACATAAACCATAGTATACATAAACGTAATAATTAAGGCCATGATAAAGAAAACCCCCAATCCATGCCCTAATTGAAAGTCTCTAAGCATACACCCAAACCAAATCCTCCTACATTAACCATAACAAAAATCAATCACACAAACATCTACATACAAGCTCTAGAAAGGGAAGACAATGGGTAGGGCTCATTAGGGAGAGCATACACAAGATTGAGTGAAAGTGTGTGAGCTTTACTCACCTCAAGGAGCTCCAATGGAAAGGGGAAGAAGTAGGGGAAGGATGCAATGAAAATTCTTGGCCACCTCAAGCTTTCTCTAAGCTCCCAAGGTGAATATCTCTTATAAAACCCACTCTATATCTCTCTAGAATGAAGAGAGAAGAAGAAGGAAATAAATGAGTTCGTGCCCTAATTAATGTTTTTAACCTGCCACGCGTATTCTCGCTCAAGCGAGGGACTCTCGCTTGAGCGAGAGGACTGGGGAAATTTCACTTCCGCGTTCTCGCTCAAGCGAGAAGCTTCTCGCTTGAGAGAGAATGCTCTAACAAGTATTCCCCTTTCTGGATGAATTTCGTGTTAGTGAAAAACCCTCTGAGATTTGGTTTTTAATGACAACAAACCTTTTGATCAAGAATAAGTTTTCTAATGTTGAAGTCATTGATGTTTTGTATGTGAGATCTTAGAAAGACAGGATTCTCATGAAGAACTCAGAAAGATCAGAAGAACCACGACCAAGCTCAGACTGTGATTGAGAGGCAACCACAGATTGAGACTGGTAGTAATCCTCATACTTAAGATGAAGATAAAGGTCAGCCTGAGATTGAGCAATCAATGCAAGTCCTTATTGAGATTCAGAAAGATCAGAATCCTAATGATAAGAAACATCAGACTTCAGAAGGGTTTATGGAAAATGGGTAAAGCTTAGATGTTCTATATGCTGAAGGTAATTTCAGAAGAAGGCCATAAGACATATTCTTTATCAGAAAGTCTCCAGAAGCTTAGAATGGTTGAATCTGAAGAAAACCTAAGTTGAGAGAGATGCACATCAGAATGTAGTCTTAGCTACAGTTAGAAAGGGTCTCTACTAGAGACACCAATCATCAAGCTAAGTCAAAATTTAGCTTCTCATATTGCAGGATAATTTTCTCTTATGTTAAAGACAAGATGAGATGCTAAGGTGACTTTCAATCTAAAAGGTAACACTTGAGATGCATGAAGCTGAAGTGCTAAAGCAATCAGAAATACATCACACTCAGAAACAAGATCAAGAGTTAAAAAGAGATCAAGAAGAGTTGAATTGAAACTTGCACCTGAGACTCACCAACTGAGACTGAGTCTCAGACTCATTTGAGATGGATAAAACAAACTGAGACTTAGACTCATCTGTGATGCATCTTATTATTTACTGACTGTGTGCTCAGTTGTGGCAAAAATCCCTAGAATTTAAATTGCAGGTAGCATTCAGACAAGAAAGCTCAAGGGACTACTCTTGAATATTTAAAGCAATAAAAGTCAGAATCAAGGATTGCCAAAGGAAAGATTAAATCAAAAGATGATACGCAAAGATGAGATCCAAACTCAGCTTGAGATGCAAACTCAAGATCAGATGCAGTCTCAAGTTCAGATGTCAACTCAAGATCAGATGCAGTCTCAAGTTCATATGTCAACTCAAGATCAGATGTAGTCTCAAGTTCAGATGTCAACTCAAGTTCAGATGCAGACTCAAGTTCAGATGCCAGCTCATGATCAGATGCAGACTCAAGCACAGATGCTAACTCAAGTTCAGATGCAGACTCAGACTTGAGACGCAGAGATCAGATGCAAACATTAGACTCAGACTTGAGACGCAGAGATCAGATGCAAACATCAGACTCAGCTTAGACAGAGTCTCAACAACAAAAGCAAGTCAATGCAAGTACACTGTCACAGCAGAGACTGTACCAGAAAAGTACTGATCTCATGTCAGAAAAGTGAAAAATAACCTCTCTCTCTTCCAACGGCTAGTATAACGGCTAGTTTAACGGCTAGTTTTCTGAAGACTATAGAAGGAAGTCTCATTATGGTGAGACGTGTGAGAGACACAGATGAGACTCAACAGAGATGCTGCTGCACAAACCAGAAAAATCCATGTCTCAAATGAATCTCAACCTACCTACCTATGCTATCTAGCTAATATAAGTAGTAGGTTTAGCTCTTGTTTCGTAATGATTTGTATACACTCCTTGAGTGATTTAGAGCGTGATACCTAGCTGAGCTCACTGTTTATCCATACTTTGTATGTAGTCTAAGCTAGATCAATCAAATCTCATCTCATATCACCAAGTCTCAACTAAGACAGGAGGTGCCTGAGCTCAGTGTGAGCGATTGTAAAGCCTGGAGAGGCATTGTAACAAGAATACTCACTGAGTTGCCTGGAGAGGCAGTCGAAGACAAAGAATATTGCATGCATTGCCTAGAGAGGCAGTTGAGAACAAAGAATACTTGAGACTCAGCCAAGCTAGGAGTGCCTATGCTTGGTGTGAAGGACGTCCTGAAGAGGTTGTAAGAATACTTGTAATTGGCTGTAATTGTCAATAGTGGAAACTCACAAGTTGTGAGGACTGGACGTAGCCCAAGGTTGTGGGTGAACCAGTATAAATCTCAGTGTGCATCTCTTCTCCCTTTTTTTTTATTTATATTGCACATCTCTAATACTTGAGACGTATCTGTTTGAAACAAATTACATTTGATTAAATCTCTGCAAAACTAAGATCTGTCTTTGCATCTCATCTCACATCTCAAGTCTATCTCATCTCAAATCCCATCTCAACTTGAGATCAATCAGTAGTCTCACTCATTCTCTTTTAAGTCTTTAACTTTGCTAAGATAAGCTTAACATTTGCTGAGCTAATTAAGCTTAACCTTATGCTGAGCTAAAGCTTTCTTAATCCTAACCCTCAGCTGAGTTAAGATTCAATCTGAGTTCCAAGTCACAGACTTGAGATCCACCTCAGATTGAATTCTGAATTTTCAGGAACAATATTTTCAAGTCTCTATTCAACCCCCCCTTCTAGAGACGTTCAACCTACTTCATTTCGCTTAAGCGAGACCCTTCTTGCTTGAGCGAAATTCTTCCAAGAGCACCCCTTCTCTGGTTGAATTTCGCTTGAGCGAGACCATTCTCGCTTGAGCGAGACCATTCTCGCTCGAGCGAAATTCTTCCAGAGGGCACTCAATTTTGCTCCCTTGTTTCTCGCTTGAGCAAGAGCCTCCTCGCTCAAGTGAGAAAACAAGAAACAAAGTTTTGTAACTTTTACTGATATGCTCGCTCAAGCGAGCCATTCTTGAAGTTGGCTGGATTGTCTCTAGAAGGGGGGTTGAATAGAGACTTTAAAATTTTGCTCCTGAAAATGCACACTTTAAATTGCAAGTTGAGACATGATCTCAAGTTTGATGACTTGGAGTCTCAACTAGGTTAGATGAGATTCAGTTTCAATTTCAAGAAGTTATATGTTTGTGATCAGATACAAATGCTTTGTAGCTATTGAAACCTGGTTTTGTTTTAGAATAATTAATTCAACCAAAGCAGCACAGATTTGATATAAGCAATGAGTAGTATAAAATAAAGAGATAGGGAAGAGAGATGCACAGTGATCTTATCCTGGTTCACCCCACACCTTGGGCTACGTCCAGTCCTCACAACACGTGATATTTCCACTATTGACAATCACAGCCAATTACAAGTATTCTTACAGCCTCTTCAGGACGTCTCTCACACCAAGCTAGGCACTCCTATCTTGGCTGAGCCACAAGTATTCTTACAGCCTCTTCAGGACGCTCACACTCACTCTGAGACTAAGCTTCCTTCTATCTCAGATGAGATTGGTTACAAATGATTGGTAGGATAAGATGGGTCTAGCTTACAATCATACAAAGTATGGATTAGGCATGGCAATCAAACCCGAACCCGCGGGTACCGACCCGACCCCGCCCCAACTTTGACGGGGAAAACCCCGCTTTGACCGGGTTTTAGTAAAACCCGACCACGAACCCGCCCCGCCTTTAACGGGGGAGGGGGGCGGGTTTGGGGGTGCAAGAACCAGCCCCGCCCCGTTATAATAATTAAGTAATTTTAATTATACCAATAGTTAAATAATAAAGATAAATTTATGTAGTTTCCTTAAAATATAATATACTTCATAAGTTTCTTATTTTTTTAGGATTATAAATTTCTATATTTACATATTATTTGAATTAGAATATATTATAGATATATGAATTTATTTAAAAAACGTGTTTTTAATTTATAAAACAAAAGAAAAAATAAAAATAAAGAATGTAAAATCCCCTCGGGTTTCCCTGAACTCGACGGGGACCCGCGGGGATGGGGTTGGGTTTCATAATTTCATACCAGCTCTCTTTAAACCCGAACCCGAAACCGCCCCGACTTTTACGGGGTTGGGGACAGGGCGAGTAAAACCCGCCCCCGGACCCGTCCCGTTGCCATGCCTAGTATGGATAGACAGTGAGCTTAGCTAGAGTTTATCTCTTCTATACAAATAGAAAGACTAAGAGCTGAGAAGGGTGAATAAACTGAGACTTACAAAAGTTCTCAAGTTTAGATCAAATCTTAAGTATGATAGACATGAGATGTATGATGAGATGGTGTTGAGATGTGTGATGAGATGCAAGGATGTTCAATATACAACGTGGTCTCTCACATTCTTCACTGTTGACTTCAGGATTTATTTCAAATGAAAACTAGTCGTTTATGGCCGTTTTCTATCCGTTGAGAGTCGTTGCCAGTGAGAGAAGATCTTATGCCAAAAGGGTACTATGCCACTACTTTGTGTCAACGTACAGTGTGCATGCTTTGACTTATGTTGATTTGTATCTTTTTTTTCTTGAAGCTGAGTCTTGAGACAGAGTCTCTTCCTTTGGCAACTCTTGCATCTTTCTTTCATTTTGACCACTCATCTGATCTCTGGTCTGATCTCTTCACATGATTCTACAGTTAAGACATAGTCTCTTCTCTTTGCGTCTGATAGCTTGATTATAGTTTCCTACATGAGCTCCGTCTGTGAGCATGTGTCTCAAGCTGAGTCTTGGTCTGAGTCCTCATTTGGTCATGAGATAGCATTTGAACTTGTCTTTGCATCTGTGCTTGAGTTTGGGTCTGATCTTGAGCCAACGTCTCAAGTTTGACTTTAGATCTCTTCTTTGCTTAGTGAATTTTGACTCACATCTTTTATCTGGGCAATTCTTGAATCTGACTACATATGCTTTATGTCCTCAAAGATGATCTTTGAGCTTCATTTACTGATCAATATCTGCAAAAATATAGTCCAGAAATTCTGCCATACACTTGAGCACACAGTTAGTAAATAACAGGATGCATCTCAGACTTGCTTTATGAGCATCTTAACTTAATGGTTTGCCTACATTAAAAACCTTAAGAGTGAGTTTGTCTCAACAATTCTCGCTTGAGCGAGAATATCAAAACTCAAATTTTGATTTCTCTCCTTTTCTTATTTTAACTCAATTCTTCCCACTCATCCCTTATTTCTTTTACAAAACTATTACACTACACATTTATTTCTATAAAATGGGATTAAATTCTTAGGATGTTACAATTCTACCCCCTTAAGCAATTTTGCCCTCAAATTGGCTAAGAAAGCATGAAAATTGACTTACCTCAAGTGAACAACTCTCGAAACTTAGAATGGATGTCGTCCTCTTTCTCCGACGTCGCCTCCTCAAGTGTCTGACCCTCCCAAAACACCTTCATCAAGGGAATCGTCTTGCTCCTCAGGGTTTTTGACACTTCTGTCAATATTCGTGCAAGTCTAGTGGGAACTGTGAGGTCTTCCCTTAATTGTACTGATTGGGAACTAATGATGTGTGAAGGGTCGTGGACACATTTTCTCAGCTTGGATACATGGAATACATCATGGACTCGTGACAATTGAGGTGGCAAGGCTATCTTATAAGTCAGAGGACCAACCCTCTGCAAGATCTGAAATGGGCCAATGAATATGGGGTTGAGCTTTCTGGCCTTGATGGCTTGCTCAGTGCCTGTGACAGGAGTTATTTTAAAAACACATGGTCCCCTTATTCAAATTCTTGGTCTTTTCTTCTCTTATCAGTGTAGCTCTTCTGTTGGCTTTGGGCTAGTGACAAGCTTTTCCCTAATAACCCTAATCTTTTCCGTGGTTTCCTGCACTAACTCCGGACCTAACAGGGTTCTCACCCACCTCATACCAACAGAGTGGGGATCTACGCTTCCTACCATATAGGGCCTCATATGGTGTCATGCCTATACTGCTATGGAAACTCTTGTTATAGGCCAACTCTGTGAGAGGTAGGTACTATCCCAACTATCCTACTCCTCTAACACACAAGCCCTAAGCATATCCTCTAGGTCTAGATGGTCCTCTCAGACTGACCGTTAGTCTGAGGATGGTAAGCGGTGCTAAACCGAAGTTTAGTTCCGAAAGCCTGGTGAAGTGCATCCAAAATCTATAGGTGAACCTAGGGTCTCTATCTGAAATGATGCTAAGGGAATGCCATGGAGCTTTACAATCTCATTGACATACAAGTCTGCTAGTTTGCTCAGGGAATAGGTATTCCTAATAGGTAGGAAATGGGCCGACTTAGTCAACCGGTCCAAAAATGACCCAGATGGCGTCAAACCCTGCTTGGACCTCTAGGTAATCCCACCGCAAAGTCCATAGTTATACTCTCCCACTTCCACTCTAGGATTTTTAATGGTAAAAGGGTTCCTGAAGGTTTCTGGTGTTCTATTTTGACATGTTGACACACTAGACACCTAGAAAACAAACTCTGCTATCTCACCCTTCATACCATCCCACCAAAACATCTTCCTCAAGTCTTGATACATCATGGTGGTGCCAGGATGTATCGAGAACTTGCCCCTGTGGGCCTCCTCTAAAATTTGCTGCCTCAGACTACCCCTCTTAGGGACACAGACTCTCCTTTGAAAGAGAATCATCCCATCACCCAACTCAGAGAAACTCGACTGCCCTCTCCTAGCTTGGAGGTATGGGTTTAAACCTTGTGCCTCCCTGGGTTTGAACCTTGTGCCTCCTTAATCAGAACTCGAAGCTCAATGGTGACCTCTAATCGGTAGAGCCTCAAGCTACTCTCTCCAACCTCAACATTAAGGCTTAAGTTTCCTAAATTCTTCTAACAACCCCATGTCATGCACCATCATGGATGACACATGTAGGGATTTTTCTATTGAGAGGATCGACCATTACATAGGCTTTTCCCAGATGGTATCTCAACTCAATCAAAATCCTTCAGAAATTTCATCCACCTCCCCTGCCTCATATTGAGTTCTTCTGATCAAAGAGGTACTTAAGACTCTTGTGATCACTAAGACCTCAAACCTCACACCACACAGGTAATGCCTCCAAATCTTGAGGGCAAATAACAAGACCGCTAACTCTAAGTCATGGCTAGCGTAGTTATCCTCAAAGGGCCTCAACTGCTTGGAGGCATAGGCCACCACTCTTTTTTCCTGCACCAAAACACAACCTAGCCCCATCCCAAAGGCAAAATTGTAGACCTCAAAGGTCTTGGACAAATTCGGTAACACCAGTACCGGGGCGATGTCAACCTCTCCTTGAGTTCTAGGAAGCTTCGCTCACACTTCTCGTCCCACACAAAGGCTTGACCCTTACGGGTCAATCTAGTGAAGGGCAAGACCTAGCTGTGAGAATCCTTTGATGAATCTCCGATAGTAGCCGACCAATTCCCAGGAAACTCCTAATTTCTTGATGGTCTTAGCCTTTCCCATTCAAGGACGACTTCTATCTGGCTAGGGTCAACTGACACGCCCTCTCTCGAAATTACATGCCCTATGAAATGGACCCTATACATCCAAAACTCACACTTCTCCGGGTTGGCAAACAACTTCTCTCTCAAAATCCCTAGACAACCCTAAGATGTTGCTCATGCTCTTCTAAGGTCTGGGAGTAGATTAGGATGTCATCGATGAACATGACAACAAACTGATCAAGGTAGGGCCGGAAAATCCGATTCATGTAGTCCATGAACACGGCAGGAGCATTGGTTAGGCCAAATGATATCACCAAGTACTCATAGTGTCCATATCTATCCTAAAGGCAGTCTTGTGTATATCCTCACCCTTATTCTTGATTTGGTGGTAGCCAGATCTCAAATCTATCTTATGAGAAGACCAAAGCCCCTTTAAGTTGGTCTAAGAGGTCATCTATTTTGGGTAAGGGATACTTATTCTTAATGGTGACCTTGTTTAGCTGCCTATAATCTACGCACAACCTCATACTCTCATTCTTCTTTTTCACTAAAAGCATTGGCGCTCCCAGGGTGACACACTAAGCCTAATAAACCTCTTAGTTGTAAGGTCTTCTAATTGGGTCTTAAGTTCACTAAGCTCTACTGAGGACATCCTATAGGGTGCCTTGGAAATGGGCCCTGTGCCCAATACCAAGTCAATGGTGAACTCAATCTCTCGGTCCGAAGGTAAAGTGATTACCTCACTAGGAAAACGTCCTGAAACTCACTAACTGTGGCTACATTGCTCAAATCAATATGGAATCTAGAGTTTAGGAAATTAATAAAATAAAACAACTACTCCCATCAAACATGCATTTAGACACTTGAGTGATGCTGGATAAAAGTATAGGTGGCTTCTCCCCGGAAGAGGAGGGAGAACTGGAAGAACAACCTATTTGCTGAAAACAATCAAGCATGACCTGGTTCTGAGATAACCAGTTCATGACAATAGATTATATTTATGCCCCTTAATGGCAAAAAAATCAAATCAACCTCGAAGGCCCTCCCTTGTATAGTAATGGGGCATTTAGAATACACAAGGGAAGTGGGGATTGCCTCCTTGCTGGGGTTATTATATTCAGACTATAGGAAAAAGGGGTTACATGCAAATCTAACTTCTTCACATAATCAAAAGAAACAAAAGAATGGGTTGCCCCCGAATCATACAATACAATTAAGGTTTTACCTCCTAAGGTGCACGTACCTCGCATCAAGTTATCAGCAGAAGCTGCTACTTCACCACTCACTACAAGAATGCGTTGAATTAGACGTGAAACTGTCATCACTACAGCATAAAATGCGCAGCTCAACGTGTAGCTGTGCAATTAATACTCTGTTACGGCCTGGCCATTGCTATGTTCACACTGTAGAGATGGTCAGGCTGTCACTACTACACTAAAACAATTTTTTTTTCTGAAAATTTAAAAAAAATGTAGCGACGGCTAACGACTAGTCGTCTCTATGTTTTTAATTAGAATTTAAATTTGGCGCATCAGAGCTATTTTAACCTAGCAACGACCTTAGCGAAGGTCAGGCCGTCGTTACGTTTAAAAATTACGCGCATAAAACCCTTTCCCCTCCCCTCTTCTTCTTCCTTCTTCCTTCTTCCTCCTTCCTCCTCCTCCTCCTTCCTCCTTCCTCCTTCCTCCTCCTCCTCATCCTCCTCCTCCTCCCTCTCCTTTCCTTACGTCCGACCATCCCTATTTCTCTCTTTCTTTCTCTTCCATTTTCAAAATCTTACCGATTAAACACTCCCCCTCCTTCATAGGTTCATTTTGAACCGATCAGAATCTCAAATAGTTGCCCCTAGGTCTCTTTACACTTCCTTCCCTCTTCCTTCTCCGGCGTCCACCACCCGTCATCCAGCCTCCTTTGCCAGCCACCAGTAAGTTTTACAGTTTTAATTGTTTATATAATTAGTTTTAAGTAGTTTTAATTGTTTATATAATTGTTATAATTAGTTTTAATTGTTTAAATAATTAGTTATAATATTAGTTTTAGGGTTTAGCATATAGTTTTAATAAGTTTAAAATAGTTTTAATTGTTGGGGGACAACTCCATCACTGATGGGTCCACCAAGTTACAGATCTGGAAGGATGTTGCGGGTGGCAAGACCCGAGGCCGCTGTTATGGCATTGTGGACTTGTCAACCAACATTCGTCCTGGTGTGAATAGCCTCACTCAGGAGTCTCGTGCACATACCAGTGGGAACGACGGGTCACAACATTCATCTGAGGAGGCACTGAGGAAGGAGATACTTGAAGCCAACTTGAAGGCCACCCGAGCTGAAGACAAGGCTGCACGGTTGGAGGAGGACTTCGCACGACTCCGACAACATATGCAGATGATATTGGAGGCCCAAAGTGCGAGTGGTTCCACCAACTTAGTCAGGCTCACGCTCAGGCTCAGTCGCACCCGTACTACAATGGCAACCTGGACGACCAGCCGTTGGATGAGGATGAGGATCGTCGCCCACCACCACACCAGTGTCATCGCCGCCACTGATGATTTTATTATGTTTATTATACATTTATTGTATTATGTTTAAACAATTTTTGTATATATACTTTTATATTTTTTTCTCTATCGGTGTGTTTATATAGTATTAGTATTTTTCTTTATAATTTTAAAATTAATAATATTAAATAAAATAAATAATAGTAACTTAATTTTAAAAAATATTATTATAACTAGCGACGACCATGACCGTCATTAGTAAAAAAATAATATAATAAGTTGCGACGGCCATGGCCGTCGCTAGGTTGTCACAGCTTAGCGACGGCCATTGATCCCTTCACTAAGCAACAACCTTTAGCTTAGCGACAACTTTAGCGACGGTCTGGTAGACGCTACGTAGCGACGACTTATTTTGCTCGCCGCTACTGTATTCACGACGAGCTTTTTAGTGACGTCCATTAGGTCGTCGCTAAATGGATGCTAGCGATGGTTTTCCACTTGTAGCAACGGATTTTGGCCGTTGCTAAATAGCGATTTTCTTGTAGTAACTATGGGTGAAGATTCTCCCGGTGGCTTGGGGTTTTGGAGCATCCCTCTTCTTTGGGCATTCATTCTTCACGTGATCGGGCTCTTTGCACCAGTAGCAAATCTTCTGACCGAAGAGACATTCCCCTCGGTGATCATTCCCCGCACTTGGGGAACTTGGGAGTGTCCTCTTGGCGTTGGGTGGCCGAGTGACTAAAGCGGTGTTGCTTTGCCATTTAGGCCTAGAGCCCTTGCCCTGGCTGGGCTCCTCCAATTTCCTCTTCCCCTTGTTGTCTGGTTGTGGGGACAGTGTAGCTCCCTTTAGATTCTTCTCAGCGATGTAACACTTGTTGATCAGGGTAGGGAAGTCCCTGATCTCAAGTGTCCCGACCCGGTCCAAGATCTCCGGTCTCAAGCCCCCCCTCAAACTGAGTGCACCTCCACTCCTCATCAGGGACAGTTTGTAAATACTTGGAGTACTTAGCAAGCTCCTCGAACTTGGCCACATACTTACCTATGGTCATGCTTCCTTGCTTAAGTTGGAGAAACTATGCTTCCTTCTGCCTCCGAACAGAAGCCGGGAAGTATTTCTCCAGGAAAGTGGTCTGGAATGCTCCCCAAGTGAGTGGGGTTTTCTGCAACAGTAGTCTGAATACTTGCCGACTTCCACCAGTCTTCGGCCTCTTGATAAGTGTTAAAATTACGTAAAATTCCTATATAATTACAACACTTATTGATGGCAAAATGCTGAATTTATAACCCAATTTACCCCTTTTTAACTTAAATTGAAATTCTTGTATTTATTTGAGTCAAATTTGAATTTGATGCTATTTTGATAAAGAATCTACTGATTTTTGCAGATAAAAAGCAAAGTTACAAATAAAGCATCAAGAGAGCAACGAAGAAGGACAAGAACAACATAAAACAAGCTTCAAAAATGGATAATTCAGGAAAGAAAGTTGATGTTTCCTGCGCTCCACCTGCGAGTGTATGAATGTCTGATCAGTTACTGTTTCTTGCGCTTCACTTGCGTTGAGCGCAGGTAGAGCGCAGAAAACGTAACCTAATTTTTAATGGGCTTCAATCAGAGTCTCAAAAGCCCATCAAAATAGTTTATAAAGGGACTTTTAGGGATTGAGACGACAGACAGAGACGTACGGAGCCGTTGAGTAGATTTGGAGTTGGAGAAAAGTGTGACAGTCTCTCTAGTTGGTTGTAATGGCTACCATGAGTAGCTAAACTTTCCTTTAGGATTGAACGTAGTCAATTCAATCCCCGATTATATTTTGGATCTTCTTTGTTATTTAGGAATCTTTATTTTTATAATATTGGTGTTTTTATTCTGTTCTTAATGCTTAGCTTTCGTATTTGTACCGGAGTTATGATATGATTTTATGGGGCACGCTGGGAAGCGATTTGTGAATCAGGTGCGAGTTCCTGAGTGCCTAGGAATAGGGCTCTTGAATTCTGATTTGGGTAAAAAACACTCGATAGGTTGAATGCCTAGGAATATGGTTCAATTTATGGATAGCTATTAACAACTGATCTTAAAGCTATGACAATTTGTTAAGAAGCCAAAGAATTGGTGTTTAGGGAATTGATTCTAAGAATTTCATAGTTGAGGAATCTTTATGAATGAATTTTATTTGGGCTTCAATATTTATAATTATAAATTCCTAGATTTCATTGGTTTCCAAATACAAGAGGGGTGCGATAGACGAAGTTCAACCCTAGTTTCCTTAATTTACTCCATATTCTCTCTCTCTCTCTCTCTCTCATCTTTTATTTTATTTACTGTTGCAATCTTCACAAACAACCATTAAAATTTCCTCTTACTCAATAAGTGTGAACACTAAGAACTTATTTTGTACCGTTCCTCGTGGGTACAACAACCCCTTTTCCTACTATTATACTACTGTGATATTGGTACGCTTGCCAAGATCTCAACACCTCTCCCCTCAGCATGTACACCGCATATCCCACCTTGGAGTCATTAGTGCACCTCATCACCTCAATGATACGGTTGAAGTCCCGAAGCCAGTTTGCCGCCACATCCGGATCATAAACCCCGTTGAACTGGGAAGGGTTATGTTTCTGGAATTCTGCTAGTCCTTGGACAAACATGTCCACTGTAGGAGGAGGTGGTGTCCCCGTTGGCCTTTGGACCAACTCCTGTAGACGACAACGTTAGCAGCGACCTGCTCCTGTTCCGCCTCAGCCTGTTGGCGGTTGTACTCCACTTACGCCCGGTTAGACGCTACCCTGCTCTCCCATCATCTGCGTGCGCATCTGAAGGGTCGTCGCCATAGGATCCCGAGGTTTATCCTGTGGTGGAGAAGATGGGTTGGTCTGAGGACGACCTCTCCTGCCTCCAGCCATAATCCTCTGCACATCATTAAGCAAACATCGAGGTGATTAGTCTCTCAATTACATAATAATGTATAAGAGGATAATAACTAACTTCAGGAACTACCTAATCCACAGTCCAATTGGATTGAGTTGCTCTAATACCAAAATGTAACGTTCTAGTTTCTAGATTTAAGAATTTAGCTCGTTGGAAGCAAAATTCCAAAATTTCTGAAATTATTTCATGCCATTTAAGTATCTCAAAACAACAACTGTATAATGTTTAAGCATCCATCGAATACTCAAACAGTATATGGAAACAAAAACTGAATACATAAACGCCTCAATGGCTCAAATAATCATAATTTTGTATACATCCACTGGGAGTCTGGGATACCCCCATACATGTGCCCTAAAACAAAATAGAAAGGCTCGGAGGCTGCACATGTACAGTCATATCCCCAAAATAATACAAATATACTTCCAGTACATATGTATCCAAATACATCAAAAACCTAAAAACTCCTGCAAGCCTCCAGCTCACTGTCCTGGCCGGGGTGGAACCTGTGCATCTATAATATAACCACAAAACGTGTGGTGAGACTAGAGTCTCAGTGAGTAAAGCATGCAACAAGCAGTGTAGGTAAACAGGCAGATACAAATGCAACAACACAAGATAACCATATAGACACAATCTCCAACATACTAAATCTCTATAAACATCTATGTAATTATGCATGTTCTGCATTTCCCTACAAGACGGGGTCTTATCTCTATCTCTGGGGCTAGACCTGAGCTCAAGCTACAAGGAACGTCTCCCTTGGGGTTTTACCCGCCATTACTCTGGGGATCGAAGTCCAAGTTTTACTCTGGGGACCAAAGTCCATTATCTCTTTTCTTAATCTCTGGGGGCTAAAGCCCAGGTGTCTTATTCATTCTCAGTATATGCACAACATAAATTAAACCATAGTATACATAAACGTAATAAGTAAGGCCATGATAAAGAAAACCCACATTCCAAGCCCTAATTAAAAGTCTCTAAGCATATACCCAACCAAATCCTCATACATTAACCATAACAAAATCAATCACAAAAGCATCTACATACAAGCTCTAGAAAGGGAAGACAAGGGGTAGGGCTCATTGGGGAGAGCATACACAAGAATGAGTGAAAGTGTGTGAGCTTTACTCACCTCAAGGAGCTCCAATAGAAAGGGGAAGAGGTAGGGGAAGAATGGAATGAAGATTCTTGGCCGCATCAAGCTTTTTCTAAGCTCCCAAGGTGAATCTCTCTTTAGAACCCCTCTCTATCTCTCTAGAATGAAGAAAGAAGGAGAAGGAAATAAATGAGTATGTTCCCTAATTAATGTTTTTAACCTGCCACGCATGTTCTTGCTCAAGCGAGGGATTCTCACTTGAGAAAGAGTGCTGGGGAAATTTCACTTTCGCATTCTCGCTTGAGCGAGAATGCTCCACAGAGTATTCCCCTCTCTGGATGAATTTCGCTTGAGTGAGACCCTTCTTGCTTGAGAGAAATTTTTCCAAAGAGCACCCCTTCTCTGGTTGAATTTCGCTTGAGCGAGACCATTCTCGCTTGAGCAAAATTCTTCCAGAGAGCACTCAATTTGCTCCCTTGTTTCTCGCTTGAGCGAGAGCCTCCTCGCTCAAGCGAGAAAACCAGAACAAAGTTTTGTAACTTTTACTGATATGCTTGCTCAAGCGAGCCATTCTCGCTTGAGCGAGAATATCATAACTCAAAATTCTGATTTCTCTCCTTTTCTTATTCTAACTCAATTCTTCCCACTCATTCCCTTATCTCTTTTTACAAAACTATTACGCTACACATTTATTTCTATAAAATGGGATTAAATTCTTGGGATATTATTTTTTTAGTGTTCAGAAGAGAGTCACACGTTTCTACAACATTCAATCCATAACACAATCATTTTTAAATGTCAAGGACTAAATTGTATGATGTTAAAAAAAATTAGGGATTAATTGTTGTTTTTTGGGTCCTATGTGTAACGTGACAACTCAACTCTCCGTTAATGAAAAATGTGACGTTGGACTAAACTGATGGACGATGAAGAATGTCAGGGACTAATTAACATGGTTATTTTTAAATGTCAGCGACTAAATTGCTCGACGCAAAAAAAAAAAAAAAGTCAGGGACCAATTTGTGGGTTTACTCATATTTAAATCTAACTTGATTTGTTGTTTACTACATTTGTATATCATATTTAATTTTAAACTAGGATCTATTTTTCAAATAAAATATTTTTATGAAACACAATTTATTGCCTCTATTTATATTTACCCATGGTTCAACAAGGCGAACATAAGATTTCAATTAAAAAATAAAATATTTAAAATTATAAGTATATTTATAACTAATTCAAGCAAATTTTTTAAAATATAGATGAGAAACATTTAATTAAATTAAGAACAAATATGCATAATAATTTAAAAATATTTAAATTTAAAATTAAGGAAATTAAGAAACATGTATATGTTTCTTTCTAAGGAAAAATATGACTAAGAAATCAAGTCATTATCAACAAAGTTTATTAAAATAACGACGCATATTTTCATATTTTCAGTTTACTTTTTTTTTGGCGAATACTAATGAATGTCTTTAAGTATGGATTAAAGAAACAAAAGTTGAAAATATTTAATAAAAGAAAATTATTTTTATATTAAAACATAAAATTCATTTAATTAATATTTTTAAGTAATATATTAAACACATTTAATAAAGATTTTAAATGCTCCTTAAGCGCTACACTATTTTCTCATTTTCTTTTAACCACAGGTATCCTTCACAGGAGGCAATCATTTTTCGAGCCGGGAACATTCACATCATGGTGGGGCTAGCTCTCCTAGTGGGGATTTTTTCCATCCACAAAACTCGAACATGAGACCTTACTTAAGGGGAATCAAGCATGTACCACTTGAACTAATTATTTTCTCACTTATTTGATATTTAATATATATACCACATGGAGAAAGAATAGAAAACTAATGTGTAATAAAAACGGTGAGAAAAAAATGGTAATTTCTCTATTTCTCTTGAAACAAATACCATGAATTGCTTTTATTTTTCTTCTAAAAGAATAAAATAAAAAAAAGTGCATACCAATTAACCAAATATCATAATTTTAAGGAAAGAAATATATTTTGTATTTAGAAGTATTCAAAAACTAGCTATTGAAAGCCCTATTGAACTCAAAAGGGGTTGGTTGAAGTAGAAGTACACTTCTTACTCTAATAAATGGATTTATTTGCAATATGAAGGGTTAGTTAATTGAGAGAATTTCAATAAGAATAATCATATATATACACAATTCTTTTATACAATAATATTAATTTTTTCAAAATGGTCGGGGTTTGGGTAGTTTTACCCGGTCTTAGATTTAAACCTAATTGCATTCCATTCCATAAAAAAAAAAAAAAAAAAAAAAAAAAAAAAAAAAAACTCTTTTAATAATCCAACATTTGTCAATTAAGTAGGCCTATAGTCAGATACTTGATTTGGAAAAACTAATATTAAAAAATTATGTGATTTAAAGATAGATAATAATGTTACATGGAGTTAAGGCTTTATGATCAGGTTGATATCTAATCATTTATACATGAAAAATTTGATTTTAACTATATAGAGGCATATATATAAATCGTGATAACCTAGGGGCATCGACAAAAATGCTTTTCTTTTTTTGTTAAAGGAATTATAAAAGTATAAAAGTAGTGGGAAATTAAATATAAAAGAAAAGGAAATAGAAATAAAAATATTCTAATTTCAATTCATTGTTATTTGGTAAAAGTAAATTTAATTTCTACTCTCAAATATATATATATATATATAGGAGTAACTGCAATATATGAAAGAGTATAAACGAATTGTTGTATATTACGAAAACAAATGTCGAATTGATAGAAATCCACATCAATATAATTTGAGCAACACGTATATGAATTCAACTAAAACACGCAAAGTATTTGCCAGTTTTGGTTTCTGCTCCATCATGATCATCTGCTTTGGCTTGGCAACTTCAAGCATATGTTGGCAGAGATTCGAATTTGTTCATTGATACCATCTTTGCTGATGTTTGTTCTCCAAAAGAAAATGTACATAGTTTGTTTGTTACCCGAGATTAATAGTATTATTAGTATCTTTCATACCTCTGTGTTTGTGTGTCTATATGTGTGCATATATGTCGTTTAGATTCTCCTTCTGCGGTTAGGTTCACAGAGAAACAGACAGAAATAATAATTACGTTGGCTATCTAGCTGAGGCAGAACGGCTATACGGCACAGGTGTCTGGTAAGTGGTTTGTAACCTGTGTGCTACAACAACAGAGGCGTGAGAGCTTGCTTAGTTAATTGGCTGATGTAAAATTAACATTCTTCTTCTTTGTAGTATAATATTGCATAAAAGGTTAAACGGAACATTTCTTTCTTGTTCTATTATGCATTTTTATACACATATGATGTGAGGAATAGTAAATTATTAAATCTGGAATAAATATATAGAAGGCGGCATTTGGAAATATATAGAGTAAAATGAGTGGAGTATTATTTTGAATAAATTAAATTTAACCTATTTTCAAATACAAAATTTGAGCTTTAACTAATTAATTACTTGAAATAGATTTTTTAAGACCTTCATATCTTTTTTAAGGTTTGACTTGATTTAAAAGTTTATCTAAAGACTTTTTTTATAATAAAATATTTAACTATAAGACGTGCATGAGCTTAAGTTAGGGATAACAATTGAGACCAAACCCTATGGGTATCAGTAAAATTACCCGCAATGTGCAGGGTAAAAACCCGCAAAACGGGTATGGACAATAGCTCGCATTTTTTCATGGGGACGAGCGCGAGTACAAGCACAGTGATGTCCAGCCCGCCCCATACCCGCACTCATATATATAGTTATTTATTAAATAATACCATATATAATTATATATAGGGATATATATTAATTTTATTAAAATATCTAATATATTTATGCATATTTTTAAAATTGATATATATATATATAATATTACAAATTAAAAATATATTTTTAAAACTATCTTTTTTACTTTTATAATATATGACTAATTAGTGTTAGTAATAATTTTTTACAAATTTTGGAGAATATATCCTAACACATGATATCCAAGTTTATAAATAGTTTGTCGTGAAAGTATATTGTAACATTTAATAAAAGTTTTGAACATTAGATCATTCGTTGTGTTTTAGAACATTAACGTATTGTGTTTCAATTTAATTAAATTGTTGTATCACTGATATTTAAAAATTATGTTTGGACGATCTGCGAGTAATTTTTCAATTGAGATATAGTTTTCTTAAATTAATATTTTTTAGTGAGTTGTTAATTTTTTATTACTTAAAAAAGTGCGGGTAACGAGCGCGTGTACGGGCATATAAGTACCCAACGGGTATGGGGAGGGACACGAAAGTTGCTTCTCACGCGGGTACGAGCGCAAATACAGGCTTTTTTTTAAACACGGGTACGAGCACGAGCACTGTGGTACCCGACCCGACCCGACTTGATGCGGGTAGCGGGCTTTATCGAGTTGGGCTAAAAATCCTGGAAGTTATTCGAGCTTCTAAAATAGGTGCCCGAGCCCTACCCTTTAGCGGGCATTTTTGCGGGTAGCCCGGAATTTTTGTGGGTTTTTACGGGCTACCCAACATTTTTGCGGGTTTCGGGCTTTATTGGGCAAGGCTAAAAAGCTCGAGAGTTATTCGGGCTTCTAAATTAGGTGCCCAAGCCCTACGTTTTTTAGGGCTTTTACGGGTTAGGCCGGTCGGGCCGGCCCATTTTTCCGGCTCGCTCTACCAAAGGGTACCCATTGTCATCCCTAGCTTCAGCTGTATAGTAGCTAGTCCCACATTGCTTGTTGTACAGTTCCCTAATCTGATTCAGTTTTCAGTTTTCTTTTATGTTATTCATTTCTCGCTTTATTCACACTATAAATGTATCTTCTTTATATCACTTCCACAATGAATAAATGAATCATTTTACTCTTAAATTATAATTCTGAATTGGTTAAATTATGTTTTTGGTCCCCCAAAATATCCCGATTTTTCCATTTGGTTCCCCAAAATTGTTTTTTCCCAAGTGGTCCCACAAAAATTATAATACATTCCCATTTGGTCCCTCTGTTAGTGCACCGTTTATTATCTTCGTTAAATGCTTGCGTGACAGCTTAGGTGGACAAAATAAGTGTACATGGCATGCATATATGTCATCTTATGTGTTCTACATGACTTATATCACCATCTTTCATGAAAAAAAACAATTATAGTGTTCATCAATGTGACTTACAAAAAGGTGTTGATTAACCACCTATATGCTTATTTTGTCATGTAGGACACATAAGAAGACACATATGCATGCCATGTATGCTTATTTGTCCACCTAAGTTGCCACGCAAGCATTTGACGAAAATAATAAATGGTGCACTAACAGAGGGACCAAATGGGAATGTATTATAATTTTTGGGGGACCACTTGGGGAAAAAAATTTTGGGGGACCAAATGGGAAAATCGGGATATTTTGGGGGACCAAAAACATGTTTTAGCCTTCTGAATTCTATTATGGTATGAGAGCTCTTGAACTTCATGTACGAACAATGTCACACCTACAACACCTCTTCCACAAAATCTGGCACCCAATCCTCTGAGTGAATACTAAAATCATCCAGGTGAAAATGCCATGGCTCTTGTCTCTCCATTACTAACAAAGAAGAATTATCATAATTGGGCCCCAGTAATGAAAAGAATTCTAATCTCTGAAAACAAACTCAAGTTCGTCAATGGAAGCCTTCCAATGCCAACCAGTTTTTATCCTAGTTTTGGTGTTTGGGAAAGATGCAATAACCTAGTTCTTGCATGTATTTTTAGTTCAGTAGAGCCTATGATATCCAAGAGTATTGTATATCTTGAGGTAGTAGCAGTTGCTTGGAATTTGTTGAAGAAAAGATTTTCACAAGCTAATAGGGTGAGAATTTTCAAATTACAGCAAGAATTGATGATACTCAAACAAGGTATGAACACAGTGACTCAATACCTCACTAAACTCACAACTTTGTGGGATGAATTGGAAAATTTCAGACTTTTAATGATTGTTCTTGTTCAGTTAAATGTAATTGTGTAGCAACTAGAGAAGGGAAATAATACAGAGGAGAGGACTACATAATGAAATTTCTGAGTGGATTAAAAGATGATTTTGATGTAGTAAGAACTTAGATTCTCATGATGGATTCTTTTCCTAACCTGGATAAACCTTTTTCATTAGTTTTCAGCAAGAAAGAAGAATTTCTTCATCTGTTAGTTCATAATCAAATAATAAAGGCACACACGTTTTTGTTAATGCCACAAACAACAGAAGATCTTTTAGAGGAATGGGTGCATCAAACAGTTATGGTGGTAGAGGAAGTGTCAAGGTGTGTTGCTATTGTGATAAGAATGGTCACACTATAGATATGTGTTACAAGAAACATGGATACCCAGGGGGATTTCGTGGCAAGAATTTTAGTTCAACTTCAGCCAATACTCTAATTGGAGAAACACTTGACAATGGAGAGATTGATAGATCAACAACTGAAAATAATGAAGATCACTCACAACAGTTTTCATTAACATGAAAGCAGTACAAAGCAGTCATGGCTTTAATTCAGTCTTCAAGTTTAGCTAGCTCCTCTGCATACAAGTGGCTTATGAACACAAGTGTTCGAGAACCAATTTCGGGCACCCGTGTTCGTAAGTCAATTCTTTTTTTCAAATGGCTTATGGACACAAGTGTCCGGAATTGGTTCCTGGACACCTGTGTCCGTAAGCCCATTTATTCCCATCCAAACAGTTGGTGTCCAAAAAGAATGGGGGTAGTTAGGGAAAAAATTTCAGAAAAATAAAGGGGGTGGGAATAGCAAAAGGAGGGTGGGAATAGGAAAGGGCCATGATGTCTAGAAACTAGAGTTAAAGCCCACTTATTTGAATTCCTTTAAGAAAAATTGAATTTTTTAATTATAAGACATTGGAAAAAATATGATCACGAGAAGTTATTATAATATATATATATATATATATATATATATATGAGTCAGGATCCGTTGACATTAGGTGTCAAACTTCAAGACTTACACCAATTAATAACTTTTTGTAGAATGTGAAATTGACCAATCCAACCGTTAAATTGAAAGTTCTTATATAGTAGATCAAACTTATAAAGTTTCATTAAAATCGAAAACTAATTAGTATTTCATCAAACAAATTTATTTTAACGTATAATATGCTTTTAAAATATAAGTAAAAGTCCACTATTAGATAACATACCTACGAATGTGCAAATTATCTGAAATTTGATATACATGATCATGAAGGTAATATAATGTGATTCAACAGTTGGATTGATCAATTTCACATTCCACAAAAAGTTATTATTGGTGTAAGTCTTGAAATTTGACACCTGGTGTCAACGGATCCTGACTATATATATATATATATATATATATATATATAGTCAGAATCCGTTGACACCAAGTGTCAAACTTTAAGAGTTACACCTCTTAATAACTTTTTTGTAAAATGTGAATTTGACCAATCCAACTGTTGAATTGAAAGTTTTTATAAAGTAGATTAAGCTTATAAAATTTCATAAAAATTGAAAACTAATTGTTACTTCATCAAACTAATTTATTTTAACGTATAATATGTTTTTAAAATATAAGTAAAATTCCACTATTAGATAACATAGCTACAAATGTTCAAATTATCTGAAATTTGATATACATGATCATGAAGGTAATGTAATGTGATTTAACGGTTGGATTGGTCAAATTCACATTTTACAAAAAGTTATTAAGAGGTGTTTAACTCTTAAAGTTTGACACCTGGTGTTAACGGATCCTGACTCATATATATATATATATATATATATATATATATAATCTAATAAGTATATATTATTATTAGTGTAAAAAAATTTTACATTATTATTTAATGATGTCTTGTCACATCATTTAATGAAATTAACACCTTATGTATTACTCCCTCCAGTCCTTTTTATAAGACACATTTAACCAAATTACACATACCAATAAAAGTGGTTAAAGTTGGTTAATTTTATTGGAGTTTTAAAAAATAGTTTAACTTTATAGTTTTACCTTTATTTAATATCATTAACTAATTCCACTACCATTTGATAGTTGGAAAGACATTAAATTTAATAAGGGTAAGTAAGGAAAATGGTAATAAATGCTTTCTTGAAATTGTAAAGTGCCTTATAAAAAAGGCCACTAAAACTTGTAAAAAGTGCCTTATAAAAATGACCGGAGGGAGTATTAAATTCAATAAATATCATGACAACATATCGTTGGATGGTTTTACACTTACTTATCTTATGACATAAGCACTTATGTAACTGTTTGGGTAAGCTTATGACATGCTCATAAGCTGTTTCAGCTTATTTCAATAAGCTCCCGAGAATAGCTTATGGAATAGCTTATGAAGAATTTAAGTACATTGTACCCTCTTTAATTTTCATTCACTTTCTTAAGAGCTTATTCATTAAGTGCTTATCAAATACTTAGTTACTCTTAATAATTTAGTATTATTTACTAAATAATTATTAATTATTTTTTTAAAAAAATTATTGGTAACAAATAATTTTTTGGGGCCTAAAATAAGAGTATTTTTTAGAGGCCTAAAACGGTTGCTTCATATGGAATTGGGTTGGGCCTGTCCTCAGTGTGTGCTAATAATAAGGTCCTCCAAATCCCATTCTACCAAAGCCTTTGCTGTGAGTGAATCTAGTCCGGAATTCATGAATTGAGTGGCTGTTATCAAGACTGTTCCTTGGCTATCTCTAATCACTATGCCAAAACCTGTGCCAATCTCTCCTGACCAACCTGAGTTCTGGGCTGCTGAGCTTCTCCATTTTGCTGATAATTTGTCCAATCAGAAAGGAGTCTTTCTGCCATTTTTAACTTCTAAACATTCTTAACTTCTCTTTCTTCGAGCTCCTTAATTTAGACATCTGAACATGTCCAATGGAATGAAAAGTCACCCTTCTCCATATTTAATCCACTCCTAATTATTCAATAAATGCCAAATAAATGAACATCAAAAGAGTAAAAATGTCTCACATTTTTTTCTTTTTGAATAAACGTCAACTCTTATTAAAAGAAGCTCAAAGAGCGTTCAAATCCAGATAGACAAGCTGCTCAACGGATGAAGGCAACTCTTCAATCCAACATCTACCTTAAGGGAGAAAGCTAACTTAGACAAGCTATTAGCAGCAACATTACAATTTCGACTCACATGCAGTAAAGAAAGATAAAGATGAAAAACTGTGGACTAAACTCCTACAATCTTCAACTTAGTAACCATCAAGGGTCCGTTTGATTTACATTTAGACAAAATTGATTTTGATAGATTTATAAAATCGATGGTAGGAAATGAATGATACATGATTTACGAAGCATGTTGAGCAGAAGTGATTTAAAATCAATTCAACAGAATTGATTAGGACTGTTCCCAACTGGGAACCAAACAAACACTAAGTCTGAAAAAGAAAGTTCCAATCAAAGTTATCAAACCATCATTTCCTATCATGTTTTTATTAGTTTTACAACAAGTATACTTCTGTCAAACTATCATCACCAATACACTCGATCATAACCATCATAATATAACTGATAATAACACCACCAACATTGACAAAGTAAAAATGGTTAAAAAGAATAAAACAGAATAAATCACACAAATCTTGTAAAAGGCTTTCTTCCCACCCTTGCGGGCAATGATACCGTTGAATCCACACTCACGTTTCCTATTGATTCAAGTGACTGAAATTTATTATCTGGTGTCCTCTGAGAGCTAGGATCCTTGCTAGAGAAAAAGGACCCTTTTGTCCATTTAAAGGAACCAATTCCTTGGGATAAAGGAAATGAAAGCCTCCTTTTTGAATCACTGCTTGGAGTTGGAGTCCCAACAACACCACCACCACCAAACCTTTCTCTTGGATTACTACTAGCACGTACTTTGGCCTTGGCAGAAACTGTTGGAGCCATGTAATTTGGCACTGAAAATGGAGGGCAGCTTGTGAGACTCTCATCATCCTTCAGTGGCACATCAAATGGTGAATTGGCTCCAACACCCCTTGGTCTTGGATGTTTTGACATGCTTGAGCTGTTTGCTTGTGGAGTTCTATATGGAGGAGTTCTAGTTGGTCTTGAAGATGGAAATATAGTTGATTTTGTGGATTTTGGAGTGGGTGTATCCATGTTATCAAAGGCAAAATGTTGTTGTCTTTGAGTGCTTGATGGAGGTCTTGGACTAGTCTTCTGTTCTGAATATGGTCTTGGAGGTGTGAGTTGGAAATTCTTCAGGACTTGTCTTTCTTGTGGATTTGCGGTTGGTAGTTGTCTTTCCAACCAGTTCCACCACCATGGAAATCCGTTGGATCGCAGGTCTGTCACCGGTGTCTGAGATGATTTTGGAGTGGCTTTCCATAACTGTTGGCAGAGTTGACAAAGTTATAACAAATAGAGATTTTATTATTCCAATGGAAAGAATAAAAACTTGAGATCAACTATGCTAGTTTAAAAGAATTAAGCAAGAAAGTAATAGAGCATGTGATCCCATTACAAATTGGAAAAAGAAAATAATGTGTTTAAAGTTTCTTTATCTTTATGATGATGAAATAAAACTTTTTTTAAAAAATGTGTTGGTGGGCACCTGATGTGAATATGCAAATGCCATTGCTCTTTCTCTTTTGATGATTGCTTCCACCTTCCTCTGCAACCTTGCTTCTATTTCTTCTTTTGTCAGTAAGCTATCATCCCAGTCTTCATGGTTACCTGCCTCAGACTACACCAAAATTCCAAATTATCAAAATCACTTAGGTTGATTTACAAGCAGGCACACATTTCTGAATAAAAGTGGACTTCATCAGAATCTACCATGTCTTGTTAAGTTACAGCAATTGACATCATACTGATTTACTAACTTTATATCTAACATGATAGAGATCATAAAGAAAAGCATGATCATCTATAGTAGAATAGATCAAGTTGTGATTTTACAATCCCTGGACTATGAAGTATGTACATAATAACTACAGACCACCAATAACTTGAATTTTGAATTAAATTTACTTAACATGTTATTAAGGAAATTAAGCCATAGTGTAACCACCCCCAATGACTCTCAGCTAGTGATTAAATTTGAAGGTGTCAGCTGGCTTAGCAATAGCTGGTAAAGTCTTTTTCAGTGAGTGCTGGGACTTGGGATCAAATCCCACATTCACTTGGGAGAGAGTATGGGAAGAGAGAGGGTTACCTACCATTTGTAACCCATAAAAAATAGAATTTTACCATTAAGGAAACACTACAAAGGGAAGGGTATTTAGTCTTTTAATGTTGAAGTGCCTAAATTAGCAACAAGTAGTTAAAATTTAAATTTTAAAGCAAGTTGGCCAAGCATAAGTTATTGACATCAAAGCATAGTTAGTTCCTGCCACTTAGCTGCTAGCAGTTGAACATTTTGTTATGTTATTAACACAAGTTACATGTTAGGGAGCCTGAGGGTGGATCAAGTTAGAGGACTTACAGCTTGGCCTAAAGTCAGTTTGCCCAAGGTACTTGCTGCATCATTCTTGAACTCAGCTTGATATCGCGCCTGGTTTTCCAACATCTGGATCCTTCTAGACTGAATCTGAGATTGAACTCGCACCAACAGCTGCATGTGCTTCATGGCATTAACTGTCTGCCTCTTCACATTCTGTCCTCTTACCACTCCTTGAAGCCTCACCAGACCCTTCAGAGCTCTGAAACTCCTCCTGGCCTGTATTGCAAATACTAAATATCATGAAGTGGATCCTTTGTTTCATAATTAATGAAAACCAGGTATAATTAATGAATCAAGGGACATTCTACATGCAAATACTGATCCATGCATTTTCTCAAGGTAAATCGGCACAATAATCAGCCTAATTAGTTTATTACTATTCAAGCACATAAGTTTCATGATTGACAAAAAGGACATGATTGCATTAATTTTTGCCAGAAAATAATTATACACAAAGTGCTTTTATGTTCCATTTTATGATTGTTGGACAAACTAAATTGTCAATATAAGCATTAAAATGAAGATTGAAGAATGAATAATTATGTTGTTCATTTGTTCTTCTACATCTTCAGAAACTTGCAACTTTTTTATGACATGCATCTAAACAAGTAGCAGACATGGGGTTCATGGTTTGCCCTTAAATCAGTTCTATGAGTTTTGTTAACTTGTGCCTTCTGGCAGAGTTAGGAAGCACTCATTATGGTTTATTAAATCATCCTAATTACTTAAGGAAGAAACTATCAAATGCTTTTTAGATTTTCAGTATATTAAATACTTTTACTTTTCATATTATAGTTTCTATTTTAATTCCTTAAAGCATCTCTATGACACACATTAAAAAAAAAGCCTAAATTCTATTCATGGAATTCTCAAGAAAATATGAATGCATACCATATAACCCCTGTATGCAGCCTGGATCTTAGTAGCCGAGGCATGCTGATTCCTTAAAGTTGGTTCTGGTCTGTAGCCAACCTCCTTGTGGTGATGAACAATCCGGGAAGATGCAGCTTTGGGAGAGGTAACTCGTGGAGAAGGAGCCCTTGGAGAAGCAACTCTTGGAGATGGAGCCCTTGGAGAAGGAGGCCTAGGAGAAGCAGGTCTAGGAGGGACATAAGGTGGTGTTTTGGGTTGCTCAGGAGGTGTGGGAGGCCTTAATACCTGTAGTTGTTGTTGCTCTCTTTCAAAGTCCCCAAAGATTTTCTCAATGCTGCTTGGCTCTCTAAAGAGAGGGATGAAAGAATTGGTCTCTCCATGCCTTAGTTTTCCTACACTTTTCTTCTTCTCTTTTGTGTTTTTATTATCTGAATCCTGTTATTAATAGAAATCATTAGATATATCAATCTGCAGAGTGGAACTGGAAACTTGTTGCAACTTTAAAGACAGTTATAAAATAACCATCAACATGCAGATGTTTCTTCCAGTCTCAAAGTTAAGACAAAAAGGGTGTAATAATTAAAAACTAATGCATAAAGCAATGTAATGTAAGAATGGTTAGATAAATTGTAAGCAACCTCCTAAATCACTTTACAAAATTTCAAATCATCTATTAGTGATTATGAAGGAACCTAATTGACATATGACAGAATTTTTTAAGAGGTGGCACATCATTATACATCTACAATTCCTATCAACCAGAATTTTGATACTGTAGAAACTTGGAAGGTTCATAAGGATGAAATTTCTTAATATTACAACAGGTCTGTCCACAGTCCACTGTTACTGTATTTGCTACAAATTTATTCACCATAATTCAAGCCTTAATTGGACATGCCAAAAGGAAACCAAATATGAGAGCAACATGCAAAAATAAATCAAGCATTTCACATTTCTCTGTGCAGGAAATGTAGGAAGGGACTTGTATTAACTACCTTTCCCTTGGAGTGTGTGAAAACCCTCTTGATTGCAGAAAACCAACTCCCCTTCTTTCCCATGTCAGTAGCATTACTGTCTCTTCCTGTAAGAGAAAATAGAGATAAAAGATCATGGCCTGTGCATGCTGATGTTTTTAAGATTTAATGACTTTTCAGCTAGTTCCAAATCTAAGATAAATTCAGTAATTGTAAGATCAAAATCATTTATGTATTATATACTGCCAAGAATTATACTTCAGGTACTCACAATTATGCAATAACAACAACATGAACAGGTTCTTATATATACACACATAAATATATGTGTGTATTTATGCATGTCTATAATTCATTCTGCTATGACAATCAACATGGAAGAAAAAAATTTGTTTCTTCTTTATCAATGGAAGAAATTGTTTGAGAGAGTTAAGCTCACCAGAATGATCACCAGCAAGGAGGCAGCATCTCTATTTTATTTGCAGGCTGTTGATGGCCAACAAATAATTGAATAAATAAATAACAAATGAAAATTAAATGAAAAGAAAAACCCTTTATTCAGCCAAGAAAAGAGACCCCTTTATGCAGAGGGAAGGAAGAAGAAGAAGAAGAAAGCTGTATAATTTTCAGTGGATTAAATTTGATAATTGTATTAACAGAGATACCAATCAAAGGGTACATGACATGATCAATTAAAGCTGCATAGAAAGAGTATGGACTATGGAGTATAATTTAAGGTAACCAAGCAACTGAGAATGAAGTTTTCAATAGAAAAATGCAAATTAAACTATGAAGAAGGTAGCATTGTCAACACTAAACGCCCCCCAAAAAAACAATAAAATTAAAGATGAATTCTTCTAGAAACAAAAGAAAAATTGAGAAGAAAGAAAAACCTACATGATCTATGAAGGATTAGTCAACTCCAGAAGAGAAGAAAGACCAAATTATGAACATGTCAGAGAGAAAGTGAATTGTTTTCCCACAGTTTTAACAACAATGATACTCTTAAGAAAACATAATCTTCTGACAGGCTCGAGAGTTGAGACTAATTTAAAAGGATCCCGAGGTGAGTGAGGTCAGTTTATGTTATGTTGATGAGAATTCAAAAGGAAAAATAATAATTAAGACATGTTCATGCCAACAAGATTGATAAATAACCATAATAATTAAAAATTAAAAAAAATTAAACACAACCCCAAAAGCTAAATCTTGAAAAGATACTAAAAACAAACAGAAAACACTAAGATCATAAATACCTTGTTGGGTTGGCAGACCTTCCAAGGTTGCTAGAAGTTCCTAAAAGTGCTGTCAAAGGGCACAGGAATAGGATAGAGCAAAGCAGAGGAAAACCTCTCTCTAGCTCTTTTTCTAGCCTCCTTCTCCTTTCCAGCACCACATGATTCTTCCTCCTTGGCTGGCTTTCTCAAATATTAATCTCTCTCTCTCTCTTTCTATCTCTTGAGCTTAGAATCAAATTCCCTTTGGCTTGGATGGAAGTTACTTTTCCTCTAGCCACCTTTCACCCTTTATGGGATTTATTTATAATTTTCTTTGTTTTTGTGGGATTTATAATTTACTTTCTTTGGGTTCCATGATGATGATGATGAGAGAAAGAGAAAGAGGGGGCTGGTTGGCCACTTTCTCACTCAATGTGGACAACTTCAACCAACTTTACTTCAATGGGAAGACTATATGTGGACAACTACAAAGAATTACACCATGCCACTTATTATAAAACGGTTGAGTTTGGTACCCTGCTCTCTCTTTATTTCTTCTTCCTTATTAATTCTATTATAACTTTCATTATTGCTACCTTACCAACAACTTCATATCAATTAGAGTATGAGATTGAGAGATCTGTCAAAAATACCACATAAATTAAAAAAAAAACAAAAAAACAAAGATTTTTATTTATGAACCTGGCATGTTGGTGTAGCTTTCTCAGAGTACTTTCACCCACTACGCTCCATCAAGGCCCTGTAAACCACGCGCTCATTAGTGCTACACTTTTTTTATTTGAGAAATGTTGTTGTATATTGTACAACAAAGAGAGATATAGAGATAAAGGAGAGGAAAGAGAGAGAAACGTGAGATGTAATGAGTGATGTGATAGAGAGATATAGAGAAAAAAAAGTGTGTTGTATAAGTTGTTATATGTTTTTTGTTGTATAAATAAATTATCTCTTTTTATTTTCCTTTCTGGAAATAGTGACAATTTCTGTAAGAAAAATATAAATAATGTTTGTACAACAACATGTACAACATAGAGAGATATAGAGATAAAAAAGAGAGAAATGTGGGATGTGATGAGTGATGTGATAGAGAGAGGTAAAGAGAAAAAGTGTGTTATATAAGTTATTATATATTATTTGTTGTATAAATATGTTATCTCTTTTTGTAAATACATACATATACTTGTTGTGTATGCTCTGATTTTTGTTTTACTTATACGTGCAATTTTGGTTTAGCATAAATGTGATAAATTACATTTTCAACGTTGAAAATAATTACGTTACAGAATCTAAACTTTAGTTTAACCTCAATACTAAATTATACACACATTACAAGTATTTTTTACCGGAAACAATCTTGTTGGAATTGACTGGACCTTTATTGTATCAAGATTCCAACCTGACACTAATTGTTAAGCTGAAATATCATCTTATCAGCTTATACGCATAATCTGTGGTGTGTATACTCTTCTCATGTGAGTTCATGTATGATATGATTGAAATTCAAGAAAAGGGAATTTTGAACTTTGCATTGCATCTTATCTCATGTAGTAAAAGCTTCTATCTCGTCTCATGTAATTACTTGATTAATTGATTTGAAAGTTGTAATGTTTTCTATAAAACATGGCAGAATCATGAATAAGAAAAAAACAAATTTTTAACTCTTGCATAGTAAAATTTTTTTTATTCCTTTCATTATTCATGATGGCAACACTTTTGTTAATAATAAAAAAAAGATTTGATTAAAATGGACTGGATGTGATGGTAAACTGACTGGGATTACGTGTTAGTATTAAACAAAGTTAACTTGGTGTTCCGTTCAAAATCTGTAATCTTAAAAATCAAATGTTAAGTTAAACTTTTGAAAAGTCTTGGTTTTGGCTAGAGAGAGTCAAAAACCAGAGACAGCAGGGTCCTCTTTCTTTTCGTTTGAGCTGAGGCAGGGTTGGGTTAGTAAGAATCCAAAAGCACCGTGTGGAACAACATTAGAATGGGGCCACCAGATACTATGATGAAACCATGGAATGGTGCATCTTTAATAAGGATTTTTATTAATAATCTTTTTTGTAGATCTTGTATGAATGGTAAATTATTAATAATATTTACGGTTTTGATAACATTATTTATATGACTACCTAATGACAATAATAACAAATGGTGGTTAAACTAATATTATTATTCATAATCGATGGTGATTACATATCATGGATATCTAGCTAATGATGAAAAATCTTTTTAATAAAAAATATGTATGTATATATAATTTAGTTCAACATACCAAACATATTTTCAAATATGACCTTTCTTGTTCGCTGTTTCTCAGCGCACCAAAAAGAAAAAAGAAACTTTCAAAGTATGAAATTATAAAATTCAAGCTAAATTGTCTAATTGCTTCGGTTTTTACGCTTGGCATTTTAAAGGTGAAATTAATACCATATAAAGTTGAAATCATTTTTAAAAAAATTGATTTTAAGGATGACAGATAGGTGATAAAATACTGGAAAGTATTTCATGCATTGCATGGAATTTTTAAAATTTATATAATAATGTTTATAAAATTTTAAGAAATAAAATATTTAATATTGTTACGGTCTAAATCTAAGGCCCAATAGTCAAAGTGACCCATAAACAATATAATTATCACATCTATAATTATATGATATATAATTATGATATCCTTAATTATATGATATATAATTATAATATTCATAATTATATGGTTGTATCCGATAGACTTACTCCTTTTATATTTAGGCCCACTTACCATATTTATACAGGGAAAATCCTTATAAATAGAGAACATGAACAAATCATAAGATACGCAATCTCACCCGGTCAATCACTTTGACTGTTTTATATATATCTGACTTGGGCGTCGGAGTCTCTTTGCACGTACACCCCCGGGTTCAACTCGGATTCAAGCTTCGTCAAGCCGGATCGAGATCCGAGTCCATTCCTGCTGACTCAGACCCAGGTTCAAGTTCTATCCTAGAACAAATATTATAGGCCATATAATATATAATATGAAGATGAGATTTTTGAAATTATGAAGAAAATTATAAAAATAAATCATGTGAAGACACCATCTTTTGTGTAACATTAATTTGATATGCTATGTAAAATAAATAAATTCACAAACTCCAAAATTTTAGTTATGAAAAGTTTTGACACTAATGATTCAGAAAGTATGATTAACTAAATTTATGCAATAACACTTAAGAGGAATAAAAAATATATAAAAATAAAAATAATAATAAAATGTGATATAATTGGTGTAGAAATTATCATGTAGTACATTAAAAATAATAGTATAATGACTTATTAAACATATAAAAATTGATCGTGGAGTATACATTTTAAAATTAAGAGATGTAACTTATAAGACATCTATATCAAATAATAACTTCTTTTATCGTAAAAAAATAGCAAATTGTTACCTAACACACCCTTCTTTCTTTTACAAAATGGAAAAACAATAGTCTTTTGTTTTATTTTTTATAAAAAAAACATATTTTTCATTATTTAACATGTTATCGTCTTATATTTTTGTTATATATTATAGGGTTAATTGCACTTTTGGTCTCTTTAGTTTATATCAGATATAATTTTGAGAAAATTAAGTCCATTTTCCTTCCAAAATTATGCAAATTTGATCCCATCATCATTTGTCTTCTAAATGGAACTTTCAAATTCTCAATTTCTACTCTACATCTTCACAAATTAATTAAATCATTTTAAATTTTATTAAATTCAAAACCCACAAATCAATTTTTAAATTTCACTTAAAATTAAAATTTCCCAAATTTTTACTCCTTTTAAACCCAAATTCCACAACCTAGAAAATCCTTCAAATTTTATTAATTTTTCTATTAAATTTTGTACCTTTGAACCTTCAAAATCTCAAATTTATCATAAAACCCCAAATATTTAAATTGAAAATAAAAATTTGAAGGTTCTAAATAAAAGATAATTGATAAAAGGACCAAATTTGCTTGATTTTACAAGTAAAGGAACTTAATTTTTTTAAAAAAAAAATCTTGAGAAACTAAAATTGCGCATATTCCAAACTAGAGGGACCATAAATGCAATTAAGTATATATTATATTTCATTGTTGTTTTATGTTTGATCAAAACTCACCAAATATCAATGTTTTGTTGATTTAAGTGGTAAGGGAGTTTGATTTTGTTTAAGTAAGGTATCAAATTTAAGTCTTATAAATGGATCAAATAGGTATTGAGAGAGATTTGGTTTTTTAAGTAAGTCCACTTCAATTAGTAAAAGTCCAATGTGACTTCTAAATAGATCTCAAGAGGAAACTAAAAAACTCACCAAATTTATCTTAATTTTTAATTTTTTTCAAGAAATGTTAAATTTTGTGATAAGGCATCTTATGTAGATATGAATGTAAAATTCCCATGATCAAATTAGATTATTTTAAATTAGTGATATTTTACAAATATGATGAGTTTTGAAAACATTTGGGATAAAATAGTAATACAATTATAAAGGGAAAAATTAATTAATCTTTAACCACAAAATTCATTTCTCATATAAATTTATTACTAAAAATTTCATTAAATTATTAATCATTTTATGGCTTAGCTGAATTAAGACTTTGTTGTATTTATCAAAATGGTATTAGACTAGAGAGTCAAGAGCATCAGAAAGCCATTTACGTCAAAATATTCTCAATTGAAAAAGGCTATCCATTAAAAGTTATTGTATCACCTACAACTATTAGAATAGCAATATGATTAAAATGGAGAATTAAAAAGAAAAGGAGATCATTAAAATGATGTTCTTAAAAGATATCACACTCTAGGAGACTACCACTAAAACACTCAAGGGGTTTAAAGTAGGCATGACAATAAAATCTGAATTCATGGGAACCGATCTGTCATCGCCCCAACTTTGATGGGGAAATCCCGCTTTGACCGAGTTTGAGAAAAACCCAACCCTGAACACGTCTTGCCTTTAAGGGGCAGGGGCAGGTTTGTTAGTGCTAGAACTCGCCTCGCCCCTGAACCTGCCTCAACACAATAATTAAATAATTTTAATTATACTAATAGTTAAATAATAAAGACAAACTTAATTATATATTTCTTTTAAATGGTTAAATATGTTTCAATCCCTCAAGTTTGACTCGAATTAATTGGTTTTAGTCTCTAAACTTAATTTCAACCGTTGGTTTTGGGTCCCTCATGTTCTGAAATCACGTAACTTTAGTCCCCCTTAACACTGTTAACTTTAATGCTAACGTGACAAACAAATTTCTGTGTCAGTTTGTCCAGTCAGTTTCAATGACCATGATGTGGCAATTGAATTACAACTCAACTCATACAGTCACGTTTCATTTATGGTTTTATTAAATTTAACTTCACATTTTTTATGAACAAGGAAGGGGCGCCACAAAAATGATTGGATATGGGCTAAGGTGTAATTCAATTGCCATATTATGGTCATTGAATCTTACTAGACAAGTTGTCATCGAAATATTTTTCCCACGTGAACGTCAAAAGTTAACGGTGTAAAGGGGAGATAAAAGTTTCGTGATTTCTGAACATGAAGAACTAAAGTTACGTTATTTCAGAACATGAGGGACCCAAACCAACGATTTTAAAATTTAGGTACTAAAATCAAATTTGAGTCAAACTTGAAGGACTAAAAATATATTTAACCCTTTCTTAAAATATAATATAGTTCTTAAGTTTTCTTATTTTTTTAGGATTCTCAATGTCTATATTTTCATATTATTTGAATTAGAATATATTAGATATATATGACTTATTTAAAAATGTTCTGGGGTAAAACTCGAACCTGGGTCTGAGTCAGCAGGAGAGAAGTCGGATCCGAATCCGGGTTGCGGAGGCTTGAATCCGAGTTGAACCCGGGGGGTGTACCTGCGAAGGGACTCCGACGCCCAAGTCAGATAGGTAAAACAGTTAAAGGGATTGACTGAGTGAGATTGCGTACCTTATGAACTGTTATCGTTCTGTATTTATAGGGTTTTCCCTGTATAAATGTGGTAAGTGGGCATATACAGAAAGGGGTAAGTTTGCAGGTATTTGTAATAATGGAAGATATAATCATATATTGTAATTATATTGTTTATGGGCCATTTAGGTTATTGGGCCTTAGGTTTAGACCGTAACAGAAGCCCCCCCAGCTCAAGTCGACTTGATGAAGTTGGCTTTGAGCTTAAATATTTGCTTGCGCGCTGAGACGACATTGGCATTTGTGGGCGTATGTACTTTGGACAAGACGACTTGCCTGTGGTTCGAGTTGAAATATCTCAATAATGTCACCGTTCGGGACGGGTCTCTTATGTAAGATGTAATCATGGATGTAATTATGTTGCGTATGGGTCGTGTTAGCTAATGGGCCTTGGGTTTATTCCCTTGTAGATATAATGGTTCGAGATGAGTCTTGAAAAAGGCCGAGATGAGTTTCTCACTGATGTATCGCTGCCACGTTTCATTTCTTCTGGGACGTTTCAGTTCCCAGTGACGCTTCGTACCCTAAGTGACGTGTCCCTTTGCGATAGGGTCGCGACGGTTCGACTTTTTGGGCCGTTAGTGATTATGGGTCTTTTTGGTCCTATAAATAGAGGATGGTAATGATCATTTCATCACTTCGCTTCGAATTCTCTGAATTTTCCTCGTTTGAGAAACTGATCTCGGAGAACTGAACCGGTTTTGCGCAGCAATTCGAACTTGGAATCCATCTATCAGGTATTTTTCTTCCTTTTCTTAATTCATTTTGTGCGAATGAGCGATAGTGAGTCCTTGGAGATTTTGTCTGGGAAACCTGAGTCATGGGTGTCTCGAAGTCGGTCATCTTGTGGGGATAATGATGAGGGTTTTGGGCCCGATGTAGTCGAGGTGTTGAAACGAAGGAACAGGATTTCCTATCTGAATGATCAGGACAGGGTGAATAAATCTTTGGTGAAGTCCGAGTCGGATTCATATGATAGTATTTTTTATTGGTCCGAGTCGAGTGTTGATCGTCTCGGTTCTGATAAGAATAGTTGTTATACAGCCTTTGCAGGTGTTGAGATGGCTGAGGCTCGTGATGTAGATTACTTTATGCCTGTGTGGGCAGATAGGTATAGATGGGTGGACCCGGAGGTCCTTGGTACGTGTTCCTTGTATAGATCCGGATGTCCGGAGCATTCTCAAGAGCGTCTTTTCGACTTAGAAGTGTTTGGGACGTCCGAGATGAAGGACAATTATCACGTCGTAATCCCGCCCAGGGGGAGCCGGGTTTGCCATCTTTCAGAAACCAATACCCCCTTTTTATACACTTATGATTTTCTTCATTCCAAAATAAAGTTGAGGTTGCCCTTCACCCCCTTCGAAGAGAGGGTTTTGATGTATTTGTCCTGCGCACCTTCACAACTGCACCCCAATTCGTGGGCATTCATCAGATGTTTTCAACTGATTATGGCCGAGTTCGGCTTCACTCCCTCTGTGAAACTTTTCTTTCATTTTTTCCAAGTGCTGAGGAAGCATCCTAAAGGGAAGAAGGATGAGACTTTAAAGAGTTGGATTTCATTGAGAGGGCATAAGGATCGCAAATTGATAACGCCCTTTGTTGAGTCGGCCAAGAGGGGGAGCATTACCTTTAAGCAGGAGTTTTTTCAAGTACAAGCGGCTAACGGTGTTAAGCCGTTTTGGGAGGAACAGTCGCCCGATACTCCAAGGTTTCCTATTTATTGGAATGAAAGGCATTACGATAAGAAGTCGACCGATTATGAGGTGGTTGAGTCGGCTCTCTTCCCACAAGATGCGGTCGTGAGGAAGTTATTGATGGACTCGGTTCAGGAGTGTGGGATGTTTTCGAGTAAGAAAATACTAGATGGTCCGACTCGTAATGTCGGTTCAAGAATTGGTGAGGTTTTGTTTGATTTTCTTTTCAGCTTGGTTTTATTTTGTAACCTTTCAAACCGACTTTGTTTCTTTTCTGTAGCCTCGATGGCGAACGCGGCGTTGAGACAGTTGAGGGCCTTGCAGAATGCCAACAATAACCAATAGGGGGAGCCAAACGTTGATATTGACTTCACCCTTAACGCTGGTGTTTGTGGGTTGGGAACACAACCGACCAGGAATGACGATGCCGGTCGTATTCAAGATGAGGCGGCCCATGGTAGTGGCAATGAGGAGGATCGTCCCCAAAAGAAGAAGGTTGCCAAGCCAAAGAAAAGGCCAAGGGTTGAGCAGTCTTCTGGGGAATCCGGGATCAACCTCTATGAATCTGACTGTGAGTTGGACACACCCGAGATGGATCACATTCTCTACAACCCTTTCATGAAGGCGATTCATGAAAATGTCCCGATGGCCGAGCATCTTTATGACGTGGAGCGCCAAAGTCTTCAGCATGCCTTTTTTCTGAGATATTTGCGGTTGGATGTCATGCCTGCTTATGACCGGGTTAATGAGGCTTTGGAGGTGTGTACCACCGAAAGGGATAAGGCCTTGGGGGATGTGAAGTTTGTTCAAGAGGCCCTTGATAATGAGAAGAAGGAGAGGGTCAAGTATAAGGGTTTTTACAAGTCTGCAAAAGACAAGAATAAGACCCTTGAAGCTGAGATTGCCCAGTTGAAGGCCGATTTGGAGAAGTTGCGGGTAACTCCTCCGGCGTCCGGGATGACAGAGGCGGAGGTGGCCGAGATAGTGAAGAGTAACGTGCAAAAAATTCAGGCCAAGTTTAATCAAGAAAAGGCTGGTCTTGTGAAGTTATCTGAGCAAATTTCGGCCGCTTCTTTTGCAAATGCAGTTGCTCAGCTGGAGGTGTTGAATCCCGGATTGAAGGTGGAGGGAACCTCGGCTGCTTATGAAGTTTTTCAAGGGAAGATTTGTCGAGTCGATATGAAGAAAAAGGTGTATGTTGTTGCTGCCTCTGGTGAGGAAGTTGGCCCGTACGAAGAATGAATTTCCTTTGATTTTAACTTTGTAATTTCTTGAATTTCATATTTTGTAAGGACAAGATCCATTTAATTTCATTTTGACTTTGCAATGTTGTGCCTTTGATGTTAGTACGCTTTTAATGCTTATAAATTCGAGTTTGCGCTTTTAATGTTGGTATGCTTTTAACGCTTATATTCTCGAACTTGCGCTTTTAACATTGGTACGCTTTTAACGCTTTGGGTGTTGACGGCATTCGAGTTGGGGAACTTTGTTGGTTTTAAGATGTTCTTCACATCAATTTATTGAGAATTTGAAACATTCAAGACCGGGATGCTCTTCACATCCGGTTTTATTAGAAATTATGGTTTAGGACCGGGATGCTCTTCACATCTGGTTTCCTACAAAAAGAACTATTAAAAACTTTAAAAACCTCATAAGTGTGAATATTACTTATGAATAATAAGCCTTGAGCTTGTCCGAGTTCTAGAATCTTGGTACGACTTTCCCCTCAAGCGTTTCTATCTTGTATGCTCCATTCCTGGTTGCTTCGATGATCCTATAAGGACCTTCCCAGTTAGCTGCAAGTTTTCCTTGGGCTGCATTCTTGTTGCCGATGTCGGCTCTGCGCAAGATAAGATCTCCGGGTTGGAAGCTTCTGGACATCACCTTGGCATTGCGTCGTGTTGTGAGGCGTTCTTTCAGAGTCGAATCCCGGATGTGTTCTACCGCTCGGGTTTCATCCAAGAAGTCTAGTTCTTCAAGAATTGCTTTATCATTGGTGTCTTGGTTGAATCTCTTCACTCTCCAACTCGGCTCTCCAATTTCGACCGGGATGAGTGCTTCAGTCCCATAAGTGAGTCGAAAAGGGATTTCGTTAGTGGAGGACTGTGGAGTGGTTCGATATGCCCAGAGCACATGGTCGAGTTGCTCCACCCAGTTGCCTTTGGCGTTGTCTATTCTGCGTTTAAGGGCTTCAAGGATCACCTTGTTTGCAGACTCGGCTTGGCCATTGGTTTATGGGTGTTCCACTGAAGTAAAATGGTGCTTGATCTTCAGCCCTGATAGAAGCTCTCTGAATTTTCTGTCAGTGAATTGTGTTACATTGTCGGTGATTATAGAGTGAGGTATCCCGAACCTTGAGATGATATTCTTGTAGAAGAATTTCTGAACCTTAGCCGAAGTAATTGTAGCAAGGGGTTCTACCTCGAAACACTTGGTGAAATAGTCAACTGCTACCACCAGGAACTTGACTTGTCCTGGAGCAGGTGGGAAGGGACCGAGTATGTCAATCCCCCATTGGTGGAAAGGCCAAGGGACCGACATAGTAGTCAGCTCGGATGAAGGTAGGTGGTGGATGGGGTCATTCTTCTGGCATACTTCACACTTCTTGACATAGTCCATGGAGTCTTGAACCAGAGTCGACCAGTAATACCCGGCTCTGAGAGCTTTTCTCGCAAGTGTTCTTCCCCCTTGGTGGTTTCCACAGCTGCCTTCATGTAACTCGGCCAAAATATACTTGGCTTCATTTTCATCAACGCATTTGAGCAGAGGAGTTGAGAATCCCTTTTTGTACAGCTTTTCTTGGACGACCGTGAAACGAGATGCTAGCCGTCTCAGTTTCTTGGCCTCTTTCTCATCCTCAGGGAGTGTGCCCATCAAGATGTAAGTCTTAATGGGGGTCATCCATGAGTTGGATTCTTCAATCTTCAAGATGGATGGTTCTGAGATCCTTGGAGTCGAGACGACTTCTTGGAGGACTGACTTGTTATTCCCCAGCTTCTTGGTACTTGCCAGTCTGGATAGAATATCGGCTCTGGTGTTCTCAGCTCTTGGGACGTGTTGGAAAATGATTTCTTCAAACGCGTCACTTGATAACTTCACCTTTTCCAAGTACCTTTGTAGCAATGGCTCCTTTGCTTGATATTCCCCTTTGATCTGAGACACCATCAGTAGGGAGTCACTGCATACTAGAACTTTTTTGGCCCCTGCTTCCTTTGACATCAATAGTCCGGCAATGCATGCTTCATATTCAGCTTGGTTGTTTGAAGTGTGGAACTCAAACTTCAAGGATTTTTCAATACAAACTCCGTTGGGCCCTTCCAAAACTATCTCGGCTCCTGCCCCTTTTTTATTGGATGATCCGTCTACGAAAATGGTCCACTCAGAACTGGGGGTATTCTCAGGGGGGGTCATTTCGGCAACAAAGTCGGCTAGGACCTGACTTTTGAGAGCAATACGACCCTCGAAGTGAATATCAAACTCGGACAACTCCAAAGCCTAAGCCATCATGCGCCCTGAGAGATCTGGTTTGTGAAGGACGAGTCTGAGGGGTAAGTCGGTTCGTACTGTGACTTTGTGTCCCTGGAAGTAGTGTCGCAGTCTGCGTGCAGTAGTCAAGACGGCCAAAGCATCCTTTTCCAACTTCTGGTATTTCAACTCGGCCCCCTGGAGTGCTTTGCTGATGAAGTATATGGGAAACTGGTTGCGCCCCTCTTCTCTAATCAAAACCGAACTTACGGCCTGGTTGGTTATGGAAATATAGAGGTACAGGTGTTCCCCTGGAGCCGATTTGACTAAGATTGGGGGATTTGCTAATGTCTGCTTGAGCTGCTGAAAGGCGGTTTCGCATTCACTGGACCAGGTGAAAGGTTTTCCCTTGCGAAGGAGTTGGAAAAAAGAAAGGGATGTTGTGGCCGCTTTGGGGATGAATCAGCTGAGAGCGGTGATCCTCCCATTAAGCTGCTGGATTTCTCTGATGCAAGTCGGACTCTTCATATCCAACACGACCTTACACTTGTCCGGGTTTGCTTCAACTCCTCTGCTGGTTAAGAGGAATCCCAAAAAGTGTCCTGATGGCAAACCGAAAAAGCGCTTGAGGGGGTTGAGTCTCATGTTGTGCTTTCTAAGGCGGTCAAAAACTGACTCTAATTCGGCCACATGGTCGTTTCCCTCAGTAGTTTTGGCTATGATGTCATCTATGTAGACTTCAACAGTTTTTCCCATCATATCTCCAAAGACTTTGGTCATCATTCTCTGGTATGTGGCGCCGACATTCTTCAAACCGAAAGGCATCATGGTGTAGCAGTAAATACCCTTGTCGGTGATGAAATTTGTCTTCTCTTCATCGTCCCGGTCCATAGGGATTTGGTTGTAGTCTGAGTAGGCGTCCATGAAAGACAGCCAACGATATCCTGGTGAATTGTCGACTAGTTGGTCGATGTTGGGAAGTGGGAAAGGATCTTTGGGGCAGGCTTTATTCAAATCTGTTAGTCCACGCACATTCTCCATTTGCCATTTGATTTTTTTACGAGGATGACATTGGATAACCAGGTGACATATTTGCATTCTCTGATGAATTTGGCTTTGAGGAGCTCTTCTACTTGCTGATTTGCTGCCTGCTGTCTTTCAAGGTCAATTTTCCTCTTCTTCTGGGCGACCGGCTTAGCATTGGGGTCAACGGACAGTTTGTGACAGCAGAAATTGGGGTCAATGCCTAGCATGTCGGCTGCAGTCCATGCGAACAGATCAGAGTTCTTAGAAAGCAACTTCTTCAGTTTCTCTTCCATGGTGGGGTCCATGTCACAGCCGATTTTAGTCGTCTGTTCAGCAGAGGTCCCAATCTGATAAGGTTTTGTCTTCGCAGCCGGTTCAATCCTATCTCGTCTCTTGGGGTCAGATTCAGCTCTGGGGTCGAGATCAATCATGTGAACTTGACCTCTGGATGGTGTCCTTTCAGGCTGGGATGTCGGTAGGGTGGTCAGAGCAGCATTGTAACACTTTCTTGCTTCTTTCTGGTCTCCTTGGACTGTGATCACTTTGCCATCTCGGCCAGGGAACTTCATAAACCAAGTGCTTGGTGGAGATGATTGCTCCTAGGGCATTCAAGGACGGTCATTCGAGTATGGCGTTGTATAGGCTGGGACAATCTACTATTAAGAATTTGGCAGAGACTACCTTATTCTCGGTTTCAGAACCGACCCTGAGTGTAGTCTGGAGGTATCCCTTGGGTTGGATCCTTTCTCCGGAGAAGCCCACCAGATCTCCTGAGTATGGTAAGAGTGATTCTGGGGGCAGAGTTGGGTATAGGTCCTGTAGAAGAGGATGTCGACTGAACTGCCCGAATCAACAAAAATGCGTTCGACATCGCCATCTCCAATCAGGGAACGTATCACGAAGGGATCATCATGGTCCACCACGTCATCAAAAAAATCTTCATCTGAGAAGGTGATGGCCGGGTTTGGGGGTCTTTTCACTACTGTCTTCTTGTCGGCCTGGTCGACACTGTAGACTTCACGTAGGTGGCTCTTTCTGGAATTGTTGGATGGTCCTCCTCCAGCAAATCCCCCTGAAATCATGTTGATTCTTACCCTCGGTGTGGTTTGAGTAGTGTGACTACTGGGACCGGCTTTGTCTTCCTTGTCATATTTCTTGGGGGATGCAGAATGCTTCCGTTTCTTGTCATTCCCTCCATCTGGGCTGGGGGACCTCTTCCGTTCTTCATTCTTTCGGTATCCTCCCTGTGACCAGTTCTTTTTTACGTAACGACCAAGTCGGCCGTCTCAGATGAGTTGCTCAATGAGATCTTGCAGTTGTATACATTCATCAGTATTGTGCCCATAACCTTCATGAAAAGAGCAGTACTTTGACTTGTCTCTTTGAGCTGAGGCTTTGAGTGCTGGGGGTTTGGGTATGTCGACCAACTCAATATGCATTACTTCCCTCAAGATTTTTCCCGGGTTGGTGTTCAGAGGTGCATAATTATTGTATCGACCTTTGGGGGGCTGACGTTGATCTTGTTGATGATGTCCTCTATCCTTCCCTTTATGTCGGTCATGATAGGAGTCTCGGTTCTGTCCTTGGTGGGTATCATGTTTGGCGGATACGGCCAAATGAGCTTCTCGTCCTACGTACATGTGCGAACGTTTTCTAAACTGCTCCATGGACCGGACCGACTCTTCTGATAAGGAGATTGCGAGGGCTGAAGCTGGTGAGAGATCCGACACGGCGAACGTTCTCGGCTAGGTCCGGGATGAGGGAACACTCTTTGTAAAACCGGGAAAGAAAAGTTCTAAGTGGTTCGTCCTTATTCTGCTTGACCTTGGCCAGTGTAAATTGATCCCTGGGAATTTCGTTGGAAATTGTAAATCGTCCCAGGAAGGTATGCTGCAAATCGTCCCAAGAATCTATGGAGCCCAAAGGGAGGGTTTTGAACCAGGCTAGGGCTTCTCCCTTCAGCGTCCTAGGGAACGAGCGGCAGATGACAGCCTCAGGGGCACCAATGAAAAGCATCTCAATGGTAAAGGCGTCCAGATGTTTGACCGGGTCCGTTGTGCCATTAAAGGATTCGATGGGAAGTGCTCTTCTGTACTGCTCAGGTACCTCGACCCGGACTAGCCTTTCGGAGAATGGATGCCTGAAAGGGGTTGGATGGACCGTGGTTTTTGGCTATTGAACTTCTTGATGATCTCGGTCTGATGCAGGCCGAGACTGGATAGTGGGTTGCGGTTGATGTTGAGGGTTTATGCTGGGCTCCAAGTGTCTGAGACGCTCCTCAAGGTGGTTCACGGATGGGTCGCCAGCTACCCTTGGGTGTGATTCATGGGATTGGTATTGGCGTTGCTCCTGAAGCTCTCTGACCTAAGCCTCGAGGCGCCGAATAACCTCGTCTCGGGGGTCAGGTTGATGATCTCTTTCACGCTGTTCGACTTCCACCTGAGGTTGTGAAGTCCCTTCTTGTTCAGCTAAACCATCTCCGGCTCCGAGATCCTCCACCCATCCTTCGGGTGTCGGTTGAGGATGGAGCCGTGTTTGCTGACGACGAGTGGTGACCGTCATGCTGGAAAGGGGGAGGCCCTCCTTCTAGCGCCAAATGTTCTTGGGTAGAATTCGAACTTGGGTCTGAGTCAGCAGGAGAGAAGTCGGATCCGAATCCGGGTTGTGGAGGCTTGAATCCGAGTTGAACCCGGGGGGTATACCTGCAAAGGGACTCCGATGCCCAAGTCAGATAGGTAAAACAGTCAAAGGGATTGACTGAGTGAGATTGCGTACCTTATGAACTGTTATCGTTCTGTATTTATAGGGGTGTTCCTTGTATAAATGTGGTAAGTGGACATATACAGAAAGGGGTAAGTTTGCAGGTATTTGTAATAATGGTAGATATAATCATATATTGTAATTATATTGTTTATGTGTTTAAGTTATTAAAAATAAAGAAAAAATAAAAAATAGAGAAGGTAAGATCCCTGTGGGTTTTCCCGAACCCGACGGGTGCCTAGAGGATGAGGTTGAATTTCATAATTTCATATCGCTCTCTTTAAATTCAAATCCACCCTGATTTTTGCGGGGATGGGGAGAGCAAAACCCGCCCGCCATCCGCCCCATTGTCATGCCTAGTTCAAAGCATAAATTTTTTTTCCAAATGACCACAAAGCATCTCAAAATCTAATATAAACCTTCTACACAAACTAATCCTATGAAGAATTTCAAATTGAAAGATTTGCATTAGAAAATTAAATTAGCAATTATAAGAAAGATCAATCACTAAGGTTTAAATATTCAAGGTTGGTTGGAAAAGTTAAAAAGGACAAAAAGCACCAACTCCTTATACTAGAAAGTTATAAATCATATTGGAACTTCTTCAGGTTTCAAATAGTTATTTCATGAGGAGAGCACTTGTTTAAACTCAAGTAATTAACTTTAAGATTGAAGTGAGAGTTGTACATGTTGGTGTTGCCTATGTCAAAATTCATTCTCAACTATATATTCTTTGGCCTAGTTTGGATAAATTTTTTCAAAAGAATTTCTAGGAGAAGAAAATGAATTAAGAAGGTAAAATGAATTCAGTGCAACTTTTTTCAGAAATTGAAATTAGTCTTTACTACTCAAGTTTTCCATAAAAAACTAATTTCAATTTATATAAGAAATTTTATTCATTTTATCGATCTCTTTGATTCATTCTATTTTTTCTTTTAAAAATTCTTTTACAGAAGCCTATCTAAATTGAGCCTTAGTCTATTCTTCTCATGTCTAAGGTTCCATTCTTCATATTAATTGTAATTCATTTTGGAGTTTATTTAGCTTTGAACTTATTGGTTATCCAATTTTTTAGTATAGTTTGAATTGTACACCTTTTTTTATTCTCTTATTTTATATATTTGTCTCACAAACTAGCTAGATAGAGTTAATATTGATTGAGAAGTCTAAAGTCCACATAACCTTGTAGATTAAATAATACTGAGTTGTTGTAACCTAAATAGGTTGTGTGAGGCACAAAGAATACTTGTGTATACTTTAAGATATATAAGGTGAAAAAAATATTTGTATTGAAGTTTCAATAATAAAACTCTCTCTAAGTATAAGGAGTAGACATAACTCAAAAATTGTTTCAATAAGTTAATATAGTGCAATATCTCTTTATTCTACTCTTATATAATTTGTTTGAAGAGTAATACATATTCTGATGTTAAGAATTTTAATTGAAGATAAAAATAAAGAATTTTCTAAACCCAATTCTGAAAGTTTAGTTCTAGAACAACAACATTAGAAAGTTGCTTTTGAACTTGAGTTGATTCTTATATATGGCTTTATAAAATTATATCAAAAAGTTATTTATTGTATTTAACTACTATCATCAAAAAGCTTAGCTTTTTATTTATAGTACTACTAATTTTCTAAATATCTTTCTGATCATTAAGTTATAATTGAGTAACATAAATTAATCCTCCTTCATATAACTCTCTAAACTAATTCGGAGAATTGAGATATAAATATATAATTTCTGGAAGAATGATGCATGTAATTCATTAAAGGGAAATTTTCACTTTTCTTCTTTTTACTTTATTGTAAGTTTCTTTTCCCCAATTCATTGTATTCGATCGTCTTCAAATTACTACCTTTTTCTAAACATCTAGCTGGCTGGACAGTATCAATCAACTATGCACTTGTATTTACATATATAGAATAGAATGTACTGTTAACAAATTAGTTAACCTTTCTTAGTGTATCAGCAGTTAAAATGAAATAATAAATTAAAAAGATATGTGAAATGAAAATAAAACAATTTGAAAAAAAAAAATAAAATAAAATAGAGTGGCAGAAATGCAGAATATATTTTCTTTTCTTTTTCAAATAAAATTGACCACACTAATGATTAATGAATGAAAGGAAGACTGCGGATTTTAAGCTGTCTATTGCAGCTTGATTTAAGTCAAACGACAAGGCTGCTCTGTGTTGTTGTGATTCGTTTCTTCTCCTTCGTGTACTTCTTTTATTTAAAATTTGCCTTTATTCCCTCCCCATTTATTTAAGAATATGCGTTTTTGTCAAAAGTTAGAAAGTACAGATAGCATGAGACATGAATATGACATCATACTCACTCGAAAATATGATAAATATTAAAAATCATATAAAACTCGACATAATTATTATAATATGATATATATATTAATTGATTTAATAAGTTTTATTCACAATTTTAATTATATTTTATTATTTTACCAAATAATAATATTACTTCTTGGCACGATAGAATAAATCATGATTAAATATTTATGTAAAACTTATTTACATTGTGAAATCATAATATCACTCAAAATTTCTTAAATTTACTTCCTCTTTTTTTAACATAAATTGATGTAGGACTTTATTTACTAAAACTCTCGCATAAATTCAACTAGACTTACACTATGTTTGGTTCTAGGATTTGCGGAGAGAGAGTTACATGCGAGAGAGATGCACAAATTAACTCATGCAATCCTATTTGGTACCTAGCTATGAGAGAGAGAGAGTTGAGAGTGTAATTATAACGTTCTAATTCCTAAATTTAAGAATTATGTCCGTTGGAAACACGATTCCCAAATTTTATGAAATTATTTTGCGCATTATTAACATCGACATCCAAGCATAAACAATAGCTTAGACAATCCAACAGTTACTTAAGCTCAAACATCAATACATTGATTCAACAATTCAGTAATATGCCAACATTGGCTCAATACAACATAAAACATAAATCTATAGGCATAATGGGATACAATCATACATGCATCTTGACATAAATAGAATTAGGCCTAAAAAGTCTCAACATTGTCAAGAACCTTGCACATCTGAATATAAAGCCACAGTGTGTGGTGAGACTAATGTCCCAGTGAGTGTGATAAAACAAGCAGTGTGGGAGGCAGGCATATGAGGTGCAACAATCATTACATGAATCAGATTAGTTCATCAGACATCAATAATAGAGAATATTGAAAGGTTAGCTATGAAGTGTTTAACCCAACACCCTAGGGGTATTTTCATTTTTTTGTGACGGCTAGACTGAGCTCAGACTAACAGGAACCGTCGTTCCTAAAGGCCACTAGGACCTTACCCTTAATTAACTGTAATAGATTTTAGCATACAACATGAATTCTGATCCCCTTTTAAACATGAGGTCTAGAGAGACCCATAATTCCCTCTTAAACATGAAGTCAAAGGACCCATAAATCTTTTTGAACATGATTAGGGTTCATCAACATGAGATATGATCATTATTAAACATGAATGTGCATGGTTAGGATCTTTCATGAAAGCTCTTCAGCATCATCCAAGTTATCAACATCAAACCCTAACTTTAATCCTAGGGTTAGGCAAATATCAAATATAACCATCACCACACAAAATCCTAACCCTAAGGTCATTCAACACAACAACAAGCAAGATAAAACAAGAAGGGGAAGAGAGAGTAGATGTCATTCCATGACTCAAGCAATATGGTAGTGAGTGGGTGAACCACACTCACCTCAAGAGCAAAGAAAATAGGGTGATGGAGGGGTGGAGAGTGATGATCCAAAGCTTCCTTGAGGGCTTGAGGCTCCAATCTAACTCCTTCTTCCTTCTCTCTCTTTCTCTCTCTCTAGGATTCACTCTCTAAAAACAGGTGGGAAGACATAAATGCCAAAGCCCTACCTCAAAAACGCATTAAAATTTGTTCTGCATATTCTCGCTTGAGCAAGAAAAACTAATGCCATGCTGGAAACGGGTTCTCGCTCAAGCGAGGACCTGCTCGCTTGAGCGAGACATTTCCAAAGAGCGACTCTGGATTCAAGGGCAATTTCGCTCAAGCGAGAAGAATTTCGCTTGAGCACGAATTGTCTAGAGAGCAATCCCGGAAAAATCGCCCCCAATTTCACTCAAGAAAGAGGCTTCCCGTTTGAGCAAAAAAACCAGAACCCATCTCCCCTGTTTTACTGATAGATTCGCTCAAGCGAAGGTACTCTCACCTGGATGAGTTGCCCTCTCGCTCAAGCGAGGCTATTCTCGCTTGAGCGAGCTTATTGAAGAATGGAATTTCAGATTTCCATCCCAAGTCTTTTCCACTGATTATTACCCTCATTTTGTAGTTCATTTTTACAAAAATGTCTTTCTAACCCTATTTGATTTATGAAATTGGTTTACACAATTTGGGATGTTAAAATAATAATTGAGTAGATCCCACCTTAATTTGTTTCTCCTCATTGCAACGGAGAGTTTGTGGAGAGATGAGGGTGGAAGGACGAAATGACAAATTTACCCTCATGTTTATATTGAATGGGGCTCATGTTTATATCAAGGGAATCTCTCTCATTTATTTCTCCACAACTAAACAACTATCTAAATTAATTTCTCTTCTATCTTTCTCTTATTTCTATTATACCAAACAATATTAAATTCTATCTAATTTTTCTACTATTTTTCTCTTCCCTATTTTTTCTCTTTCCTAATTCTATCTTCATTATTTCTCTATTTTATCCAAACAGAGGGTTAATGTTCATTTTGGTTCTTACTTGGGAACAGTAATAATCAATTTTATTAGAAATAATTTTAAATCACTTTCATTTAATGTGTTTCGTAAATCATGATCATTCATTTTCAACAATTGATTTTATGCTTATATTATAACCAATTATATGTAACTGTAAACCAAACAGACTCTACTTTATTTAGCCCAATTGTGACCTGCCTTTATTCTTCAAGTTGGACTTGTTGAAGTAAATCAGAGAGTCACAAGAAGGGGGGTTGAATTGTGACCCTTGAAAACTTTTGGTCCAACCTACAAATACTTTGAGAAACTTGCTGATCTTTGCTCAAGGAATACCTTGGCTATCAGAAGTTACTTCTAGAAGATTGTGGTTAGTGTATAATGCCAACTAAGTTGATTGAAACTATCTTCTCAAAGGCAAGCAATATCATAAGGACTAATATCATCAAATTTTATTCTTCCATATACTGTATTTAATGTAAAAACAACTTCAAATAAGATTCAGAAGAATAATATAATGTTTCTGCAGTTATGCAGAAGCAAAACAATGAATCTGTCACTTTAAACCATTCTTCTGAAGGGTCAAATGATTTTATATTTTAATAAAACTTTCAAGAATAGTTATTTAACCAATAACTAATAAGATAATACAAGAAAATCTATTTAGAATAAAGTTTATATCAATCTAATATTTTTAAATCAAGTTACACAATGAAATTTGATAAATGTTTCTTCTGAAGTATCAAATGAACTTGAAACTTGATGAAACTTTCCAGATCAGATATTTAAATAGTAAATAATCAGAATATAAAGTTAAATCTGATTAAAATCAAGTTTATAAATATCTGGTAGTTTGAACCCCAAGTTCAATGTTGAACAATGGACAGATTTCAAGAAATGTGCTTCTGAAGCACCAAACAGTTTCATAATTTAATGAAACTTTCCAGATCAGTATTTGAACTGATATGGATGTGATTTATGTGAAAATATCAGTTCAAAAATAGGTTTATCAAAATCTGGTAGTTTGAACCCCAAGTTTCAATGTTGAACATGAATAAATTTCAAGACATGTGCTTTTGAAGCACCAAACAATTTCATAATTTAATGAAACTTTCCAGATAAGTATTTGAACTGATATGAATGTGATTTATGTGAAAATATCAATTCAAAAACAGGTTTATCAAAAACTGGTTTACAACTTGCTAAATATTCAAAATATGAACAATAACTAGCAAATCAATAAATGTAAATGCAGAAAATTAAAGAGAGTAAGGGTAAGAGACATTGCACAGATGATTTTTATACTAGTTCACCCTAACAATCCTTGGGCTACGTCCAGTACCTACCTCAGTAGGATTTTCCACTAATCAATCTTTATTACAAGGTATTCTTTGCTTCCACAACCTCCTCAGGCTCTTTTCAAGTATTCTTTTGCAGCCTCTTCAGGCTCCTTGCAAGTATTATTCTGCAGCCTCTTCAGGCTCTAACACATGTATTCTTTGCTCAGCCTTTGTATGCTCTACACACCCTCAAACCAAAACTAACTCTTTCTAGTTAGCTTGGGAGGTCACAAACACTCTTCAACAATAGATGGGTTTTTTACATATGGCTCAGAAAACACTCATGGAGTGGATTAATCTTTAGAAAACTGAACCTAGACACGCTCTCTAATAATTTATGAACAACAACTCTGCATTTTTGAGTGGTTGAAGGAGAACCTCACTCTAGAAGGGAATTTCTACATTATGGCTCTTTGGATTTCTTTCCTTTGTTCTACTTAATTTTGCCCAGCTGAATGGGGTTGTATTTATATAGAGTTATGGTGGTCAAACTAGCTTTTGGAAATGCTTGGAGAGGAAGACAAGTCCCCGGCTGGCCATCTAAGGGCTATCACTTTCATGTCGCAACTTTTCTCTTTCTTCAGCTTTGTCTGGTCATATCTTCTGCAGCGTATCTTCTGAAGCCAGTAATTTCATTCTGTTTGAGCTTTCTTCTTCTAGAGTAGTTAGTAAGACATGCATAAATATTGGGCATTTTCTCAATTTTAGCAAAAGATGTCTTAAACTCCTTTAAATTGAAATTGTAGCAGGTTCTGTCAATTTCTTTTAGAAGTATGCAGAAATTCTGTTTCTTCTTCTGCAGAAAATTGTTTCTTCTGGAAGTGTGCAGAAATTCTTTTTCTTCTTCTAGAAGAGTGCAAAATTTTGTTTCTTCTTCCAGAGCAAATTGTTTCTTCTGGAAGTGTACAGAAATTCTATTTCTTCTTCTGGAAGTGTGCAGAATTTTGTTTCTTCTTCTGCAAGTGTGCAAAAATTATGTTTTCTGCTTCTGAAGTTTCAAACATGCCTGTAAAGCTTCCAATCTTTTATCCTTTCTTTATTTGCATTGTGGGAGAAGTAATTATGCTTCTGGAAGCTTCTTTGAGTGTTCTTCAACTTGAAATATTCAAGGATAATAGCTTGAGGAGTGTGGGAACTTGTTCAATGCTTCTAAAGATACTTTGAACATGTTTACAACTTGTAGTGTGAATTTGATGCTTCTGCAGAAACTGTAAGTTCTGCTTCTAAGGACAAAATTGTGTTTCTAGTGATATTACCCTTCTCCAATTGCTTTGTTTGCATCAGCAACACTTAGAATGAATATGTTTGAATTGCTTAAGTGATCTTTCACATTCAGAAGGTGTCAGGTTTCATGAAAAGCTCCTTCTCATGCTTCTAGTGGTCTTGAATGATCATTCCAAAGCTTCAACTTTGCTTCTGAAGCTTGATACAACTCAGTTTAATACTCGTGGGATCTTGGATGAACTGTCTTGACCTTCTTCAAGCTAAGAAGCTACTTCTTGAACTTGTTTCATCACTTTTGACATGAAAGCTCTATGTAACATGCACATATTGTGATGTTAAATGGTGTTTTTGATCTTTTCACCTTCATTCTGTAACTATTCTTGTATTCTTTCAAGCATTCTCAAATTCAAACATTAGTAACAAAGTATTCAGAACACTTAGAATATTGTTGTGAAAGTTTGTTGTCATTAAAACCTTTGCTCAAAAAGGTCTTGGACCTTACACTTATAAATTGAGTTTTTAGATGCCATAAACCCATCTTCCTTTATTGTTTGAGCTTGTGCTTATTTGCTTGAGTCTCAAATGTATACATATAGCGTCTTCTCTTGGATCATAAACTATAAGGCTAGGCATAACAATAGGGCGCGCGAGTTAGGGGCGGATTTTGCTCTCCCTATTTTTGCCCCTGTAAAAGTCAGGGCAGGTTCGGGTTTAAAGAGAGCGAATATGAAATTATGAAACTTAACCCCACCTTGTGGACCCCTGTCGGGTTCGGGGAAACCCGCGGGGATCTTACCTTCTCTATCTTTTTGTTTTTATTTTAATAACTTAAATACATATTTTTAAATAAGTGATATATATCTAATATGTTTTAATTCAAATAATATGTAAATATAGACATTGAGAATCCTAAAAAATAAGAAACCTAGGAACTATATTATATTTCAAGAAAAATATATAAGTTTACCTTTATTATTTAACTATTAGTATAATTAAAATTATTTAATTATAACGGATTAGGTTCGAGTTCGAGGGCAAGTTCTGACACTCCTAAACCCGCCTCCGCTAAAAACGGGGCGGGTTCGGAGTCTGGTTTTCCTTAAACCCGGTCTAAGTGGGTTTTCCCCGCCAAAATTAGAGTGGGGGGTGAGTCGATACTCACAAATTCGGATTTAATTGTCATACCTAACTACTTGAGGCCAAGTGGACTCTAATACTTGAGAGGAAGTGTTAAGAAAATCAAGTTATATATATATATATATCAATGAAAAGTAAGAGACATAAAGTAAATATAAAAAGATTGGAATCCACTAGTTTGTTGGGTCTTAGGCTTTTTGGACAGAGTTGCAACTCTCAAGCGTAATTCTATTAAAAGAAAGACCTTCACACTCTCCTACATTGCAAGAGTTGGAATGATTTTACTCTAAATTTTGACATATATAGTATTAGAGCCTATATGCCCTCACAGCCTATAATCTAGCTTATAATATAAGGGAAGACACTAGAACTTTGCCTCTATGACTCAGGAAAAGAAACATAAGTCCAAACAATAGAAGAATAGACTAGTAGCTTTCAAGGATTAAACTTGAAGTACATATCTAGGTCGGAGATAAAGATATTAAAATACTATTCTTACTTTACTAATTTTGTATAGTTAATATTTTTTATTTTATAATTAATTTTGTATAGTTAATTTTAATATTAAAATATTACTTTTACTTTACTTGTTTTTTTAAAAGGCACATTGAAAGGTAGGGGCGTAATCAAGTCGGGTCGGGTTTGGAATGAAGTCCAAACCAATTAAACATTATCAGGTTGGGTTGGATCGGGTGAAGCTGTTTTTGGGTTGCTAACTCGAATCGAACTAACACAATATTTTATTGGGTTGGTTCGGGTCGGGTGGTCAGGTTAGAAATAAAAAAATAATATTATTTGGTAAAGTTGTAAAAAAATAAAAAAAAAACACAACAAAAATCACTTGTTTCTGGCTTTTCCTCTCCTATCTCCATCTTCCATTTCTAACCCCTAAATCGAAATAGAAGCAAGGAGATTGAGAAAGAAAAAAAAACAAATTAGGGAAGGGGAAGCTTCACCATTGCATCATTACATATGGCTGCTCCAAGCATGAAATCTGAAACGGAAAATCGGAACATAGAGCCAAGAGGAGGCAAAAAATCCGAAACAGAAGCAAGAAGAGAAAGAAAAAAAAACAGATCGAGGAGGGGGAAGCTCCACCATTGTATCATTTCATGGAAAATCTAAAACAGAAAATCGAAACAAATAAAAGGGAGAGGCCAATAATTTGAAACGGAAGTAAGGAGAGAAAGAGAAAAAAAAACAGAACGGGGAGGAGAAACCCCCACCGATCATCGTCGCATCCCTCCAAGGTCGCCATGCGCAGCGGCCACTGCCCTCCTTGCGCATAACATTCTCGTCCTCCTCTGCGTGCTTGAGCCTAGTCATTGCGTGCGATGCATCCAACCACCATATTATCTTTCGCGCATGTCGCAAACTTACAGGTAGAGCAAAGATTGGGGAGACTGGAGATGTGGATGGTGGCGGCTGATGGAGGTGTGAAATGTATTGAGAGATTGAAACTGTATTAGGGCACAAGCACATAAAAAAAGACTCAAAGTGATGTTATATGGTTCGGTTCGGGTTTATTCGGGTGTAAATTGTCCAACCCGAGACCTGAACCAAACACCTTCGGGTTCACAAAATGAAACCAAATCGATCCAATGACCCAAACCAATCCGGTGAATTGAGTTCGGGTCGGTTTGACCAGATTTGCGGGTCAATCCCGACCCGCTTACACCCCTAGTGAAAAGAAACTTTTTATTAATAAGTAAGAATGAGTTGAGTACATAAGTATCCCAATATTAGATATGAATAAAGATATTAAAGTTCTTAATCATATAGATTTGGACTCAATAAGAGTCATTTTTAATGGCAATATGAATAAAATATCTTAACTAATTAAGATTTGATTTCTCTAAAATATTGAGAGTATGTACTTTAAAGAATAAAGCGTTAGTGATTAAAATTATAGTTATAGTAAACCATATATACATATTAAAAATTCAATTTTTAATTGATAATAAAGATAAGAGTGAAGTTCACCTAACCAGACCTTTGATCCCTGATAATAATGGTGGGGCTGTAAGAAGGAGTAAGCATTGTACCCAAAAAAAAAAAATATATATATATATATATATATATAGCAGAAGTTGATTCAATTCAAGTATATATTGCATTGTATTGTACCCTAGGAGGGCGTGGTTTTCACTCAACAGAAATTGCAGTGGGGGGTTAAACTTACTACTCTACCCCACCACAATGCACAGGTACAACCTGCGTAGAGATAATGTTGGTGTGGCATGGAAATCACAGTTGAGGGAAGAGAACTGCAACATTTAGAAAGAAGGGGCCATAAATGTTGAATGGGCCAAAGACACCAGAGGTGGAGTTGAGTCATGTGACTTCAACCATTGTTGGAATGAAAACGCCAACACATGACAAGTCACAGGCAGCATCCGTTCTTGAAAGCCAAGTATACCCATTTATTTATTTAATTATTTTTAATTTGGTTGAGAAACACAACACAACACAAGTCAAGTATACATATATCCTCACCTCATTGCGGTACCGCTACCACATTCATTTATACTAGGAGTATTATTTTTCCTCCTTGTCTCCCTGTCTTCCCACGTGACCTATCTCATCTCATCACACAAATTAATTAATCACACATTAGTACCTCTTAGGGGCCTTCATTTATTCGCTTCACTTAATCAATCAATATTTGTACAATACTTGTGATAAAGAAATAACATTTGTACAATTTAGTACCTGAATACGAAATTAATCATAAATAGAAAAAATATGAATTAATTAGTACATGGATGGTAAAAGAAAAAGAAGATTTTAAAAATGACCATATATATATATATATATATATATATATATATTCTCATTATGTGTATTTACTATTTACTATTTAGTGAATCATATTAATCTGTGTTTCTTTTAAGAAATGTTTTTAATACCATAATATATGTTTATATATTGAAGTTTACTCAATTTTTGTGTTATTTAATTGCTTAAATTTAAGAATGTGTAAAATGTAAACCGATGATAATCTGCTCAATTTGTAGAGTTAGAATCTATAGAGGTATTTAATTTATAAGTTTATTAGACAAAATATATTTGGGGTATTTTGTACAACCCTTAAATACTTTCTCTCAAAAGTAAAAGCACAGGGTGAAGAATAAAGGTAAATTATTTTAATTATTATTTTATTTTTAAATATTTTATATTTTTTAATATTTTCTATGTATTTTAGTTATTACACTATTTACCATTGTTTTGAAAACCGGACCGGACCGGTCGGTTCGACTGGGAACCGGCCTAGTAACCAGTTCATTGAACCCTAAAAACCGGTACTCTTCAGAACCAGTGAGAACCGGTATAAAACCGATACCAGAAAATGGTCGAATTGGTCATTTTCTAAAATTTTCAAATTTTTTTTTCAATTTTTTTATAAATTTTTGTTTAATCTTAAATATTTTAAAATAAATAAAGACATGTGTTTAAGGATTACACATAGATATATATATTATTTTACTAATTATTATTCATTTTCTTGGTCTTATAAAACTTATTATAAGGTTATTTATATTAATTTACGACTTTATATATCTTAATTTCTTATAATTTTATGTTATTTTATTATTGAAAATTTTATATAATATTTAAAACATATATTTAATTTATACTGGTTCGATCACGATTCAACCATTAAATTATGAACCAGTAGCTTCACCGGTTCAATCACCGGTCTGATTTTTAAAACATTGCTATTTACATTATTTATATAGTTTTTAATAAATATTTGAATTTTAAATAAAAAGTAATAAGAATTCAAAATTAATTAAAAACGTATAATTATAATTATTTTTAAAAATTTATTTATAAAATAAAAATAGAATTTATATAACAAATCATATAAATATGAATTCTTTTTCTAATTATTAATTTGTTCAATAATTTATTGACTTAATTTCAGTTTTGGTTTTTGAACTATATGTAATTTTGGTCCTTTAAATTTTTATTCAAGCAAATTAAGTAAATTTAATCCTTCTGGCAATTATCTTAATTTATATGCCTGAACCAAATTAAGACAAATAAAAATAAGAGAGGGAGTACTTCTAATTTAATTAGTTAACTTACCTGTTTTTAACTTTCAACTAATCAAAAATTAACTTTTTCAACTTTAAGTTAATTTAGCTTAACCACAAAAAAAGAGTATCGAGTTGAATATATAATAATTACCGACGACCCATGATTAATAAGCTGTGTCTATGCCTATGGTGTGTAATTTTTTTTTCCACAATAAAACAACAAGGTACGACCCAAAAACAGGAAAAGACTCAAAGTGATGAGTCCAACATTTTGGTTCACATTCATGGGAAGGTGATTAGAATTTCCTATGTTCTGAGGGTCACCCGTAGTCTGTAGAATACAGTCGAGAATGAAATAAAAATAAATAATACTATGAAAATGACTTGGGAATGGATGTGTTCGAACATTTATGACTGATATTTTGGAATCTCCATAGTTGTCGATGATAGATTCCTAAATGAAACCCAACTATTAGGTTGTTTCTGTGGGGGAAACTAGTTGGTGGGGGAATTTAAAGATTCCTTCAACTAAGCACTTTTTTTTATTCATAACAAACAATAGCACAAGACCATCTCTCGTGCGTCTAGGTTGGAGTAGATAAGAAAGAGAAAATGGTACTTGATTGCGATATAATAATAATTACAACAAATTTATGGAGAGGTAAATCTAGATCTCTAGTTAAGACATTAATTTTCTTAAAAGCAAAAGTTTTACATTAAAAGAGATTATAAGATTTTTTTTAAATAAACTTATATATCATTTCTTGTGTAGGGATCTATTAGTTCTACACAAAAGTGACTTTTTCAATTCATAACTTGAAAATACTTATGTTGTCAAAATTATGATTCATTTAATATCTAGATAGGGTGGTTGTCTTAATTCATTCCTGAGCATGAGGACAAAAGCACACTTGTGGCTGATCTCTTTTCTCTTACAATAATATGTAAAGCATGTTTTGGTAGGTAACCAATATTTTCCTTCAACCGCATCTCATGATGTTATGCTGTCTGTCATTAATGTTGAGTTGAAGCACAAATGTCAATTCACTAGTTCCGTGTCCCATGTTCTCGTTTCCAAATTGCTCCTGGCTTATGTTATGTTGATAATTAGCTAAACTATAGTAGAGATGACATATTTTGGAAAAATTCTACTCTACAACTTGTTCATTCATAGAAATAAAATGCAATCCATTGATCATTTTGTTACTTTATGATGTCACATATATATCCTGTTTTCTTAATTTCAGGTGTCCTTATATATACCAACTACTGACATAGTGATTTCTGCTGATTGAATGGATGTAACCGAAAAATCATCTTTGGGAGTGATATATAATAATTAATAAATGTTTATAAAACAATTTCCATTTGATGCATGCTAATGTATCATGGAAACCAAAGAGAATCCACAGTACCAACCCAAATCCCTAATCACTCTTTTGACTATTTTGTTTAACTGATCTTCATAAGCGACTAAGCCAATAATTGATTTGATTGGTAATGCATACTAACTCATTAAATAAACATCCTGGAGAAGGGTACTAAGCACCAACTCTCAACACCCTTCACCTTCCAAATCTAGCAAAACAACGGCTGTATCTACTGTAGAACTCAAAGAAAATAATTTTCTTTTTAAGCAAATAAGATTAATTAAAGGGAGTACAAGGGGTATTCTAACCCATTACAAAGTGTCAAATACAAAAAAGCAATTGGTAACAAAAATTACAAAATAAACATATGACGTTACAAACTGTAGTAACTCTAAAGAGACTCCTGCCAACCAAGCTAATTCATTACATCACAAGAAGAAAACACCACATAACCCTGTATGATGAAGCCAACACAACACCTAAGCAACTAGGCCAGAAACAGAATTATACAAAGCAGCTCAAAGACAAACAGGATGCTGGGTGCATACGCCCATAATGAGAATGGGTAATTAAAATCAGGATCCTTAGATTTCAGCCAATTCCAACACCTAATTTTGATTAAATCAAACACTTCAGCAGGTGTTAATAATTTGGCAGAAAAAAACCATTTCATTCCTAGCAAGCCACAAAGACCAAATTATGGTCAACCATATTATAGACCACCGTAAGCGATTCCTATCAGAACAAATGGGAAGCCCCACAAACTAAGCAAAATTACCATAACCATTATTATGCAAAGCAGCAGACAAACCAAACTAATCCAAACACAACATCTAGATATGGTATGCAAAATGGCACTCGAACAATAAATGACAAGTAGTTTCTACAACTGCACCACATAAAGCACAACTTCCATCATTAGGTGGTAGGACTTCCTTTTAATTAAGTTTTACTTGGATGGTATTCTGTCTAGCAAAACATTCCATGCAAAACCAGAAACTTTTGAAGGTACCAGTTTTGACCAAAGGAATTTATAAAGTGGAAACATGATTTGATTAATTTTTTTATTTTTATTAATAATTATAAACCAGTACATCATTTAATTTTATTTTTTAAGATTAAATATATTTTTAATCCCTAAAAAAGAGTTAAAATTTGGTTTTAGCCTCTATAATTTAAAACTGGTGGTTTTTGTTCTTCAAAAATGAAAAATACACCAAATTAGTTCTTATTACACAATTTTATTACCGATTAACTATAAATTTTATTGTTAAGAGATTATATTTCAAGGACTAAAAACATATTTAACTCTATTTTTTATTAAAAAATTTTATATTGAAAATAATGAACATAACATTTTTGTTGTTTTTATCATTTTTAGACAAAAATTTAAAAATAAGAAATAAAATAAAAATTTTATTTTTTATAATTATAATAGAGAACATTTTTCCATTTTGGTTCTAAAAAACATTTTCATTTTTTTACTAATATTTATAAATGTGTCACATTTTTCATTTCTTATTTTTCAATATATATATAGACACACACACACAACACAAATTGTTGAAAATAAAAATTAAGTAAAAGCAATGTGATGTTGTCGTTGTTATGTTCAAGGCGTTCTTTAGAAAGTGCACATTGTCTGAAAGCTAAAACACATGTCTGCGACAAAAATCCTACTCAACCTATTGTGATCAGGAAACAGAATTATTGATGTTCATTTTACTCTAAAAAGTTCAGAAGTTGAAAAATTGTAAATTACGTAAAGAAGTTTAATATGGAATAACTATAATTATATATTTTTTTTCCTATGTGAAGATGCACTTTACGGTAGACAAAGGTCAATAAGATTGGCAAATGAACTATATATATCATCAAGCAAGATAAAAAAATAAAAGTAGTTAGTTGATAAGTTAGAAATGAAGCATGCGCGTGTATCAGAGTCACATTACTGGTCACAAAAACAACCTAACTTGGCCTTTCCGATACAAATTAGATAACCACTATCCTTCTTCCACAAGTTTAATTTATTTATTTATCAATTCTGTTTTTAGAGTGTCTTATAAGCAAATTAACAAGTCTATACATAGCAATTAGTTGGCTATATTTGTTGACCGAAGAAGTTAAGATTTGGTAACTTCTTTTTAACAATTTTATTTTAAAGATCTTTTAATAAGTTTTTTATTGAATAAAATAAGCTAGTAAAAATACACACTGTTTGATTCAGTTTTATTTTTTAATTTTAAAAATAAAATGATTTATTTACAACATTTCTAACACAAAATAAAAAAAATAATTAAAAAATAGTTTTTCAAACATCTAAAAGTAGTTTCAGAATTTTAATTTTTAAAAATTAAAAATCAATCACATGTTTTTAAAATTGTTGTTAAAAACTATCTATCAAAAGGTTTTTCAGTTTTTAAAAAGTTTTCTATTTTTAAAAACTGAAACTGTAAACAAACATGCCTTAAATTAAGAGAGAAGGATTCTTTAATTCTAAACCCATGGGAATGAACCAAGAAATGAAATCAACATTGTGATTCTGAGCTATACAGAACAATATCATTAAATTAAACCCACTTAAAATTGGGTCATAAAATTTAATATGTTGTAATAATTAATTAGAAGACAACCCAGTAGTAGAAACTTGCTCACAGGAGGTTGAAAAAGTTAAGTGACAAAATTAAGGCCCAAAAAAAAAAAAAAAGAAATAGGTATGGTGCTGATTGGGAATCAAAATTCACCAATTGGATTGGACACTACAGAAGTTGGACTCATCAATTTAAATGTCCAATATCATGCCATAACCATTCTACTGAGAGGACTAGGCCCAAGCTTCTTTCTCCTCATCATACTCCTCTTCCTAATAACTTCCATTTGATTTCTTCTTCTAATCTGCATCATTGCCTCTTCCTCAATTACAAACCTTCTCATTAGAACATCATCAGTCAAAGATTTACCTCTGAATACTCTTCTTCCCTCTGTGCTATGCCTAGCACTATGAGTTCTTTCATGTGCAGTGTGTAATGGTTTTGATCTTGGATAACTATTACTTCTTCTAGGTGGCACCTCAGCTCTCAAAATCTCATTGTAGGAATAGATAGGTGCACAAAGACATACCCTTGTAAAAGATGTTGCAACCTTTAGAGATGTGCATTTTCTTAGCTTGTTCTTGTTTGAACTTGGTGTAGGGACTTGTGGGGATTTTGGCATTGTCTTCCAAAAAGTGGAATTAGATGTGGGAATTTCTGAGGATTTGGAAATATTTTTCCATAAGCTAGCTACCTCCATTGCTCTCTGATACCAGGGCTTCCTGCAACTTGAAATTAAGTGGATGTCATGCATGAATTCTTGATGTGATGCAGCAGCTTTATAATTCACACCCTTCACCACATTCATTTTTTTGTTTTTATTCTTCTTTTGTTTCCACAGTTTAAAAGATAGAAGCAATTATGCAAGTGGAAAATGAGTTGAAGTTGTTTACCTCTTCTTAACCTTATGGACCATTTGTAAGGTCAGGGTTTTAGGCCTAGTAAGGAAGTTAATCTAGACTTGCCTATGCCAACTGGGGAAATTCCAAATTTAGGTTCATTGTTGAAAATATCTATAAAGCAGGTCAGCCAGAGAATGGATTTTCCCACCTTAGCAAAAATGATGAATTTGGGCATGGTCAAATTCATAACATTAAAGGACTATATTATGAAGAGGTTAGACTTGGTCTACACAAGTTTAAACCAATCAAAAGTGAGCCACTCTCCCCATTTTTGACTAACTTGAGGAAAGAGTTAAATTTAGTTTTAGGCCTTGGAGGAATAATAGTATAATACCAGCATTTCTTCAAAATCAACTAAAAAAAATCTCTGAGATTCTAGAAGATCACAATTAATTAACACTTTTTATAGAAACATTTGTTGGTAACCAAAAAAGAATATACTCAATGCATATAGAAGAAAGCACAAATTGCACAATACATAAGATAAAATTCTCTATATGGGTTTATGTGTGAAGGAGAGAAAGGGGTAGAGGAAGATAAGAAAGGAGCTAACTAGCTATAGTATATAGTAGGAATACCTTGTGTTTGAAATTGAATCATTCTTTGGATCTTGCATGAACAAAGAAAACTGAAAGTATGAGAGAGCTGGAGGAAGAGAGCAAAGTATTTTCATTTGTGTTGAGAGTGAAGAGGAGCCTTTTGCTTCACTAGTTTGTGACTCTAAGATGGGGTTGGTAACGTGCTTCTTTCCTTTTCTCCCATTCTTTATTGTAACCAAACCCCTCTCTTTTGCTTTGGCTGCCATGATTCCTTGTGATTTTGAATGAGAGAGAAAGAGATTTGAAATTTCAAAGTAAAAATGTTACTACTTTTAATGTAATTACCAAGGTGGCCCCTATCTCTTCAAAAGGGGAAGAATACCCTTATTAAATTCATTACTTTCTGAAGCCTTAATCATATTTTGCCCCTAATCTTTATGATTGCCTGCAAGAGGAGATCACAGAGGCCATTTATTGGTATAAGACATGCTTGGCCGGCCTTTATCAAAGAAAAATTATGGGCTGCTAAAACCACAACTCTGTTCACTTGCCTACACTAACAAACTCTAAACTCATTCTTCATATAATATATTAAGGTAATGATATAAGTGGACCAAAATCTATAAACAAATGAAATAATTATGTAAAGTTATTTGATTTCATGTTAATTTGTAAATGTTATTGTGTGATCTTGCACACGTTTCAAAGACAAAATTAATTGTACAGAATGTTTTATATAGCTTTTACGTATTATCTCCCTAGCATCACATTATTCTCACATGTTTGGAATCAAGACCAGGAATCATGACATGGATTTATCCTTGCTCTTTGGGGGGATAGAATTCGTTATTAACCTCTAAATTCGGGAATGTTCTGTTTGGCGCAATTTTTTATTTTTTAGATATAAATAGAAAACTTCAAAAAAGTTGTTAGTGTCATTATGAAAAAATTAATCATATTTTTGTATTTTGGTATTATTTTACAGCGATAATCATGCTCGTGTCAGAAATATCCACATCATGAAGGATCTAGCTTTGTCAATACAGGTTTTTTTTTTACATATGCAAGACTTGAATCCAAGATTTTGTTTAAGGGAAATCAAACATTTATCACTTTATAATTATCCACGTCATGTTGTTATGAATCAAACAACTATGTACTTGAACCAACTACCATATATTTTTATATAAACTTTATCAATAAATAAAAATGTAGATTAGTACTTTGTTTATAAAACGAGTTTTAAAAAGGAGAGTAATTAGTAAATATTGATGAAACTTAGACAAAATATACTACATACCATACACCTAATAAAACATGTTACTAAATTTCATAATTGGGGTGAGAACGTGTGTTTGATCATCTTTGTGGGAGGAGAATCATACTGTTTCGCTCCTGATCTAAGGTGAGTTTAAATTTCAAAATAGACTATATATTTAATCATAATATGAATCCGTGAGTGCCTTAACTCCTTTCAGCAATAAGACTAAAAAAATTCTATCAAATTGTAGGGAAATGTATAGCTGCACAATTGCACATGTATTTACAATTAATTTCTTGTCTTAACAATATTATCTTATACCCATCACTATCATCTTTCTTCCAATTCAAAGTATATATCTAGAAAAGGAGCTATAATTTCCTTTCATGTGGACATCACCATCTGAAAAACACTCCGTGTCATGCATATAGAAAAGGAGGGATTTAATTCTAATAACTGTGAACTTGTGCTGTGCAATTATTACACTAGCTCCTGCGCCTTTTCTGTTTATCATGATAATATTGGGGACGTTCGAAGAGAGTTTTTTTTTTCCTGCTTGGCCCAAAAATTGGTATTATTAATTGTTATCTAGAAAATGATACTTGAACAAATCAAACTCTACATAAACACTCATACAAGTCACTAGATAATGGAATCTACGATAAAATCTATAAGAATATATAGAATAAAATATGTGGAAGTATCATTATTAATTGTTTTCATACTTTTAAACCATCGGCCTCCTTATTTTTGAAAAGGAAAACCAAACCAGAATTCCAAAAGGCTTCTCAATTAAATTCATAGTGAAGCCATATACAATTAATATATAAGGGAGATTTATGTAATGTCCAGTTTAAAAATTCTAAAATCCAATATGGTTATATAATTATTTTGCCACTTGATGTATTAGTATATTAAAGTTTATTAAAGTTATTGTGGTGCTGTGTATTTCTATCCCCATAACTCCAAAAGCTGCAACAAAGAGAAAAGGACATTATGATTGGAGATGTTGGTTGGCATCTTGGCAAATGTCATTCAATAAAGATTGCTAAATATGCCATAAGGTAAATTATGAAATAACGTTACATGTTATCTCTTATGAAAAAAAAAGTTTACATTGAACAAATATTGCAGCTTAAGTGCATAATGCTGAGACTTCAAACTCATTAAGGGTGGACTCAATTTTACTTTCCTTCATTAAGAATTCCATATCTAGTTAGAACCAAAAAGGCTTACCCAAAGCGTATAAAACCACCAGATTCTTAGTTATTAATTTGCCTATAACCTAAACATTTCTTCTATTTAATTGATATTATTATTATGATTAATTATCATTATTGTTATTATTTATTGAGTGGCTGGAGGGGTCAAAAAGAACAAGAGTTTTCAGACTTTCAGTCATCTTTTGCTTTTTGTACATTGTAGACCATGGAAATCATTTTGTTCACTTTGGATTGGAACGAAGACCTTCCAATCAAAAGCACAAAGAAAGTGATGCTGCTTCTGCGGTATGGCGTCTGCAACTTTGCGAACTTTACGGAATTTAAGGTCAAGTGAACATATCAAACTGTTTTCAAGAAAAAAAGAGAAAGATAAACTTAAGAAATTTTACCCCATCTTGTGTGTGGCAGACAATGACTGTGAAAGATATTATAAATGGAAAAAGATATAAAATGTGGCTAAACTTTCACCTTGGTTTTATTATTCGATCTGGGAATACATTTTAGCTTCCATTACCATGACATTGAATTGAGCCAAGGCAAAATTAAAGCATTCATTAATGTATGTAGGGTGATATAAGGGTCAAAATTAACTAAATTTGACAAGGTCAGGCCTAGTGTATTATGGAAGCCGACAACTTGAAGGTTCATCAGTCATGCAAAATTAAAAACAAATGGATTAGTTGGCGAGCACTGCAAAGATATCATGATGCGTGCATGGCATATTCACGTGCAATCTCTCTGTTTATTCATTATTTTTTTTGGAGGGGGGTCATTGTCTCTTGTTCTCATCAATTTTGATCACTCACCAAACCTTTAATTAGCCTCACGCCCACTGGACGAATATATTAATAAGTCCTGAGGACAGGGGTAAGACTAATCAAATCTATATTTTTTGAAGAAAGAAAACTATATTGTTGTTGATATCATTTGTATAAGTATTTTTATTGTTGTTTATGTCATTTGTTGTTATTATAATGTTGAGAAATTGATATGAATTTAATGTGAAATATATAAGAATCAAACCAAAACTTGATTTCCATGTAAAGAGACAAAAGATATATCATCTTTAATCCTAACAAAAGCAAAGGGCTAGAACAAATTAAAAATAATTGTATATAAAAGGACCAAATTAAAAAAATTTGGTATATGGATCAAATTGAAAATGAGTATGTGATATAGGGTCCAAAAATATGTTTTGCGGAGATGAAGGTAGATCCTCTTCCTCTAGAAACGACTCTATAATAATTATTCACAATAACCTTCGTTAACTTAAGAAAGAGGAAGTATGATCTACAAACTATATAGTCACTGCAGATTGAGAAGTCTTACTCACTGGTTGTCAGGTTCCCCAGAGCATTTCTTGCTCCAACCACCTGAACCAGCTTTGCGCTCCCCTCGCTTTCTTTTAATCTTGGGAAAGTTAACATCTTTAGATATGCAGGACTTCAGAGCACATTGCTCTTGAGACACAGCAGAATTTGTTTCTGTATTAAAATCTGACATGGGGAGAGAAACAGGATGCAGACTTTCTTCCACTTCACTTTTGTCCATGTCCTGGAGTTTCTCAATGGGATAGTGACTTCCACTCTTTAAGGTGTGATCCTCTGTTTCAGCTATCTCGTGTATCAAGACATTGTCTACCATCTGCAAATCATACATGTCAAAAGTGAAGATATAAGTAAAACCATCATCAGTGATATATATATTTCACCCATCAATATAAAGATCCAAATAAATAATATTTGATTGTATAAAACACTTTTCTAGTCATTAACTGATAAGAAAATAACACAAATTATGGGAAGAACTAAAACTGTGCAATCCATAGTTTTAGAAAACTTACAGCTTCACATGAGTCCCCAACCAAGGCTGGGTGGAGGGTGACATCAGCCGCAGACAATAAGCCCACAGTGCTCTCAATTATATCAGGTATGATTGTAACTCCTCCATAACTTGAAACAGCACTGTCATGCATAACTAAATCTCCAAAATCAAACTCACCAGCTACATGTTGAGTTGAATTATAAATACCCCCAACAGATGCTGTGTCTCCATTCCCTGCAGAGGTTGCAGGACTTTGAGCATAACTAGTCTGCACATCACCATGGGGAAGAAGGCTTAAATTCTCAGATGAAGAAAACTTTGAAGCATTTTTGGACATGACTACTTCAACATCACCCTTCAGTTTGTGGACCCTTGATTGTAGATTGTCAATTGTCCAAAGGAGCTGCTCCAAGGAAGCATCAGCTTCGCTAAACTCCAACAAAGGTTGATCTTCACCGATGCCAAATCTGTCTGTCGAATCAGCAATCGGCTCTGTGATCACTATACCAAAAAAGTATATAAAAAAATCGGTTATGAGTCAGATATTCGTAAAAATGAGATTATGAGGCATAATGAAAGGAAGATCTCAACTGTCAAAGATGAATAAAATTAAAGATAAGTCACCACACATAAACCACTAACACAATGCAGTTGAATAAAAACAGTTTCTTTTTCTTCAACCTTTTCTCTTAAGGGATAATAATACAAGAGGTGCTAATGGTAACAGTGACATAACATGTTACACAGCTGCAAGGTACTAGGTATCATTGAAAAGCAGAAATTCTAACCTGGATTATCAAAATCATCAGCCAAAGAGCCATCAGGATCAGACTTCTTATTCTCTACAATACAAGTAAAGGAAAAAGTCACATACTTTGCTGAAGCAGGGACAAGCGGCTGGTAAACAATGAGGAAAGATATGCAAATCAGGTATCAAGTTAAATGAGTGCAAAGAAGTTTGTACCAAGATAGGAGAAAAGATAGTGATGTGATGTATATGATGCCAATTCAGTTGTGTCCTCAACTCTCTTTCTTTTTCTTCTCATTTTGGCCTTACTTCTGTACTGGTCACTTGAAAATGGCAATGACTTTGAACCAAATTCTTCTAAGGTAGAATGATCAGGTTCCATATGTTTTCTCTTATCATGTTCTGCAAGCTCTTTACCATATTTTACTGCTTGAGAGTCAATTTCCTTAATTCTTAGTTCTGCCCATTTGCAACGCCACATTACAGGTCGTATATAGTTCCTCCAATGATCTGTCAACTTCTTCTTCCTACAGTGACAAAGGAAATTAATACGCATAAATAACTAAAATAACTCTATATTGATTTCTATTATATTGTAATAAACAAAAAATGTTCAAGAACTTTACTTCACCATTAAACACCAACTAACTAGGTATGATGATGCCACTATCAATTGATGATTAGTATAAGGAAGTACAAATTAATGGACTCTAAAAAAAGACATTAATGATGACAGACCCCACAAACACTGATGATAGATTTTCCATTACCAATCTATACTTGATGCAGAGCCAAAATTCATCCAGCAAGAGTTACAAATAAAACTATAGGTGATGAAACGTTATCTAATCTAATAATATAAATTGAAGTTCATGCAGTATCTAAGGACATGCACATAGGCAAAACTGGAAATAATCTACTCTCTTTACTGCAACATCAAACCAAGACACTGACACACCATATACAATCAGAGATTGTCACCTTTAAATTCCATACCTCTTACATCTTAACCTCTTCTGGGAGTCATTATTGAAGTGGACTGCAAATATGTTAAGATTTTAACTGCAGATACCCATTAACTATCTAATTTGAACATTTGAATGCATAATATGGTTTTTATTAGTAACTTCAATCACTTGTCAACGAGCCGGAAATTAAAATATTAAAATACTGACCTTTTACTGAGGACTTCTAATTTGAACATTTGATTGCTAATCTATGTCCAAGCAAGAGAATTGAAACTTTACTGATTTGGAATAAAAATCACCTTATCCGAAAGGCAGAACCCAAAGTGTCAAAGCCGCATGCCAAGCCATTATCACCAAAGTATTCTGATTCCACTTCAGCATCACTCAATCTAGAACAATTTTCAGCATCAGACGTAGTGTCCGCAAATGAACTTGAATACTCAGTTGCATCAGGGTCCTCATTCTTGTTAGATGCAAGATCACCCTTGTTTGTCCAACTCACTATATCAACATCTGTGTCCTCAAAGACTTTTGTAGTATTAATTTGTTCATCCTGAAAGGGCTCCACCTTAACAATGGGCTTCTCACACTGACCCATGTAAAATTTGATTTACTCTCTTCGTTATTGTCTAGGAATGGTTGAGCAGGGCCATCATATTGTCTTTCACAAAATTGGCTCCCTTTGAAGTTTTCCTGGTCAAATTCAGAAATGTTCAAGTTCATAAGTAAATTCAACTAACTCAAAATCGACTTATTAAATGTACTGTTGATATTGATCTACTAGTAAACAGTTCAAACAATGAAATAAAATAACTACTACACACTCGAAAACATAAGTATAAAATCCAAAATTTCAAAATATTTTGCTTACATTAGGAAGCTACAGGGCTCTGGCCACACCAGTCTCATAGCTGCCATATAGCAGTGAGTTAACCAAGCACCATAAATCAGATCACAGAACAGAGTAACGAATGGGGAAAAATCACTGAATTCTGAAATAGGTATCCAAACATACTCTTCACTCTTCAGTATATTGTAAAACCAAATCCGGTGGTTTACTTTCAAAAGTTTGATTAATGATTGAATTTCATTAAAGTGATAAAACATATGACATAACAGGTTAATTTCTTTCACTCTTCAAATTTTTTAAATAAGAAAAAATGAATTAATAGGGAGTACAAGGGTACTAACACAAAGTCTAAACACAAAAGCGAAAATAGAGATAAAGGTGCCAAAAAAAATAACACATAACAAGCCACCACCAGATTACAAAGAAAAGATTCCTAGTTTCCTACCAAAGAAGACAAAGCCTTATAACATAAATAACTAGTTACTGCACCACAACCGAGAAAAGGAGCATGAAAGGAAGTAGTGAATCCGCACCATTTCCAACAGTAAATCAACAAAAATCCCTTAACCAATTCCAAATCCAACAAACCATCTACACGCTCCAGTGAAGAACACCAATACGAGAGAGAGTGAATTCACATTACCAATTACTAACACTGAAGTATCAGAATTATGCCGATAAAAATACTCACAGCAGATCAGTAATAGCTCCCAGCAAAAGAGAACAACCAGAATGCAACTCAAAAAATAAACAACAGCACCTCAGCAAAAGTAATCTTCAAATTTTAAATTAATCCAATTATATCTCAGCCAAGTAAATAACAACATGATTATGTCACTTTCAAACTTTAATCAAAACTTCGTAATTTATTTTGATGGCTCAGTAAATAGAATCAATCGTCTTAAATTATTTCGTGCAAAACACAAGAAGAAACGGAAAGAGAGAAAGGGGAAAAAAAAAGCCACAACAAGTTGCTTACAACAAAAGAGTTTCGATTCAAACGATCAAAGTTGTAATATATTCCAGTTTCCAAACTTCACCGATACAAATAATTCATCATAAACTCAACAATGCATACCAACATCCAAAAACTCAGAACATCAAACCGAAGTCATCACGTGCTCATACAGCCAAGCAATTAACTCAATGCACACCGAATTAAACGAAAACCAAGCAACTCCTAGTCAATTGCAGCACACAAAGACTTGGAGAAATGAAAAACATCAATTAGATGATACTAGAGCAGCAGCACCGTATATGAAGATAGCATCACTGAAAAACTAGCTGTGTGACAGTGAACTGAGAAGACACATTGAAGTGGTGAATTCTCACGTGCATGTGTTGAGTGAAAGAGAGAAAGAGAGAAAGTACCGAGCGAATGGAATGAGGTTAAGATTGAGAGAGGAAGAGGATAGGTGGAGTCTGCGGCGTTAGAGAACAAAGTGAGAAGAAGTTGAACGTTATAAACCTAGGAGAGGTGGGAATGCTGCAGCAGCAGCTGCTAGCGGCTATATTGTTTTATGCTTCCCGCTTTTCACGACACGTGTCGCGCATTCGTCATTACCCTAACTTTTAACACTTTGCCCCATTACCCTGACCCGATTCATTCTTGAGAAATCTAGTAACTATGTATATGTATAGTGCTCAATTGATGTACGATATATAATCTACATATATATTATATTATCATAAAATTCCCGTCAACAATGTTATTAATGCTGTGTATTTATTAAATTTAATATATAATAAAATATCATATTATCGTAAAATTCTAGTCAACAATGCTATTACTGGTATGTATTTATTAAATTTAATATATACTAAAATATTTAAAAAATATATAATTATTTATTAATTTTAAATATAAATTAATTATATTAGTTTTAGATTAAAATAAATTACTCATTTAATTTATATTTGTCTATAAATAAATTTAGTTTGATTTTTATAATTTGAAACTATTTAAGGTTATTATTATGATTTTGAAAATATAAAATTGTTCTTTTAATTTTCAATATAAAATGATTCGTATAATATTTTATAATTATATTATTAGTAAAAACATATATAAATTCGATTGACTTTATATTAGTTAATTATTAATTATAAGGAATATTTATATAATTTAAATTATAAAGATTAAGTGAATTTAGAGATAAATGACAAATATTATGAAAATAATGTAGAAATCAAATATAAATATAATTTTACCGGTTTAATTTTGCGTGTTGTACTCTTAAAGTCTTAATAAAATCAATACTATTGGAAAGAGTAATTTATATTTAATATATGAGGTTGATTTGAATATTAGATTAGACACATATTATACTTTCTATCCACCGATCACATGGATCGGTTGGTAAGGGTTTGTTCTAGTTTAAAAAGTGTTTTCGAGTTCTCGTTCTCGGTATACAATTGTGTTAAGTACTCGGAAGGACGAGGGAGAGCTTTGCCGCCCATAGAGGTTCTACCCGGCTAGAACGGGATTACCTCCGAGGAGGATACCTGGGTCTTGCACAAAAAATATCATACTTGCTAATTATGTAGTTTAATAATTTTAATAATTGCAATTAATTATCTATTTTAATCCCATTGTAACAATGTCCCAACACTTAACATGATTTGCAGTTAAGCATGGAAACAGGGCGAGTTTTGCTTTCCTCGTCCCTGCACCCTAAAAGTCGGGGTGGGGCGGGTTCGGGATTAAAGAGTGGGTATGAAATTATGAAACGTAACCTCATCCCCGCGTGTCCCCCGTCGGGTTCGGAGAATCCGCGGGAATTTCACATTCTTTATTTTTCATTTTTTCCCTATTTTTTAACTTAAATACATGTTTTTAAATAAGTCATATATATATATATGTGTATATATATATATATATATAATATTCTCATTCAAATAATATGTAAATATAGACATTGATAATTCTAAAAAAATAAAAAAAACTTAATAACTATATTATATTTTAAGGAAAATATATAAGTTTACCTTTGTTATTTAACTATTAGTATAATTAAAATTATTTAATTAGTATACCGGGACGGATTTGGGTTCGAGGGCAAGGCGGGTTCTTGCACCCCAAACCCGCCCCCGTCCCCGTTAAAGGTGAGACGAGGTCGGGGGCAGGGTTGAGTTTTACTTAAACCCTGTCAAAGTAGATTTTCTCCATCAAAGTCGAGGCGGTACCCGCGGGTTTGAATGTCATGTCTATGTGCAGTGATCAAACATGTGTTGATCTGAGTAGAAAGAATTTCGACTCCTTAAGCATGTAATTTAGGGTTTGATCCCTAAATTTATGTGTATGAGATCGAAAATACCATAATTTATGTGAATCGATGTATAATGGTATAATTAACGTATATATTATTATAAATTTTTCGCAAAGTGCTATTTAATGCTATGTAATTATTAAATTTAATATATAATAAAATGTTGTAAAAAATATTTATATTATTACTTTGTTAAATTTTAAATATAAATTAATTATACTAATTCTAGATTAAATTAATAATTTGATTTATATTTTGCTACAAATTTAGTTTAATTTTTATAATTTTAACCTATTTAAGGTTAATTGTTATAATATTGAAATTATAAAATGATTCTTTTGATGTCTTTTGCTGTTGTACCTTTCATTCCTGATAGCTCTAGTGTTTGCTTCCAGAGATAGGTTTAGTTAGATTTTGTTGTCTCTTGGCCTTTTAGACCCTTCTAATCATAAAAAAAAAATTATTCTTTTAATTTTAAATATAAAATGATTTATATAATATTTTTCTAATTATACTATTAGTAAAAACACAAATTCAATTGATTATATATTAGTTAAAGATTAACTATGCGGATTATTAAAATAAATTAAAAAAAATTAAGTAAATTTAGATATAAAAGTCAAATATTATAAAAAAAATAATGTAGAAAACAAATAGATCATTTAACCTAACTTTTATATCAAAAATAATTTTACAGATTTTGTTTGTCATACTCTTAATAAATTCAATATCATTGATATACCTAGCCCATTTGCTCGTGATCAGCCCATTAAAAATGGTCTGGGATGGACAAAATATCTTAGCCTAGCTCATTTTGAGAAATCCATTATATATACTGTTGAATCAATGTACGACGATATAATCTACATATATGTTATCATAAAATTCTCATCAAAATGCTATTAATGCTATGTATTTATTAGATTTAATATATAATAAAATAATATACAAAATATTTATACTACTTTACAAGTTTTGTGCGTCATACTCTTAATAAAGTCAATATCATTAAAAAAATTCATCGATATTTAATATATAAAATTCACTTCAATATATTAGATTAGACACATATTTTTTGGTTTTAAACCATGTGTATCATCCACGAGAGGCAATTTTGTTCGAGCTGGAAACATCCACATTATGGTGGGGCTAGCTCTCCTAGCGGGGATTTTTTCCATCCAGAAGACTCAAATCTGAGACCTTGTTTAAAGGGAATCAAGAATGTACTTCCACTTGAACCAACCCTCATTGGTATTAGATTAGATACATATGATACTTATTAATTATCTATTTTAATAATTTTAATAATTGCTATTAATTATCTATTTTAATTCCATTATAACACTGTCCCCAATTTTTAATATGGTTTGCAGGGATCAAACATGTGTTGATCCGGGTAGAAGGAATTAGGACTCCTTAAACACGTAATTTAGGGTTTGATCCCTAAATCTATGTGTATGAAAAAAAAAACCATAATTAGAAGATATCGCTGTCTTTGACACCTAACATACCTAGGATATTAATCTCTTATTTATTGGCTGAAAGTGTATTTTGGCCAAAAAAAAAAAAGGTTTGCAAGAAAATGCATATAGTAATTATTAATTCTTTAGTTCAACAATTTTAATAATTGTTATTAATCATCTATTTTTGGTCAAGTTATATCTTTTTAGTTTATTAGTTTAATGTATACATGGTGCTGGTGAAGAGCGTTGTTAGGGGTGGCAATACGAGCAAGGTCGTCCCAGCCCATCCGCTCGTGATTAGTCCGTTAAAAATGGACTAGGACATGTTAGCCCATATATGGAAATGGACATAATATCTTAGCCTAGCCCATTTTGAGAAATCTATTATACATACTGCTGAACCGATGTACGACGATATAATCTACATATATGCTATCATAAAATTCTCGTCAAAATGCTATTAACGCTATGTATTTATTAAATTTAATATATAATAAAATATTATACAAAATATTTATATTAATTTACAGGTTTTGTGTGTCATATTTTTAATAAAGTCAATATCATTGAAAAGAGTCATCTATATTTAATATATAAGATTCACTTGAATATTAGATTAGACACCTATTTTTTGGTTTTAAACCATAGGTATCTTCCACGAGAGTCAATCCTGTTCGAGCTGGGAACATCTACATCATGGTGGAGCTAGCTCTCCTAGTGGGGATCTTTTTCCATCCACAAGACTCAAACCCGATACATTGTTTAAAGGGAATCAATAATGTACTTCCACTTGAACCAACTCTCGTTGGTATTAGATTAGATACATATGATACTTACTAATTATTTATTTTAATAATTATATAATTGCTATTAATTATCTATATTAATTTCATTACAACATTGTCCCCAATTTTTAATATGGTTTGCGAGGGTCAAACATGTGTTTATATGGGTAGAAGGAATTAGGACTCCTCAAACATGTAGTTTAGGGTTTGATCCCTAAATCTATGTGTATGGAAAAAAAACCATAATTAGAAGATACCTCTGTCTTCGACACCTAACATACCTAGGATATTAGTCTCTTATTTATTGGCTGAAAGCGTATTTTGGTAAAAAAAAAGAATTGCAAGGAAATGCATAACATAATTGTTAATTCTTTAGTTCAACAATTTTAATAATTATTATTAATCATTTATTTTTGGTCAAGCTATATCTTTTAGTTTATTAGTTTAGTGTATACATGGTTTTTGTGAAAAAAACTTTACTAGGGGTGACAATACAAGTTGGGTTGTCCCAACCCATTTGACCGTGACCAACCTATATAAAATGGACTATGATTTGTGGGGCCATATATGAAAATGAACGGAAAATCTTAGCTCAACCTATTTATGGGCAGACTGAATGGACTGATGGGTTGGCTCATATAACATAAAAACTTGGTCCACAAAAAATAGAAAAAAATTGTTCAAAATAATAAAAGCTAAAAGTTGACAAATTAAAAGATTAAGCAAATAAATAATACCATCCAACCTCATCCTTAATCTCTCTATAAAATTAACAAATTATATAAAATGAACCACCCATTGGTCTATATCGACTAATTTGATATTACAACCTGAATTCTAAAAGTGGTTCCTATATTTAAATCCTTCAGCCTCATATCTTTCATAACATTTGAGTTTAACTAAAAGCAATACCAAACTAAAGAAATAATTATTATGTTGTTATATGCAAAGACAAGTAACATTTATTGATGGGATAACAACAACACCTGGTCAACATATACCAACTTCAAAGTCTTGACACACATAACAAAACATTATCACATCTCCTTTTTGGCATTTAGTTCCCATAGAATGTGTTTATATACTTGTAGTGAAAGAAAAAAGTTTGGCTTTACATGCTCACAATGACTTGAAGGTGGGTGGTGCCTGGAATAGTGTGGTTGACTGGTAACGAGAGATGAAACAAGGAAAAGGAATGAACTTTTTCAAAGTTTCAATTTCTGTCACAAATATGATAAGGAATATGTTTGATTTTTTTTTAAATTTCATGTTTCAACCACTTATTTGATGAATGCGCATGCCATTTGGTTGGAGTTAGACTAAAATGGTGATGAAAATGGTTGTGGGATGGAGAAAAGAAGTTGCGGGTCATAGATGGAGCTTACCAACAAAAACAATGAATAGGCGACATTGAAATACAATCACAGAGGGAGAAGCGGTGAGCAGGTGGCGACAACAATGCAGTCCAGCGCAATCTTATATGCAAAGATCTACGTGAAGAAGGAAGCGCAAAGAAAGGGAGGTCGGGCATGGTCCAGGAGAGGAAAATAAAAGGAGAGAGAGAGAGTGAAGGAGATTGATAAAGAGATCTGATAAAGATCTTATCGGTGTTGCCTGATGTTGTCGTCCTAGATACGCAAAGCTGCAAGAGAGAATGAAAGTGATAAAGGAAAATAAAAATTTTGAAACCCTAGCTTTGTATCCTGAATCATGGTGTGTTAAGTGTAAAGTCACACTATCTCCAAGCTAATTTTCTTTAAGGACACCTAACGGTTTGGCTTGTCCTAACCACACGAGTGGCCCATTTTTGGTGGGCTAACACGGGTCGGGTTAAACGGGTTGCTAGGTTAGCTACTATAAACCCAACCCATCAAAATCGTTGGATTAAATGGATTAGCCTAATAGGCAAAGCCCATTTTACCACCGCTAATCTTTTTTAGGGTTTCAACCTAGGAAGAAGATTTGGAGCAATGGTTGATGTTGAAGAAGATGGTGGGAAGCCAAAAGCGTTTGGGTTTAACATATTGTTTGTGGTGATAAAATTCAAATTCGAAAATTAATTTTTATCACTTTGATTCTAAGAACAATATGGGGATTAGAATCAGATCCTCTTACGAGACTCTTTTTAAAAGTAGGTTTATGGTGTTTTGACTTATAAAAGATTTTCAAAAGTTTAGTTTCTGGAAAATTTATACCAACTGATTTAGAGTTTTTCCAATTCAATCTTAAGATGCAGAATTCCAGAAATAACAGTATTCAACTTATTTGATTCAGAATTTTATCAAAATAACTAATTTCTCAAAAGTTTAGAACAATTTGATACAGAATTTCATCAAACAAAGTTCTAAATTGAATTCTAGAAATCAAAGAAGAATCAGAATTTCAAAGAAGTAAGAACAGAAAAGTTTGAAAGAAAGAAAGATTATACTAAATGTAAATTGCAGAATGAAAATTGCATAATGTAAATTGCAGAATGAAACAAAGAAAAAGAAAATCAAATTGTAAGAACAATTGCATTAATGAAAATGGATGGGTTCATCACATACTGTTGCTCCTTGTAACCTGTTTGTCGCTGCAAGATTGGATGTGTAAGGTGTTTCAGAGTTTTAAGTATAAGTGATTTGCCAACCCTTATTACATAGAAAGTTCACCTATTTATAGATTTCTGACCCTAACGGCTAACTATTGTACAATTGACACATCATCTATCCCTATGCGTTGGCAGCATGCATGTTTGCCACGTTTTCTGCTAACCAGAAACTGTCTTTAATCCTTGCACTTTTCAAAGTACTTCCATTGGGATGTTGCCATATGTCCTTGATCAGCAAACTTCTATAACTTCCAGTAACTGTTTTCTTCTGTCTTCTGTTTCCTCGAAAAGTCACTTTCAGATTTAGAAATCTTCTAAGTCTTCAAACATTCTGTTTTCAAGTTTCTGCCTTCTATCAATTCGAGATTTTATCCTTCCATTTCTCGAAATATTCTTCCTGGAACTCTGACTTCATATGCTCGAAAACTTCTTCCAGAATTTCGAAATCTTCTTCTTTTAACACTTAGCTTTTATTGATACTTGAACCCACTAAGTCTTTTCTGATTTCAAGACTTGCTCACCTTCTTTTGTATGCCACGTGTCAAACTCCATTTAGTTGAATCAATGGTCATGAAGACCACCTGCCACCGTCCATTCAACAAGGTTCTTCTTTATTGGACGTTAGAAGAGGTTCATTTATGAACCCTCGTTCCTTTTATTCCTATAAATAGGAACTTCATTAGAACATTTCCTTCAAACCTTCTTCTTCTTCTTCTTCTTCTTCTTCTTCTTCTTCTTTTCTAAATCCTTCGAAGAATATGAAGAAGTTTATTCATTTGGCTACTGCGTACAACCCAATCCGGAATTATTTCATTTTTGATAGGGTTGACGAAGTAGCCAAAGCTATAGGCTTTTTCAACCTTTATTTTTGAAGGTTTTCTTTTGGGTTGAACGTAGTAGCCAATTATTAATTCATTTAGAAATAAATGAATTTGTTTGTTAGTTCCCCAAGTACACCTTCATTTTTGCCCCAAGCACCAAGGTTGTTCGATCAAACCAACCATACATTCTTTTTGCCTTGGCTCAATCAAAGCCTGTGGGGGAAGAAGAAGAGGAAGAGGTTTGGGAAACATGAGTCAAGGACTCATTTTATTTTAGGATAGTTTCCTTTCTAATGTATAAAGCACATAGGACAGTCTCCTTTCTAATATGTATTTCCAATGTATTCAAACTTGTGTAATTCGAATTCGGATTATGAATAAAAGAACTATCATTTATTTCTCTAAGTATTAGAAATACCATATCCTCGAATTCTCCTCTGTCTTCTTTTCAAATTTCTAAAGTTCTCTTTGTATTAACCTCAACAAGAACTTTCTACGTTATCAAACTTATTAACAAAACTCGAAAAAGCAATCCTTAATGTTTTTTGAGAATTCGGAGTATAAAGAATCTACACACTTGTGGAATTCGAAATATTAGAAATTCGAATCCCAACACATATAAAGACTCTCTTTCGCAAATAATAGGATAATTTGGAGGTTCAAATGATAATATGGAGCGTGTGCATGAATATGACCGGTGGTATGATAAAAAAAAACCATCTCTTGCTGAGGAAGATTAGAAGTAACATTATCAATCATTGTCCAATTATTCCAATGTTTAAAATGAAATATAAGGAATGGTCTTGGAAGGGTACACTTATTATCAAGTTATTGGGAAGGAGAGTGAACTTTAAGAATTTATGGGTTAAACTTCAAAGAAATCAGGTGTCTCATAGGTTGATTAAGATCATTGATATGCTATGTGATTATTTCTTGGTACATTTCTCTTCAGAAAAGGATTATAAACATGTGTTATTTGAAGGTCCATGGACGATTGCATATCACTATAATCGTCCAATTTTAGTGTCCTTTGTTTTCTCTTATCGAGAGAACTATCAAGAAATTGATTGTATGGATCCGTATTCCAAACCTTCACATATATTTATACAATGCTAGGTTTTTATGGAAGGTGTGGAACACTTTAGGGTCTATGTTAATGATAGATAAGTTAACTTCAATTCATTCTCGATTTAAGTTTGTGTGTATTTTTGTAGAGCTAGATCTTACAAAATGTTTGGTCCCTAAAATTCATATTCTTGGCCATGATCTTAACCTTGAATGAGAAGGTTTTCACCTCATTCGTTTTCGTTGTGGTCGTTATTGACACAAGATCAGTGATTGTATTAGTCATGATAAGCATCTAGTGGAGAACAATAAATTTTGTGTTTCAGACCAAGCTCACGTGAATGTGCATGAAAATTAGGCTAACCTTTCTAAGGTTGATGTCAATAGTGTAGAGATGGGACATGTAATTATAGGAAAATTCGAGTATATGGATGTTATAGATAAAGATAGTGAAAATAATTTATATTTACAATAAAAATCTAAATATTTAGGTAATTGCCTCCACCATTGGATATTGGTGAAGTGTCAATCGAGGAAACATAATGATAAGGGGAATGTATCCATTACAGGAGGATTCACACTACAGATATAGTCCACCATATATAGAGGCAAATAAATAAAGCTTGGAAGGCATTCTACAGTTTAGGAAAAATACTACCATTGGAAGTTGATGGCAAGTAGAATTTGGTTTCCTAATCTCCTCCACTTTAAGGGTAGGTGAAGATCAACACTAATGGGTTGTTTGTTTCGAGATCTAATTTGGTGCATGTAAGAACATACTTAGACCATCTCCAATGGTGGGTTTCTTAACAATTGCTTAAAATATTTTTTAATATTATTTTTGTGGGTCCTACATGTACACATCATCTCTTTTTACTTTTTAAGCAACTCTTACAATTTAAGAAACTCTACGCTCCAACAGAGCAACTCTACAAGAACTCCAGAATGGACTCCACAAGCTACCCCACCTTTATTATTTTAATACTTTAATTCAACTTAAAATAGTATTTATTTTTTCTAAATAAAATTTAAACGTAAATAATTATAAATTAATTTTCTTAAAATAATTTAAATGTAATTAAATAAAAATTAATTTTCTAAATAAAATTTGCTTTAATACTATTGCACAGATACAATTTGCTTTAAATTAATTTTCAAAATAAAATTTGCTTTAATACTATTTCTTAAAATAATTTAAACGTAATTAAATATAGAATTAATACTTCAATACAGTGAATGAGAAGAATTAACCAAGTAATAGTGTGCACAATGAGATACAATTTTTTGAAGGAGAGAAGAAGCTAATTCAATTGCAATTGTATCATCACCGTCCAACTCTAATGCAATTGCATCATCACATACATCATCACCGTCCAACTCTATTGCAATTGTATCATCACCGTCCAACTCTAATTCAATTTTTTTTATTATCCAAAAATCTGATCCCCCCAAACACACACACGACTCTTTCTCATTTTTCTATCACACACAAACTCTCTCTTCTCTCTTCTCTCTTTTCTCTTCTCCACCCGACACCCACACTCTCCTCATGCCTTCTTCCTCTTCTCTTCCACACACACAACTCTCTCTTTTCTCTTCTCCACCCACACACGCCTTCTCTTCTGCGTCGTCCGGTTCACCGCCGCATCAGAGTGTCTCTTCGGCGCCCTCTACCTTGCATGTCACCGTCTCCTGCAGATCGGAGAAGAACAACGCTCAACGACGCCTTCCTGCAGATCGGAGTCGCGGATCGGAGAAGATCAACGCTCAACGAACAGAATAATGCAAAACGTCATCTTCCTGCAGATCGGAGCCGCTCAACGCCTTCTGCTGGAGATCGAAGTAGATCGCGCCACCGCCAGAGCAGATTGGAGCTAATCGGAGCAGATCGTTGAAGAACAACAGTGATTTGCCCCCTTTTATGATTTTTTTTTGTTCATTCTTCCACTGGAAACTACCTCTGTCTGTGTTGATTTCCCCCTTTTTCTTTTCTCAGATTTGATGGTTTTTGCTATTCGTGGATTTGCAGATTTTTGGGGTTCTGTAAATGGTTTTTGCTGTTCAATAATTTACAGATTTTTCCTGCTCGTTCTTCCTATCACTGTACAAATTTTTCTCCTTTTTCTGGTATTTGCTAGTGGACACTTCCTATCACTGTAAGTCTACAGGTTTTTTTGTTCTGTAAATTGAATTAAATTTCTGTTAATTTTTGTTTATTTAGTTCTGTAATATAAATTGGTACTGTAATTTTATTATTTTGGTTCTAGAATTTCTATAATAGTTTTGTAATTTTTGTTTATTTGCTTCTGTTTATTTGGATTTGGATTTTATTTTTGGTTCATGCACCCTCTCAACTGAATGTAGTCATCCCGCCATATTCAACTTCTCTCAATTTTTTTATTCTCATTTATTCATAAGACCCGCAACTTACGACTGCTTGTGGAAGCATTCCTCTCTCTTCAAATTCTTAGCAAGCACTCCACGTAGATTTGCTCCAATGGGCACCAGATGCTTCCCTGCAATGCTTAAAAATAAGACCTTCATAAGCAACCCGCGTTGGAGTTGCTCTTAGAGACCATAAGACCATCTCCAATGGTGGGTTTCTTAACAATTGCTTAAAATATTTTTTTAATATTATTTTTGTGGGTTCTACGTGTACACATCATCTCTTTTTACTTTTTAAGCAACTCTTACAATTTAAGCAACTCTACGTTACAACAGAACAACTCTACAAGAACTCCAGAATAAACCCCACAAGCTACCCCACCTTTATTATTTTAATACTTTAATTCAACTTAAAATATTATTTATTTTTTCTAAATAAAATTTAAACGTAAATAATTATAAATTAATTTTCTTAAAATAATTTAAATGTAATTAAATAAAAATTAATTTTTTAAATAAAATTTTCTTTAATACTATTTCTTAAAATAATTTAAAGGTAATTGAATATAGAATTAATACTTCAATACAGTGAATGAGAAGAATTAACCAAGTAATAGTGTGCACAATGAGATACAATTTTTTGAAGGAGAGAAGAAGCTAATTCAATTGCAATTGTATCATCACCGTCCAACTCTAATGCAATTGCATCATCACATCCATCATCACCGTCCAACTCTATTGCAATGTATCATCACCGTCCAATTCTAATTCAATTTTTTTGATTATCCAAAAATCTGATCCCCCCCCAAACACACACACGGCTCTTTCTCATTTTTCTATCAAACACAAACTCTCTCTTCTCTCTTCTCTTTTTTCTCTTCTCCACCCGGCACCCACACTCTCCTCATGCCTTCTTCCTCTTCTCTTCCACACACACAACTCTCTCTTTTCTCTTCTCCACCCACACACACGCCTTCTCTTCCGCGCCGTCTGGTTCACCGCCGCATCAGAGTGTCTCTTCGGCGCCCTCTACCTTGCATGTTATAACACCCTAATTTTCTTAATTCAGAATTTAGTCCGTTGGAAACCAAATCCCGAATTTTTAAAAAAATTAATCGTGTCATTTTGAATGTCATTACACCACAACTTGTTAAGAGACCAACGATAACTTAAACAAATTTGTGAACTCAAACTACATACATTCATATATATATATATATATATATATATAACAGGCCTTTCAAGGCTACAAAGCTAACATCCCACAGAATTAGTCTATACATATAAACACTATACAATCCAACGACTAAGAAACTAAATTCCAACTAAGCACATTCTTCAACTCTCAACTCAAAGGCTCGTGCCCCGAGGTACCTGCACACCTAGAATATATCCACAGAACGTGTGGTGAGACGAATGTCTCAGTGAAACACAACTATGCATATTCAGTGTAGGGGAAAATCATTAGCTAATATGCAACATTCATGACATAATCATAATCATAATCATAACAATCAGGTCAAATAAATGCACTGATGATGCAACTCACTGTTGTGCCCAGCAGGCGTGATCTTATCACTTAAACTCGAGTTAGAACTGAGCTCAGACTACGAGAAACGTCTTTCCCGGGGACGTATCCCACCCATTACTGGACCAAAGTCAAGTTTTCACATAATTACTTAATTTTCTTAACTCACAGCGCAAAGGCCGGCTTGAATTAACTCACGGTCGAAATCGGCTTATATGATTTAATGAACTAATAACTGATAGACAATATATTTCACAAATTCGTAAGTTTCGTACATTTCGTAAGTTTCGTAACCTAAAGTTCTTGATATCAGTAACAACATGCTTTTAAACTCAATCACATGAATTATCATATAATCACCATTAATTCAACATCTATAAGTATAAGGAAGGGGAATTAAAGAGTACGGTTCATGCATAAGGTCAAGAAATCACAATGTGAAGGTGTGTGAGTTGCACTCACCTATACATGGAGTTCAAAGGAAGAAGAGTGGGAAAGGGTGGATCACTTCACGAATCCTTGCTCCAAATTCCCTTCTCAAGCCTCAAATCCAAGCTTCCTCTCTCTAGAACTCAAATTCCCTCTCTCTAGACTAAGAAAAGGAAGGAGAAGTGAAGTTATGAGTCTGAAAGAGAAATCGGGTGTCTTAAGTGGATTCTCGCTCAAGCGAGGTATTCTCGCTTGAGAGAGCGTGTCGGTTGCATGGCCATTCTTCACATTCTCGCTCAAGCGAGACTATCTCGCTTAAGCAAGAATGACCTAGAAAATACACCCTCTCTGGACGATTCTCGCTCAAGCGAGCTCCTTCTCGCTTGAACGAAAATTGTCCAGAGAGCATTCCCAAAGTCCCCGTTTCTCGCTCAAGCGAGCTAGGCTCGCTTAAGCGAGAAATGCAGAAAACTTAAATTGAAGACTTTTCTGCATAATTCGCTCAAGCAAGATATTCTCGCTTGAGCGAGATTACTGAAACTTGGTTTTTAGCCTAAGTCTTATCTCCTAATTCCTTAAAATTTCTTTCCTTAATTATTAACATACAATTCTCTATCTTAATCTTATGGATTTATAAAGGTCCTGATTTACGGGATGTTACACATGTCGCCGTCTCCTGCAGATCGGAGAAGAACAACGCTCAACGACGCCTTCCTGCAGATCGGAGCCGCAGATCGGAGAAGATCAACGCTCAACGAACAGAGGAATGCAAAACGTCGTCTTCCTGCAGATCGGAGCCGCTCAACGCCTTCTGCTGCAGATCGAAGTAGATCGCGCCACTGCCGGAGCAGATCGGAGCTTATTGGAGCAGATCGTTGAAGAACAACGGTGATTTGCCCCCCTTTTCTGATTTTTTTTTTCTGTTCGTTCTTCCACTGGAAACTACCTCTGTCTTTGTTGATTTCCCCCTTTTTCTTCTTTCAGATTTGATGGTTTTTGCTGTTCGTGGATCTGTAGATTTTTGGGGTTCTGTAAATGGTTTTTGCTGTTCAATAATTTACAGATTTTTCCTGCTCGTTCTTCCTATCACTGTACAAATTTTTCCCCCTTTTCTAGTTTTTGCTGGTGGACACTTCCTATCACTGTAAATCTACAAATTTTTTTGGTTCTGTAAATTGAATTAAATTTTTGTTTATTTAGTTCTGTAATATAAATTGGTACTGTAATTTTATTATGTTGGTTCTAGAATTTCTATAATAGTTTTGTAATTTTTGTTTATTTGCTTCTATTTATTTGGATCAGGATTTTATTTTTGGTTCATGCACCCTCTCAACTGAATGTAGTCATCCCGTCATATTCAGTTTCTCTCAATTTTTTATTCTCATTTATTCATAAGACCCGCAATTTACGGTTGCTTGTGGAAGCATTCCTCTCTCTTCAAATTCTTAGCAAGCACTCCACGTAGATTTGCTCCAATGGGCACCAGATGTTTCCCTGCAATGCTTAAAAATAAGACCTTCATAAGCAACCCGCGTTGGAGTTGCTCTAAAGGAGCTTTTATCTCAACCTTTACATGTAACCTAAGAGCTTGTTTAATAATTCACGTTGACTTGATGGAGATTCTCAAAGGGCTCCGAATTGCGTCTAGTCAAGATTATAATAGTATCATTGTTGAGTTTGATAATACTTGTGTGATTACTTTCGTGCGTAATGTCCTGCCTCACACTCATCCTCATGCATCTTTGGTGAATTACACTGGAGCCTTGCTAAAAAACATATAAAAGTTCACTAACAACATGCATTCAAAGAAGCTAATCAGATAATCGATTCACTGGCAAAATTTGCCTTAACAAGCAGCTCTGTAAATGTTACATTTTTGTCTTAGGCTGCTTTCATCAATAAGGTTTTCTTTATTAATGTTTGGATACTCATTTTATATTTTAGAGTTTCATTGTACATTCTTTCACACACACAAAAAAAAAAAAAAATAGTTAACAATACATCTCGAGTGTTTTTGTCCTTTTTTCTTCTCGTGATGTTTATTTGGACTTGATTGGAGAAATGAAGTATATTTTCCCTCCTATTGCTAAAGTATTTTTAATTTCTGAAATATCAATGTTCACACTAATTCGCTCCAATACACAATCTATTTATATGATAAAATTAACTTAAACAATGTTATTAGTGCTATATTTATTAATTTTAATATATAAAACGTTATAAGAAACACCTATTAGAATTTATTTTTAATAATGTATACTTACTACTATTAAATATTATATATATTAAATGTAATATATTATACATTTACTATGAAAAAACATTTATTAAGTTTTAAAGGTAAAATAATTATATTAATTTTCTGTTAAATTAATCATTTGGTTTATATTATCATTATAAAATTAGTTTAATCTTTTTAATTCAAACTGTTAATTAAGATTGTCTTTATTATTTTCGCAATCTAAAATAGTCCTTCTAATTTTTAAAATAAAGTAATACATATAATATTTGCAACTTTACTATAAATAAAACATAAATTCAATTAATTTTATATTATTTAAAGACTAAGGATTATTTTATATAATTTAAACTTTAAAAATAAGGTGAATTTACAGATACAAAACAAATATAAATTAAAAATTACTATAAAAATAAACACTATAATGTATACTTATTAGGTAGGTACTATTTACATTTATCTTTCGAGTTAAAAATTAAACAATCAATAATTTTAAAAAATTACAATGAGATTTTTAAAAATTCAAGTTGTGTAAATTAAAAATATGTAGAAAAAAATAATGAGATTTTATCATAATAAAATCGTGTAAAATTTTAATTATATTGAACTAAATATATTCTCTTCATGATTAAAACTAAAAAAAAATAGAATTTCATATGACCACTAATACCTACTCATTCGTTGTTATATTGATTATATTTACAAATTTACAACCCGAAGATGCTAACTAACTATACATGCATACATCATACACCAAACTAATTTCGTTTTACTTAAAATTTATAAAGAAAAACAAAAAACTAATTAAATAACTTGTACAATTACATAATTAGAGACACTAACAACTAAACTCACATCCTACTTAAACCATGATCCAACGTGTAATTAATCTTTAAACTACACATGCTTGAAATTACCGTAAGGTAGCCTAAATACTTAAACCAATTAATCAGCTGGAAATGTCATAAACCCCATACTGAAATAAAATCATAGTTAAAATAATTTTGAAAATAGTTTTGATACTGAAAATCCTTCCATGAAACACACAATTTGCATCAACAATCACAATTAAGTCATAGAAAATATATGAGCATTTTATGCATGAATGGTTAAATATGCATGAACTTATTATTTTAATATAAGAATAAATTACATGTCCTAAAACTATTGAGAAATAAAATCCCTTCTTCAAGTCAATTGCTTGTTTGGGAATCAATAAGTTGGCTAATCAGCCCTTCTAATGGTTGATTCTGTCAACTAGTGGTTATCCATTTACATTTGTTTCATTTTCAAGTCAACCAAAACAATCCAAAATAATGACGAGTTATTACAGATTCTAAAAATATGTACTCTCTTTGTAACAAAAATAAACTATGGAACCTAATAGTAATAGAAATCATTTTGACCATAGCCAAAGGCCATTACCAAACTAAAATAAACACATGTCAAATAACCATTCGACCATGGCAACATTTTTATGATTGCCCCCACCATGCCATAGCTAGAGCTCTCATACTAACCCTGCATTTACGATGGATTCATGCATGTTTGACTACAAATTTGCATGAATTTCAAAGTTTTGTAAGAAGTAACAGGTAGTTATTGTGGGTAACATATATTTGACACCCTAATGGTAAAATAATTAGATTATAACCTTCTATTTTCTTGCTTTTAGTTTGAATATGCTTTCCGTCTTTCTCAATTTTTAGCCTTTCATTTTCATTTTCAAATTGTTAATGTTTATTTAACCATCCAATAAAAGCATATTCCGGTTTCATTATTTCCTAAGACTTTTTTTACAAAAGTTCTATGAAAAACTTTTAAATAATTTTAGCATTCAACAAATGATTATTTAGTCAGTGTTACAAGAAATGATTATTTAGTCAGTGTTACAAGAGCGAGCATGTCGTTAAGTACAAAAGGTTAAATGGATTGGAGAGAAACATATCCTCAATCCAATACTTAGAATTGACCGAAAAAGCACAGTTTTGCAAGGGTATCCACTACAATATTACAGTTACACAAGATTAAGACCGTTATTATATAATAAATTAAGACATAAGAGTGAGATAATCTTAGGGGTAATTGCTTTGGTTTTGTAAGATTTAAAGACGGCCAAGGAAAACAAAATAAGAAGAATATGGATTGGCTCTTATAAACTTAGGGTGAATGTCTCTAAATTTACGAGGAACAAGGGTGGAGGTCAAGGGAAGGATAAGGGTGGGGTAGAGAGGATAAGATGTAGTCGAGAGGGTCACACAGGAGGTGTGGTGGACGGGAAATCATATGTAGATGTTGTAAGAGGAATACACAAACCAAGCATACTCTAAATATAGATCATTGGAATGGATTGGAATTCACTGTTAATGATGAAGATATGGGGTGGTTGGCTAATTCATATGTGGGTCAAGTGATACAAGTCGATGAAGCCTTTTTGTTGCAAGATAAAATCCTGGAAGAAGGAATTCATACAATTACGGTCACTCCTATGGGTGGTGATATGGTTTTAATAAGTACACATGCAGAAGAAGATTTCTTGGAATTATTGAAAGAAGTAGGGGATATGTTTTTGCAGTGGTTTATAAACATTCGGTCGTGGTGTCACGGGGATGTTGCTCGTAAGAGATATGTCTGGGTTCGGTGTCAAGGTGTACCACTTCACGCATGGACTGAGGACTTTTTTAATATGATTGCTACTCATTTGGGAAGATACTTGTATTGGTACTGTTACAAAGAGGAAGGATAGATTGGATGTCCCACGAATCTTATTCAAACGACTTCATTAGAGTCTATTAATAGGGTGTTTAAGGTGAAGATCAAAGAATTGTTCTTTTCAGTAAAGGTTATTGAGTACCCATTTATTGATCCATGGAAGGTGATACCAAGTAGACCGTTCCAGTCAAAATGATACCAATTCTAATTATTCTGAAGATGAGGGATGGGAGAGGTTTGCTCACGGTGATCAGGCGGAAGATTTTGATTTTGGTATTCAAGTAGGGAGTGAATTGCGGGACGGTTGTGGAATTGATTCCTTAAAGAATGGAATAATGGTTGAAGGAGAATATCAAGGCAATTTATGTGTTGTAACTGATGGCTTTATCTGCGCGGAAGATCCAATAGTATCTGGTCAACGTGATCATGCAATTGTATCAAATAATTATCAGATTGATATGTTAATACCTGAGTTGGGGTTGGTTGTAGAATCTGGTCCAGCAAAAACTAAAGCCCAAGAGGTGAGTCGGGTGATATGTGGCGGGCTTAATGTTCATGATATTCATATGAATCTTGATAACCTTGGATTCATATCTAGTGGCAATGTTGATCAAGTGGCTGCGCTCGATGTGGATTTTGGGCTGCAAAGTGATGGGTCGCACGTCTCCAAGGATGTTGGGCTGCAACGTGATGGGCCGCGCGTCACCAAGGATGCTGGGCTGGTGAGTGTCAATCACTTAATGTCCGTGGGTGAGGTGCTTCATACAACAAAATCAGGTGACCTTTGTATTCATTCCCAATTGCATGGTTGGGACAAATTAAATAACTCTGTGTCACGTGGTCTTTAGTGCTATGGGGGGAAACAAGAAATGTTAGTGAAGGAGCTTGGAGGGAACGCAACGTGTGTAGAGTTTGGTGACAAGGACGCACGTGTTGATCAAGTGGACCACCTTGAAGTGGATTTTGGGCTGCACCGTGGATGTTGGCCTGGTGCGTGCAAGCCAATTACTGTCCGTGGGTGAGGGGCTTACTACAACACAATCAGGGGACCTTGATCTTCATTCCCAATTGAATTGTGGGGGCCAAGTAGAACCTTCCTTGGCACGTGGTTTTGGTCGCTGTGGGAGGAAACAAGAAATGATGAATGCATCAACGAAGGAGTTCGGAGGGAGTGCAACGTGTATTGAGGTGTTGAATGGCGAAAAGGAAGTGCTTGATTCAGAACAGGAGGGGCATCTGTGTGAGGTCCCTGTTTTAGAAGTTGAAGATCTGGAGTTCCTATGTTCAAATCATCATGATGTTCAACCAAAGAAGAGAAGAGGCAGGTCGAGAAAAAGGGTCCAAGCTCCTACTAAGGTTAGTAATCCTAGTGTAGAGATTACTCACACTAATCTAGCTCTAGAGTTGGAACCTAAAGACATTGTAGAATATATGGGGTATTGGGAAGGTGCTTGGGGTTTGTAATCCAACCAATGACAGTGATGTTATTAATAAACTAATGGAGATGGAGATTAGGGACAAAGATGCTATTGGCAGAGGAGTGGTGAGGGATAATTGATTGATAGATTGTGTTGGGTGGTGTGGGGTTTTGCTTTTACTATGATTATTGCAACACTAAATATCAGGGGAATTGGAGGCCGGTTAAAAAAGTTGGAGGTAAAGAAGCTGCTACTGAATGAGAAGGTTGATTTAATCTGTATACAGGAGACTAAAAATGAGAAGGTTGATTTAATCTGTATACAGGAGACTAAAAGAGAGTTGATTGACAGTAAATTGTGTGGCTTCTCATGGGGGGTGAAGATTTTGATTGGAAATTTTTACCTGCAGAAGGGTCTTCAGGTGGTTTGCTGACTATGTGGAGGAAATCTAATTTTAAACTGCATGAGGTGTTCTCCGATTCTAATTATATAAGTGTGTGTGGTTGGTGGGGGCATGAAAATATCTTTTGTAATATTGTTAATGTATATGCCCCTTGTGACATGCTTGGTAAAAAGGATTTGTGGTTGAGACTAGCTGACGTTAAAAGAAGACGAGGGGTGACATGTGGTGTTTTTGTGGAGATTTCAATGCGGTTAAATATGAATTTGAGCGCAAAGGATCTATCTTGTTGTGGAGGAGAGATGATATGTGTTGTTTCACTGAGTTTATTGAGGATGCAGAATTAGTGGATCTCCCATTGGTTGGGAAAAAATACACTCGGTATAAATCGGATGGTACTTGTATGAGTCGGTTGGATCGTTTTCTGGTCTCTTCTGCATGGCTGGTGTTGTGGAGGGATCTTTTTCAGTGGGGGCTGCAAAGAGGTATATCTGACCATTGTGCTGTGCTATTGAAGACTAAGGCTATTGATTGGGGACCTAAAGCTTTTAAGGTCCTTGACTGTTGGTGTCTTAACTCTTCTTTTGAAGGTTTTGTAAAGGAAAAATCGAAGGATCTAAAGCCTGCAGGTTGAGCAGCTTATGTTCTGAAAGAAAAGCTTAAAGCAATGAAGGCATTACTGAAGGAATGGAATAAGGTGTCTTTCGGTCAGCTGGATCATCAAAGTTCTGAGGCTAGGGAAAATGGTGAGTTGTTAGACCTTAAGGATGAAGAGGATGGCTTGCTGGAGGAGGAAGTTCTACAAAGGTCTGAATGACGTGCTCAACCGTGCCATCTTATGTCCATGAAAGATAGTATGCTTTTTCAAAAATCAAGGCTTAGATGGTTGTGAGAGGGGGATGCGAATACCAAATACTTCCATGGTTGCATTAATAAAAGGAGGTTGAAGAATGATATTAGATCCTTATAGATAAATAACGTTTGTTACTGTGAGCCATATGCAATGAAAGAGGGTGTTGGGAATTTCTTTGAACAACACTTTGAGGAGAAGATGCAGTGTAGACCTTATATTGGTGGGGTAAATTTTCAACAATTATCAGAGAGCGATGCTAACTTGTTGATTTTGCCTTTTTCTGAGGAGGAAGTGAGGGATGTTGTGTGGGATTGTGAAGGTGCAAAAAGTCCTGGACCAGATGGCTATAATTTTAATTTTATTAAACAGTTCTGGGATACCATGAAAGCTGACTTTTTGTCGTTTGTGCACGAATTTCATGCGAATGGTAAATTGGTCAAGGGATCAAACAACTCTTTTATTGTGTTAGTACCTAAAATTGAGAGCCCGCAGAAAGTTGAAGAGTATAGACCAATTTCTTTAATTGGTTGTGTTTATAAGGTTCTGGCTAAGGTGCTGGCAAACAGGCTACGTAAGGTGATTAATAGTGTTATTTCAGATTGTCAGATGACTTTTATCAAAGGAAGATACGTTCTTGATGGGGTATTGATTGCTAATGAAATTGTTAAGGAGATTAAAAGGAAGAAAAGAAGCAGTCTGCTATTTAAAGTAGACTTTGAAAAGGCCTATGATTCAGTTAATTGGGCTTTTCTTCAGTGTGTTATGATGAGAATGGGGTTCCTAAATAAGTGGAGAATGTGGATACAAGAATGTCTGAGTACTACCAGAATATCTGTTTTGTTGAATGGAAGCCCTTCTAGTGAGTTTGGGGTAAGGAGGGGGTTGAGGCAAGGAGACCCTCTAGCCCCTTTTCTGTTTCTTATTGTTGCTGAGGGATTCCATGCTATGATGTCTAAAGCATTTGAGTCCCAAGTTTTCGTTGGTTATAGGGCAGGTCAAGAGGAAGTGTTGGTATCACATTTGCAGTATGCTGATGATACCTTAGTAATTGGAGAGCCTTCCTTGCAAAATATTTGGGCTATTAAGGCTATTTTTACAGCTGTTTGAGGTGGCTGCAGGTCTTAAAGTTAATTTCCATAAGAGTAAATTGTATGGAATTAATGTAGACAGGGAGCTATTAGATGGTATGGCACTTTTCTTAAATTGTAGAGTGGGGTGTCTTCCTTTTTCATATTTGGGTTTACCAATTGGTGCAAATCCTAGATTGTTGAAGACTTGGGAACCGGTAATTTGTAAGGTGCAAAAGAGACTATCTAAGTGGAAAAGCAATAATTTATCCTTTGGTGGCAGAAGTGTTCTCTTGAAATCCGTTCTCCATTCCATCCCGGTTTACTTTCTCTCATTCTTCAAGGCTCCGAAAGGTACTGTTTCTAAACTTGAATCTTTATTTAGAAAATTTCTTTGGGGTGGTGATGAAATCATAGTAAGATTGCGTGGGTTGCGTGGGATGATGTGTGTCGAGATAAAAGGCATGGGGGACTGGGTATTAGAGATTTAAGGTCTTTTAACCTTGCTTTATTAGGGAAGTGGAGGTGGAGGTTGTTAGTGGAGAAGGGTAGGCTATGGAATAGGGTGGTAGCTTCTATTTATGAGGGAATATCTATGAGAGAGAGTTATGGGGTGGTGAAGGGATCTAATTGGTGGGTTGACTTGTGGAGTATTGATAAGGAAGTATTGGTTACAGATGGGTGGTTCGCAAGTAGGTGTCATAAGGTAGTAGGGGATGGGTTGGATACATATTTCTGGTTAGAACCTTGGTGTGGCCCTATTGCTTTTTGTGAGAAATATAAAAGATTGTTTTCTATTTCAACTAATAAGAGAGGAACTATTGCTTTTTGTATGCAGAATTTCCTTTATCTACATATCTTTGGTCAAAACTTTTACCTTCAAAAGCATCTGGCTTTGCTTGGCGATCAATGCTAGATAAAATCCCCACAAAACATAACTTAATGAAAAGAAGGATTCTGCAGCCTAGTGATGGTTCTTGTGTGTGGTGTGGTGATGATTTGGAGACAACTTCGCATTTATTTTTCGAATGCCCATTTGCTTATTGTATTTGGATGCTTTGTTTAAATTGGTTTGGTATTTTCTCCACGCTATAGAACTCTTGTCTCTCTCATTTTGCACAGTTTGTGGGTTTACCTTCTTGTTCTAGTGAGAACCGGTTAAGATGGTCAACTGTGTGGATGACTGTTCTTTGGTCATTATGGATTGCTAGGAATGAGGTTGTTTTTTCTAACAAGGTTGCTTCACTTTCTGACTTATTGAACCTGATTAAAGTTCGCTCTTGGAAGTGGCTTAAGGCTAAGGACCATTCTTTTCTTTTTCCTTTTTTGGCTTGGGATGCCTCACCTGATGCCTGTCTTAGCTTTTGTGGTCATTCTTTTTTATTGTAAGATGCTAATGGTGCCGAGTTGGGTCATGTCTGATCAATCTTTTTTGGTCACTTGTTGGATGTTTGATTAGTATACCTTTAATTATTTTTACCTGGGAATGTTTTGATGCTGGAGACGAATTAGGATGGCTTTATGTCTGTTGTAATTGGTTTAATGTTTTTAGTACAGGAATACTGGTTAGGTGTTGATTACTCTGTGTGTTGGGTTTGAGTACCCCTTGTACTCTATTTTAAATATATTTTTGCTTATAAAAAAAAGAGTGAGATAATCTTAAAACTTACTCTTAGTGTGTATTTGGTGGGGCTTATTTTTTGCTTTTCTCTCCTTAAAAGTAAAAACTCTGCCAAACACTTAAATACAAAAGCTCTTATATTTGAAAAGTTGCTTATTTTATGAGAAGAGAAGGAGCTTATTTAAATATAACTATTTACAACTTATTGTTAAAAATACAGAGCTTTTTTTAGTGGGTTCAACCTTTGAACCTCCGCACATTATTTATTGTATCCTTCTTATTTATCTTCTCGAACCTCCGCACACCTCGCACGGAGGGATTTTCAGAGTGGCATGTTGATTACCTAATAGTTGTACGCCCTCGGGGTAGGAGTGTTTCTGAGGGTTTCTGATGTTCTATTTTAACCTGTTGGTACACTAAATACCTAGAAACATACTCTGCTACATCCTTCTTTATGCCATCCCACCAAAATATACTCTTCAAGTCCTGATACATCTTGGTAATCCAAGGATGCAACGTGAACTTGCTCCTATGGTTCTCCTCTAAAATGTCTCGTCTAAGACTACCCCCTTAGGGACACAAACTGTAACATCCTGAATTTTATTAAATAAAATTAAATTAAATTAATAAAGTAGAAGAAATAAATAAATAAATAAATAAATAAATAATAGGATTAATATTATGATTAGTTTTATCCATAAGGTAATTTAATAAATAATAAGAATAATAAATAGAATAAGTGGGTTGAGAGTGGGCCTAGCCCAATTAAGTATTTATTTAAGGAGGGGTTCTCAGTTCACCCTAATCCTTATTCGTATAATCGTCAGAGAGCGAAACGCTAAGGAGAGAAGAAACGATGTCTCAAGAAGGGGTTGCTGCAGAATAATCATTGAGAATCAAGTACTGTTGCGGTTCGATCTTCACTTCAAGGTACGGTGGGGGAGAGGGTGATGCTTGTATGTGCATGTGGGAGTGTTTGGGTAGTAAGGGCAACCATAAGACCCTCTAAGGTTTTAAATTCAACTTAATATATGTATATGTTGAGTATGGTATGATGAAAATTGTTGATTGATGACTGATTTTATGAATCTTGATGAATTCTTGGGTGAAATTGAAGAGGATATTGAGAATATTGAAAGAGGGTAATTAGGGATTTTGATTGAATAACTGTATAATCGTGTTTAAGATTGATTATTTCATTGATTTGGTTTGATAAAAACGTGTTGGATCGAAGTATAAACGATGAGGATTGAGTAGGGATTGAAGAAGGGAAGAAAAAAGGGCAAAAATGCTGTGCTGTCGCGTTTTGCGTAACTTACGCTGCAACTTGCGCTACAGCGCAAGTTGAAGCGTGAACTCTCTGGAATCTGCGCTACAGCGCAGGTTGGGGCGCAACTCGCAGATTATGTTTTGACAGCTTTCTCTCCTGGGAAAGAATGTGTCTGTTAAGGGTGCAAATGAACTCGGAACCCTATCATATTATATATCAAACCGAAGCCCCGGATCTTAACTTTCTAACAGAAGTAAAATTATCTTAATTGGACACCTAGAACTCTAGATATTTCCAAATTAGTGCACCAAGGTCATTAAGCTTAAAACTTGAAGACTCCAAAATGGAGGGACTGCCTCTGGTAATCGATTACAGTTGTTTGGTAATCGATTACCAGGTCAAATTGTGTATGAGAGTGTTATTTATGTGATGATTGTGGTGTGACTATGAAGATATGATTATGTCCTTGATGATAGATGTTTATACTACTGCGATGTATGATGATAATGATGAGGTATTGATGTATTGAGTGTATGGTGATGCTTTGTGATGCTTTATAATGATTATGATGACGATGATTGATGATGTCTGAGGATGTTTATGATAATTTATGATGATAATATTGGATGATGAAACGATGATTTATATGATGATGTTAATGATGATGATGATGTATATCACTTTATGATGATGATGATATAATTAATTTTATGATGATGGTGATGATGATTTAATTAACCTTATGATGTAGATGATGCTTAAGTATATATGATGTTGTACCTGAGATACACAAGCCCAGTGAGGGGTGGTGTGTAACTCAGGGAGATGATTGTACTTGAAATACACAAGCCCAGTGAGGGGTGAAGTGTAGCTCAAGGAGATTAATGTTGTACCTGAGTCTAACTCGGGGAGGTGATTATGGTACCTGAGTATAACTCAGGGAGGTGAGTAATGATTATGATAATATTGAACATGGTACCCGCGGTGTACAAGCCTAGGGTGGGGTGATGTACAACCCAGGGAGGTGGATGATGATTATGATGATATTGGTGACTATGATGATTATGATGATATTGATGATTATGATGGTTATGGTGATATTGATGATGTTGTTGGTGTATATGATGGATGAATATGACTTATATATGTTGATCTAAAAATGAGTTATATGATGATGTTATGATTTTGTGATGAGGAAATGAGTAATAGGCACTGAGAATAGAGTAGACGAATTATTTGGTGAATGAGGATAGGAGAATTATATGATGATATTGATGTTTGTTATATGATGAATTATAGGTGATATTATCTTATGAATTATGTGATGTTTGAGTATGTGGTGTGATTAATGCTGATGTTGTCTATATGAGGGTGAGGATAGGGTAGCCTTCTATGTGTATGTATGAGTGGTATTATTTTCCTCACCATAACACTGTGGTTATTTTACAGGTGATGATGGAGACACAACTGGTGTCGAGTTTTGATTAAAAGGAATGTTGCTCTAGTACATGTGACATCAGGGCATATTATTGAGGGTTCTTTTCTTTATGTTCTAGATAGGAAGGATTGTTGTAAACATTTTTAAATGCCTTACATGGCGAGTAAGATGTTTTATTATTGATATTTTGGAGATTCCCCTACTTGAGTATTTTGAAAACCTTTTGAGTTCTATTCTTTATTTTAATTGAGTTGTTTTGAAACGATGAAGTGTTAATGAGGAGTTATGTGAACCTTTTTACCCATTGTGGGACATTACATTTTCGATATTTCGATTTATTAATTATATAAGAGTTCGGGGTAGAAGGGTGTCACATTAGTTGTTATCAGAGCAGGTCGGTTCACCGGCCTTGAGTTATGAGTTTACTGTGCTTCTGTGGTGCTAATGTGTTATGTTGATTGAGTGAATTATATTGCTTTGAGTTAACTATTTGTTTGATTGGTCGGTTCATCGACCTTGAGTTATGCATTTGGTGTGCTTCTGTGGTGTTATTGTGATGATTTATTGATTGTATCGAGTGTGGAAACGCCAACTAGAGGGTCAGTTTCTACTTTTGATGTGTGCTTAAATTGTTTTATTCATGTTGAAGGTAAAGAACTCCTAGTTAATTTGATCTGTTTGCCTTTGAGTCAACTAGATATTATTCTTGGTATGGACTGGTTATCTTCCGACCATGTCCTATTGGATTGTTTTGGTGAAGCAGTTGTCTTTGATCGACCTGTTGAGAGGAGTCTTTTCTAGAGTTGTTCATCTCAGAAAATTCGAGGACGAATTTTTCTTTTAGGAGGGGAGAGTTGTAACATCCTGAATTTTATTAAGTAAAATTAAATTAAATTAAATTAATAAAGTAGAAGAAATAAATAAATAAATAATATGATTAATATTATGAGTAGTTTTATCCATAAGGTTATTTAATAAATAATAAGAATAATAAATAGAATAAGTGGGTTGAGAGTGGGCCTAGCCCATTTAAGTATTTATTTAAGGAGAGGTTCTCAGTTCACCCTAATCCTTATTCGTATAATTGTCAGAGAGCGAAACACTAAGGAGAGGAGAAACGACGTCTCAAGAAGGGGTTGCTGCAAAATAATCATTGAGAATCAAGTACTGTTGCGATTCGATCTTCACTTCAAGGTACGGTGGGGGAGAGGGTGATGCTTGTGTGTGCATATGGGAGTGTTTGGGTAGTAACGGCAACCATCAGACCCTCAAGGTTTTAAATTCAACTTAATATATGTATATGTTGAGTATGGTATGATGAAAACTGTTGATTGATGACTGATTTTATGAATCTTGATGAATTCTTGGGTGAAATTGAAGAGGATATTGAGAATATTGAAAAAGCGTAATTAGGGATTTAATGATTTGGGATTTTGATTGAATAATTGTATAATCGTGTTTAAGATTGATTATTTCATTGATTTGGTTTGATAAAAACGTGTTGGATCGAAGTATAAACGATGAGGATTGAGTAGGGATTGAAAAAGGGAAGAAAAAGGGGCAAAAACGTTGTGCTGTCGCATTTTGCGTAACTTGCGCTACAGCGCAAGTTGAAGCGTGAACTCTCTGGAATTTGCGCTGCAGGTTGCGCTACAGCGCAGGTTGGGGCGTAGCTCGTAGATTCTGTTTTGACAGCTTTCTCGCCTGGGAAAGAATGTGTATGTTAAGGGTGCAAATGAACTCGGAACCTTATAATATAATAAATCAAGTTGAAGCCCCGGATCTTAACTTTCTAATAGAAGTGGAATTATCTTAATTGGACACCTAGAACTCTAGATATTTCCAAATTAGTGTACCAAGGTCATTAAGCTTAAAACTTGAAGACTCCAAAATGGAGGGACCGCCTCTGGTAATCGATTACAGTTGTTTGGTAATCGATTACCAGGTCAAATTGTGTTTGAGAGTGTTATTTATGTGATGATTGTGGTGTGACTATGAAGATATGATTATTTCCTTGATGATAAATGTTTATACTATTGCGATGTATGATGAGGTATTGATGTATTGAGTGTATGGTGATGCTTTGTGATGCTTTATAATGATTATGATGATGATGATTGATGATGTCTGAGGATGCTTATGATAATTTATGATAATAATATTGGATGATGAAACAGTGATTTATATGATGATGTATATCACTTTATGATGATGATGATATAATTAATTTTATGATGATGGTGATGATGATTTAATTAACCTTATGATGTAGATGATGCTTGAGTATATATGATGTTGTACCTGAGATACACAAGCCCAATGAGGGGTGGGGTGTAACTCAGGGAGATGATTGTACTTGAAATACACAAGCCCAGTGAGGGGTGAAGTGTAGCTCAAGGAGGTGAATGTTGTACCTGAGTCTAACTCGGGGGGTGAATGTTGTACCTGAGTCTAACTTGGGGAGGTGATTATGGTACCTGAGTATAACTCAGGGAGGTGAGTAATGATTATGATAATATTGAATATGGTACCTACGGTGTACAAGCCTAGAGTGGGGTGAAGTACATCCGAGGGAAGTGGATGATGATTATGATGATATTGGTGACTATGATGGTTATGATGATATTGATGATTATGATGATTATGGTGATATTGATGATGTTGTTGGTGTATATGATGATGGATAAATATGTCTTATATATGCTGATATAAAAATGAGTTATATGATGATGTTATGATTTTGTGATGAGGAAATGAGTAATAGGCGCTGAGAATAGAGTAGGCGAATTATTTGGTGAATGGGGATGGGAGAATTATATGATGATATTGATGTTTGTTATATGATTAATTATAGGTGATATTATCTGATGAATTATGTGATGTTTGAGTATGTGGTGTGATTAATGCTGATGTTGTCTATATGAGGGTGAGGATAGGGTAGCCTCCTATGTGTATGTATGAGTAGTATTCTTTTCCTCACCGTTACACTGTGGTTATTTTACAGGTGATGATGGAGACACAACTGGTGTCGAGTTTTGATTAAAGGGAATGTTGCTCTAGTACATGGACATCAGGGCATATTATTGAGGGTTCTTTTCTTTATGTTCTAGATAGGAAGGATTGTTGTAAACATTTTTAAATGCCTTACATGGCGAGTAGAATGTTTTATTATTGATTGTTTGGAGATTCCGCTGCTTGAGTATTTTGAAAACCTTTTGAGTTCTATTCTTTATTTTAATTGAGTTATTTTGAAACGATGAAGTTTTAATGAGGAGTTATGTGAACCTTTTTACCCGTTGTGGGTCATTACCTTTTTGATATTTCGATTTATTAATTATATAAGAGTTCGGGGTAGAAGGGTGTCACATTAGTTGGTATCAGAGCAGGTCGGTTCGCTGGCCTTGAGTTATGAGTTTACTGTGCTTCTGTGGTGCAAATGTGTTATGTTGATTGAGTGAATTATATTGCTTTGAGTTAACTATTTGTTTGATTAGTCGGTTCATCGACCTTGAGTTATGCGTTTGGTGTGCTTCTGTGGTGTTATTGTGATGCTTTATTGATTGTATTGAGTGTGGAAACGCCAGCTAGAGGGTCAGTTTCTACTTCTGATGTGTGCTTAAATTGTTTAATTCATGTTGAAGGTAAAGAACTCCTAGTTAATTTGATCTGTTTGCCTTTGAGTCAACTAGATATTATTCTTGGTATGGACTGGTTATCTTCCGACCATGTCCTATTGGATTGTTTTGGTGAAGCAGTTGTCTTTGACCGACCTGTTGAGAGGAGTCTTTTCTAGAGTTGTTCATCTCGGAAAATTCGAGGACGAATTTTTCTCTTAGGAGGGGAGAGTTGTAACATCCTGAATTTTATTAAGTAAAATAAAATAAAATAAAATTAATAAAGTAGAAGAAATAAATAAATAAATAAATAATAGGATTAATATTATGAGTACTTTTATCCATAAGGTTATTTAATAAATAATAAGAATAATAAATAGAATAAGTGGGTTGAGAGTGGGCCTAGCCCATTTAAGTATTTATTTAAGGAGAGGTTCTCAGTTCACCTTAATCCTTATTCGTATAATCGTCAGAGAGCGAAACGCTAAAGAGAGGAGAAACAACGTCTCAAGAAGGGGTTGCTGCAGAATAATCATTGAGAATCAAGTACTGTTGCGGTTCGATCTTCACTTCAAGGTATGGTGGGGGAGAGGGTGATGCTTGTATGTGCATGTGGGAGTGTTTGGGTAGTAAGGGCAATCATAAGACCCTAAGGTTTTAAATTCAACTTAATATATGTATATGTTGAGTATGGTATGATGAAAACTGTTGATTGATGACTGATTTTATGAATCTTGATGAATTCTTGGGTGAAATTGAAGAGGATATTGAGAATGTTGAAAGAGGGTAATTAGGGATTTAATGATTTGGGATTTTGATTGAATAACTGTATAATCGTGTTTAAGATTGATTATTTCATTGATTTGGTTTGATAAAAACGTGTTGGATCGAAGTATAAACGATGAGGATTGAGTAGGGATTGAAGAAGGGAAGAAAAATGGGCAAAAACGTTGTGTTGTCGCGTTTTGCGTAACTTGCGCTACAGCGCAAGTTGAAGCATGAACTCTCTGGAATCTGCGCTGTAGGTTGTGCTACAACGCAGGTTGGGGTTGAGTCTCAAAAATATCATAAGGTAAATTATGATGTTTTAGATAGCTCACTTCTCAAGTTTTAATGCTTAACAAATTTAGGTTAAAATACTTATCATAGATACATAAATGTTTAATGACTTATCTATGATTTCAGCAAGCCATTCTGAACTTATAAAGACTGTCTGAAGTGCTGTCAACCTGTCTAAAGTGGACAAGCCTTCTGAAGGTTCAACCTGTCTGAAGTGTTGAAGCCGTCTGAAGTGTTCAACCCGTCTGAAGTGTTGAAGCCGTTTGAAGTCTCATTAATGACGTGGCACTCTTTGCTGAAGTATGTGAAGACATCTCTGAAATTCTGCTGAGTCAAGCGTTCTTTGTTGCACGTACCTTTTCAAACATATTTATGGCAAGGAACACAGAGACCTTTCCTGGTATATTTGAATTTCATACACCACTGAGGAAATCCCTGCAACGCAGCCTATGCAGCAACAACAGTGGTAGCTTTATGGCAGCAGCAACTTGGTACTGTGTGTCAGAAAAATCAGAACTCTCAGAAGCATGTCTCACAACGGATTAAATAACATTTAATGCTATCTCTAAACGGTGGTATTTCAACGGATTGAAGATTGGTTATAAATAGCCCTTCATGAAGACCATCAATAAAGACTGAAGTTACAAGAAAGTCTAAGAGAAATCACGCTGCAAGTTTTTCTTTGTAAAAACACTCTGATTTCATATTCATTGTACATCATTTGTATATCCTGAGTATACCTCAGTTTTTATTGTACATCGTGTCTGTTTAAGCTTCAAACTTGTGTAGTTTAAAAGCTTAGACATATCTCTTTGTAAAAATTGTCTTTGAGCCTAGAGAGGCTTGTCTGTAAAAGAATACTTGGTTGTAGAGCCTGAAGAGGCTTGACTATAAAAGAATACTTGTAATCTTGGTGAAGATTAAGAGAAAATCCAAGTGCTAGTTGGCATTGGGACTGGACGTAGCTCACAGTGGTAGTGAGTGAACCAGGATAAATTCCTTGGCTAAGTTTTCTATCCCTTATCTCTTGTTATTTATTTATACTAACCAAAGGGTGTTGAAAAATGTTCTGATAATTTTATAAAGCAAGAAACCTTTTTAAAGATCTTCTCAGAAGCCTTCTTAAGAAACTTCAGACAACCTCTTAAACCTGTCTGAAACTGTTGTAGACTTAACCGTTTGCGAAAAGCTTCCATAAATTATTAAGAAACACTATTCAACCCCCTTCTAGTGTTTCCCTGTGTTTCTACAGTTGGTATCAGAGCTCAACTCAGGGTTGAGCACCTTACAAGTGTTTGAGGATTAAAGATCCAGATGGAAGCTGCCAACAACAGACAGTACATCACTGAAGGAGCCTCTATCACAAGACCCCCCAACATTCAATGGAGTGGACTACCACTAATGGAGGGATCGTATGAAGTTGTTCATTGAAAGCAACAACATTGATGTTTGGGATGTGGTCACTGATGGGGATTATGTGCCTATACATAACGGAGTGCCAATACCTAAGGCTGAATGGACCTTAAAGCAGAAGGCTATAGTTCAGTTAAATGCTAAAGCCAAACTCTATTTGATATGTTCTCTGAACAAATCAGAGTATGAGAAGGTTCATGGATGTTCATCTGCCAAGGAGATTTGGGATACACTTGCAGCCGCCCATAAAGGGACTGAGACTGTCAAACAATTCAAAATCAACATGCTTATACATCAATATGAGATGTTCAAGATGGAAGAATCCGAAACCATAGATCAAATGTTTGGAAGGTTTCAAACTATAACTAATGGACTCAGGTCTTTAGGTAGAACTTTTGAATCTGGAGACAATAATAGAAAGATTCTGAGAAGTTTGCCAAAGTCCTGGAGACCCAAAGTTACAGCCATTCAAGAGGCCAGAGACTTAAACTCTCTTAGAATGGAAGAACTGTTGGGATCTCTCAAAGTTCATGAGCTTGAACTTGGGGAAGATGACATCAAGAAGAAATCTCTTGCATTAAACTCCAAAGCCAAACACCCTAGGCATGGTAGCATTAAAGCCATGCAAGCTGAGGAAACTTCAGAAGCAGATGAAGATTCTGGAGATAGCTCAGAAGATGATGATCTTGCTCTTCTCAGCAGGAAAATCAAGAGGATGCTGCAGAACATAGGAAAGTTTAGAAAGAACCAACCCTCAACCTCTAAATCAGGTAAGTCAGGTAAGGATTCTCAAAATGACAAAATTATATGCTATGAGTGTAAACAGCCAGGTCATATGAAGGCTGAATGTCCAATACTGAAGAAGAACAACTTCAAAAAGAAGAAATTCTTCAAGAAGAAGAAGGGTCTGATGGCAATATGGGAGGATCTTGATGAGTCTACCTCAGAAGAAGAGGAAGACACTTCAGAAGAGGCCAACCCGTGTCTCATGGCCAACCTGCCCTCACCAGACAGCTCAGAATCTGAGGTATTTCCCTTAACTCTTCAAGAGATGTATGATGACCTGATGGAAAGTTCCAAGGAACTCTTCCAAGAGTATAAGAATCTGTTCAAGGCCCACACAGAAATGTGCAGTAAATATGAGGCTCTTGAGATAGAAAATATTATGCTCAAGGAGAGAATTCTTGTGACTGAAAGCAGTAGTTCACAAACTGTCTCGGAAGAAAACAAAAAACTTCATAAACAAGTTGAGGAACTGACAAAAGACTTAGCTAAATTTGTCAAAGGAACAGAAAACCTTAACAGATTGCTTGGCAATCAAAGGGATCCTCTTGACAAAAGTGGATTAGGCTTTTGTGATCATGATACCTCTGAACCTCATATTTTCAAAAATTTTACTAAAGGCAAAGAGAAAGCTATTGGGTGTTCTCACTGTGGCAAGCCTGGACACAATGTGGCTTAGTGTAAACACAAGGGAAAAGCAAAACCCAAATCTAACAAGAAAGGACCCAAAAGAATATGGGTACCTAAGAACTTGATCATTCCTATTGCAGATGTGTTTAACAGGACAAAGGAGACCCCATAAATGGTACCTGGACAGTGGGTGCTCGCGACACATGACAGGAGAAAGGTCTTTGTTCCAAAACCTTAGGCCCAGAGCAGGAGGTGTGGTCACCTTTGGTGGAAATCAGCAAGGGAAGATCACAGGAATAGGGACTGTAGGTATCTCTCCTCTATCCCTTATTAAGAATGTTCTTCTAGTAGAGGGACTTCAGCACAATTTACTGAGCATAAGTCAATTGTGTGATAGTGGATATGTGGTTTCCTTTACTAAAGAAGGATGTATAGTCAAAGACTCTTGTGATCAAATTCTTTTTACTGCTAAGAGACACAGCAATGTGTACAAAATTGATTTAGAGGATTTGGCAAATCAAAATGTAAAATGTTTTCTCTCTGTTGAAGATGAAAAACAGATTTGGCACCAAAGACTTGGGCATGCCAGCTTGAGATTGATCTCAAAGTTAGCAAAACACAACCTTGTTAAAGGACTGCCCAAGCTTTCTTACAAATCTGACATTTTATGTGAAAGATGTCTGAAAGGAAAACAAACAAGACACTCTTTTCGGAGTAAGGATGTTGTTTCCACTAGCAGACCTTTAGAATTGTTACATATTGACTTGTTTGGTCCTATTAGAACAGAAAGCATTAGTGGTAAGAAATATGGTTTGGTCATTGTTGATGATTATTCTAGATTCACATGGGTGTTATTCCTAAGAAGCAAGGATGAGACTTTCAGGAATTTCACAATATTCTTCAAGAAGGTACAGAATGAAAAAGGATTCTGTATATCTGTTATCAGAAGTGATCATGGTGGAGAGTTTGAGAATGCAAACTTTCAACTGTTCTGTGATGAGAATGGGATCTCACACAATTTCTCTGTGGCAAGAACACCTCAGCAAAATGGGGTTGTTGAGAGAAAGAACAGAAGCTTGCAAGAAATGGGAAGAACCATGCTCAACTCATGCAATCTACCAAGATCTTTCTGGGCAGAAGCTATTAACACAGCTTGCTACCTTCAAAACAGAATATTGGTAAGACCAATTCTGAAAAAGACTCCTTATGAATTGTGGAAGGGAAGAAAACCCAACATATCATATTTCCACACCTTTGGCTGTGAGTGTTTTATACTCAACACCAAGGATGATCTTGGAAAATTTGATGCAAAATCTGACAATGGAATTTTCATAGGATATTCTGAAACATCTAAAGCCTATAGAGTATATAACTCTAGAACTTTAACTGTAGAGGAATCAATCCATGTTAAATTTAATGACAAGAAAGAGACTAATAGGGAATTATCATATCTAGAAGATGACTTTGCAGGAATGAAGCTGAATAATCATGACAGCATCAAGGATGAACAGGTGTCTGAAGCACCATCTGTCACTGAACCTCTTTAGACCAATGTTGAGTCTCAGACTGATTTGATATCACCTCAGAAACCTGACTGGAGATACAAATCACATCATCCAAAAGAGCAAATCATTGGCAACACTTCAGAAGGAGTTAAGACAAGATCAAAATTCAAGAATCTGAATTCTCTTGCTCTCCTGTCTAAAATTGAGCCAAAGAACATTGATGAAGCTCTGCATGATGAAGGGTGGATTCTAGCCATGCAAGAGAAGCTAAACCAATTTGCTAGGAGTGATGTCTGGACACTAGTTCCTAAACCCCATGGGAAAACAATTATTGGAACCAAATGGGTGTTCAGAAACAAGCTGTCCGAAGAAGGAAAAGTGGTCAGAAACAAGGCAAGATTGGTGGCTCAAGGGTACAATCAACAAGAAGGTATTGACTTCACTAAAACCTTTGCCTCTGTTGCTAGATTAGAAGCAATTAGGATTCTTCTCTCTTATGTTGTAAATAATAGCATCAAACTATATCAAATGGATGTCAAAAATGCCTTCCTCAATGGTTTCATTGAAGAAGAAGTTTTTGTTAGACAACCCCCTGGTTTTGAAGACACTGTTTTTCCTGATCATGTTTTCAAATTGAAAAAGGCTCTTTATGGTCTGAAACAAGCTCCAAGAGCATGGTATGACAGACTGAGCAATTTTCTTATCAAAAATGGTTTTGAAAGAGGAAAAGTAGATACCACCCTTTTCAGAAAACAGTCTAACAAAGATTTTATACTTGTTCAGATATATGTTGATGACATTATATTTGGTTCAAGTGATTCTTCTCTGTGCAAGGAGTTTTCTGAGTTGATGCAATCAGAATTTAAAATGAGTTTAATGGGAGAACTAAAATTTTTCTTGGGACTTCAAATTAAGCAAGATTTTGATTGTATATGGATCCATCAAGAAAAATATACAAAAGAAATGATTAAGAAGTTCAACATGAATGATTGCAAACCCATGTCAACTCCTATGCATCCCTCTGCATCTTTGGGCAAAGATGACAAAGAAGAACCAGTGAATCAAACTTTGTACAAAGGAATGATTGGCTCTTTGTTGTATCTAACAGCAAGCAGACCTGACATAATGTTCAGTGTTTGTCTCTGTGCTAGATTTCAATCAGATCCAAGAATTACTCATTACAAAGCTGTTAAAAGAATTTTTAGATATCTGAAAGATACTACTAATCTTGGTCTATGCTATAAGAGGAGCAAAGATTGAAGGTTAATAGGATACTGTGATGCTGGCTTTGCTGGAGATAGAATAGAAAGAAAGAGCACCAGTGGAGGATGTCATTTCTTTGGAAATAACATGATCAGCTGGTCAAGCAAAAGGCAAAGCACCATTGCTTTATCAACAACAGAAGCAGAGTATATATCAGCAGCCAGTTGTTGTTCACAACTGCTATGGGTTAAGTATCAGCTTAAGGATTTTAATATTCCTATCTCTGCTATACCTGTTCTTTGTGATAATACCAGTGCAATTAATTTATCCAAAAATCTCATTCAACATTCTAGGGCAAAGCATATAGAAATCAAACATCATTTCATTAGAGATGTTCAGAAAGGTGATTTTGATATTCAGTTCATTGACACAGAGCATCAATGGGTAGATATATTCACAAAACCCCTGGCTGAAGATAGATTTAAGTTCATACGCAACAACTTAAATATACATGCATTCTCTAAAAATTAATTGTGTCTGATATTATTATGTTATCTGAAATTTTTAGTGCGTCTGAAATTTCAGTGTGTCTGAACCAGTGAGATGTCTGAAATTTTAGGTTATCTGAAATTTATTTGTGTGTCTGAAATTTTCACCTATCTGAAGTAACTGGCTGACGTGGCTATCTGAGACGGTTGAATTCCTACTTTTAAAGTTTTTGTCTCTTCCACTTCGCACGTTACCCGAAGTTTGCGCAGCCGGTACAGGGCATCATTGCATCATGGGTCTATAAATGCAGGAGTAAGTGTGTTGAGGAAGCCTTACACTCTCTTTCCTCAATATTCCGTTTGATCTTCTTCACTGCTCAAGCAACCTTATTCTCTCAAAATTTCTCTGCAACTCAACAATGGCACCCAAGAAGACCGCTGGTTCTGGTGGAAATGTGGTTAGATCAAAGGGAGTGAATCTTGACGAGCTTCGCAACATTGGCATGGATTTGGTTGAGGAATTTGATGCAGCGGGGTGGACTTATTTCTTCGACCATATTAACTGTCAATGGCATGAACAAAGTGTGGTGGATTTCTGGTCCTCTGCTCGAGGAATACCTAATTCTAAGGGAGTGTATGAAAGCATCAAAGCCTCTGTTATAGGGGTTTCAGTTTTTATTGATCAAGGCATTCTCTCCACAATCACTGATGTTAAGGCTGAAAGTGCAACCTTCATTCCTGGGTGGGAGATGAAGAATGGTGGGCACAAGTTGTTCACAAAGATGTTGTATGGAACAGAAAAACCTGCAAGCCTGGATTCCAAGTTCTTGCTAGAGAAGGTCAGAGTTCTTCATGCTATCTTAGGGTGTGCAATAATCCCTAAGAGTGGAAGTAGAAACCATGTCTCAGAATTGGAAAGGTTCTGTCTGATTCACCTGCTTCAGAAGAAGAAAGTCAATCTCCCAAGCATTATCATGTTCCATATGCAGAAGAAGATTCGAGACTCTGCTGGAAATCTTCCCCACAACACTCTCATCATGAAGGTACTTATGCACTTTAAGGTACCTGTTGAAAGATTATGTGACCATAAATCTCCTGTGTTCTTTGGAGAGTCAAACTTAAAGAGCATGGGAATCAAGCTCACTCCACGACCTCCATCTCCTACTCTGAAGGAGAGTGTTCTTATGGAGAAGGTCTCAAGAAGAGGAACCACCCTTGAGATTCTTGAGAAAGAGCTTCAGGGGGATATCAGAAAAGATGAGTTCAAGCCTTCCAAGCCATCCCCTCATCTGAAAAGGAAGAAGCTCCCTGTCAGGAGTTCAGCAAAGGTGTCTCTAGAAGCTATGGACTTGCACACTCAGACATCTGAACCTGTTCAGAAGGCTTTGCAAAAGCCATCTGAAATTGTGGGTCAGGGTTCTGAAGGTGTAAGAACTCTTACTCCTAAGCCTACTTCTGAAATAGAAGGAAAGGCTCATGAGGAAGAGGTAGCTGAGATTGTTGATCCTGAAGCTTTGGCAGCAGCACCTCTGGCTGCATGTCCTTCTGATCCTGAGCTTATTCAAGTATCAGCCCTTGCTACAGCTTTGGAGAATGAAGAAATGGTGAAGAAGGCTGAGCAAGAAAAGACTGATTATGCTCTTGCAGTAGCCTCTCAGCTAGCTCTTGCTGAAGATGAAAGGCTATCTTTCATTGCTCAAGAGACCAAGAAGAGAAAAAGATCCAGTGCACAGCAAAGAAGGAGAACAAAAGCAAAGTTATTTCAGCCAGCTCCTGAACCTTCTGTTAGGATTACAAGGAGCATTGCAAGTCAACTAGAGGAAATGGATGAGGCTGGCAAGTATCAAAACTTTGTCAAAGCAAACCTATATTTCAAGAGAAGAAGATAAGAGAAGCAAGCTGAAAAGGAAAAGGAGAGGGAACCTGAGAAAGCTAAACCTCCTCAAAAAAGGATCAAGGTAAGGTTTGATAATGTGACCCCATCACCACCTTCTTCACCTGAGAAGAAAACAGTAGAGGAGAAAGAAGAAGAAGCACTTCCATCACCTTCCTCATCACCACCTTCATCATCTTCAGAATCCACTCAGTCTGAAGATCCAACAGATGAACATCAGCAAGGTGACAGCTCTGAAGTATGGAAAGGAAGCATGCTGCCTGAGCATATAAGGCTAGGACCCAAAAGTAGGGACTTCTTCACAGAGCCTACATTTGATCCTTATGCTTTTCTTTTCACTCAGCACCAATTGGATGAAGCTACTGAAGTACCCCACAAAAAGTTTGAGGAACCTTTCAGTGAGAGGGTCAGAGTCCCCAAGTTCCCCAACTTATTTGAAGAGCTGCAGTTTTTCAGAAATGAACCCTCCATCTCTCTTCACCATGGCCTTATCAAGCACATTGCTGATGAAGAAAGGGAAAAGTATCAAGGAAGTTCAAATCAGTTTTACTCAGGCCAGATTGAAAAGATCAGAAAGGGTGCAATTCCACCTGCTCATAAGTGGGCTCCACTTAACCCCTTCTCTGGTGACTTCCTCAGGTTGTCTAATGATGAATGGTGTTTTGTCAGGCAACTGTCTACTGAAGCTGAACTTTTTGAGAGGGACTACATGAAGTCAGTAGGCATGAGAGGCTATAGGCCACCTAGAACAATCTCCATCAGGCCAACCACAGAGATTCTGGTGCAACCTGACAGGATTGTTCCTAGGTACCCCCTAGAAGAAGGCCCTGCTGACAAGTTCAAGGAACCTAAAGCTTATCTTATTCCTAAGAAACCTTTAACTCCAACAGAATGGAAGGAGCTACCTACTCGGATCAAAAGACAAGGTGGAGGTTTAGATCACAGCTACAGGGATAGGGTATGGTTATCCTACTGGAAGATCAGAGAGGATGTTGGATCCTCTTCTGGATCTGCAGGACCAGATGATGACTCCATTATAGACTATGGTGTCTCCACCAATGTGCAGTATCAGTATATCAGAGGCAGATCCCCCATGTCTGAACCCTTTAATGAAGACTGGAAGCTAATATGCCCTATCAGAACCTTCTTCTTTCCTGTGAGTCATCCCGAAGATTATGGGTTGCATCCAAGATTCGATCAGCTCAAATTCGTTTACAGGCACATTCAGATCATTCTATATGAAGTGGAACTGAATCTTGAGGAAGAGAACAGGAAGCTGAGGCATCAAGTGAAGAGCTTGGAGAAAAGAAATGCTACTCTTGTTGCTAAGCAAGATCAAATCCTTCAAGAGCAACAACACATCAGAAATGGGCAAGAAGAATTGAAGACTGCTGTCATTTCTCAGATTGACAAGGCAAAGGAAGAATTGCTCTCCTTTATGAAAGAGGCCTTGCTGAAGAAAGATTGATAGTCTATGATGTTTAGCCATGTTTAGTGTTAACTTTATTTTGAGTGCTTAATTTCTGTTATGTGAACTTCATGTTTGGTGTTTAATTTTTTTGTGAACTCTTTTTGCTTGATAATATATTCTATTTGTTCTCGTGAATGCTGGTATCTCAATGTTTTTTCTGTGATTATTTTGAAGTTATGCTCTGAAATTCCCTTTTGATTGATGATAAAAGGGGGAGTATTAAAACTAACAAAATCTGAAGTAATTACAGGTCTCAGGGGGAGCATTTGATAAGAGTAATTGATCAAAATCTGTTTGACCTGAGAGATCTTTATCTGAGGGGGAGTTATTTTAAGTTTATTTTATTTTAAAACTCCTTTCAGATTTCTTTATTTTAAACAAATTTGTCATCATTAAAAAGAGGGAGAATGTTGAGTTTCAAAAATATCATAAGGTAAATTATGATGTTTTAAATAGCTCACTTCTCAAGTTTTAATGCTTAACAATTTTGGGTTAAAATACTTATCATAGATACATAAATGTTTAATGACTTATCTATGATTTCAGCAAGCCATTCTGAACTTATAAAGACTATCTGAAGTGTTGTCAACCTGTCTAAAGTGGAAAAGCCTTTTGAAGGTTCAACCTGTCTGAAGTGTTGAAGTCGTCTGAAGTGTTCAACCCATATGAAGTGTTGAAGCCGTCTGAAGTGTTCAACCCGTCTGAAGTGTTGAAGCCGTCTGAAGTCTCATTAATGACGTGGCACTCTTTGCTGAAGTATGTGAAGACATCTCTGAAATTCTGCTGAGTCAAGCGTTCTCTGCTGCACGTACCTTTTCAAACATATTTATGGCAAGGAACACAGAGACCTTTCCTGGTATATTTGAATTTCATACACCACTGAGGAAATCCCTGCAACGCAGCCTATGCAGCAACAACAGTGACAACTTTATGGCAGCAGCAACCTGGTACTGTGTGTCAGAAAAATCAGAACTCTCAGAAGCATGTCTCACAACGGATTAAATAGCATTTAATGCTATCTCTAAACGGTGGTATTTCAACGGATTGAAGATTGGTTATAAATAGCCCTTCATGAAGACCATCAATAGAGACTGAAGATACAAGAAAGTCTAAGAGAAATCACGCTTCAAGTTTTTCTTTGTAAAAACACTCTGATTTCATATTCATTGTACATCATTTGTATATCCTGAGTATACCTCAGTTTTTATTGTACATCGTCTCTGTTTAAGCTTCAAACTTGTGTAGTTTAAAAGCTTAGACATATCTCTTTGTAAAAATTGTCTTTGAGCCTAGAGAGGCTTGTCTGTAAAAGAATACTTGGTTGTAGAGCCTGAAGTGGCTTGACTGTAAAAGAATACTTGTAATCTTGGTGAAGATTAAGAGAAAATCCAAGTGCTAGTTGGCATTGGGACTGGACGTAGCTCACAGTGGTTGTGAGTGAACAAGGATAAATTCCTTGGCTAAGTTTTCTATCCCTTATCTCTTGTTATTTATTTATACTAACCAAAGGGTGTTGAAAACTGTTCTGATAATTTTATAAAGCAAGAAACCTTTTTAAAGATCTTCTCAGAAGCCTTCTTAAGAAACTTCAGACAGCCTCTTAAACCTGTCTGAAACTGTTGTAGACTTAACCGTTTGCGAAAAGCTTCCATAAATTATTAAGAAACACTATTCAACCCTCTTCTAGTGTTTCCCTGTGTTTCTACAGTTGGGGCGCAGCTTGCTGATTCTGTTTTGACAGCACTCTCGCCTAGGAAATAATGTGTCTGTTAAGGGTGCAAATGAACTTGGAACCCTATCATATTATATATCAAACTGAAGCCCCGAATCTTAAATTTCTAATAGAAGTGGAATTATCTTAATTGGACACCTTGAACTCTAGATATTTCCAAATTAGTGCACCAAGGTCATTAAGCTTAAAACTTGAAGACTCCAAAATGGAGGGACCACCTCTGGTAATCGATTACAGTTGTTTGGTAATCGATTACCAGGTAAAATTGTGTATGAGAGTGTTATTTATGTGATGATTGTGGTGTGACTTTGAAGATATGATTATGTCCTTGATGATAGATGTTTATACTACTGCGATGTATGATGATAATGATGAGGTATTGATGTATTGAGTGTATGGTGATGCTTTGTGATGCTTTATAATGATTATGATGATGATGATTGATGATGTATGAGGATGCTTATGATAATTTATGATGATAATATTGGATGATGAAACGATGATTTATATGATGATGTATATCACTTTATGATGATGATGATATAATTAATTTTATGATGATGGTGATGATGATTTAATTAACCTTATGATGTAGATGATGCTTGAGTATATATGATGTTGTACCTGAGATACACAAGCCCAGTGAGGGGTGGGGTGTAACTCAGGGAGATGATTGTACTTGAAATACACAAGCCCATTGAGGGGTGAAGTGTAGCTCAAGGAGGTGAATGTTGTACCTGAGTCTAACTCGGGGAGGTGATTATGGTACCTGAGTATAACTCAGGGAGGTGAGTAATGATTATGATAATATTGAATATGGTACCTGCGATGTACAAGCCTAGAGTGGGGTGAAGTACAACCCAGGGAGGTGGATGATGATTATGATGATATTGGTGACTATGATGATTATGATGATATTGATGATTATGACGGTTATGGTGATATTGATGATGTTGTTGGTGTATATGATGATGGATGAATATGTCTTATATGCTGATATAAAAATGAGTTATATGATGATGTTATGAATTTGTGATGAGGAAATGAGTAATAGTCGCTGAGAATAGAGTAGGCTAATTATTTGGTAAATGAGGATAGGAGAATTATATAATGATATTGATGTTTGTTATATGATGAATTATAGGTGATATTATCTGATGAATTATGTGATGTTTGAGTATGTGGTGTGAATAATGCTGATGTTGTCTATATGAGGGTTTGGATAGGGTAGCCTCCTATGTGTATGTATGAGTAATATTCTTTTCCTCACCGTTACACTGTGGTTATTTTACAGGTGATGATGGAGACACAACTGGTGTCGAGTTTTGATTAAAGGGAATGTTGCTCTAGTACATGTGACATCAGGGCATATTATTGAGGGTTCTTTTCTTTATGTTCTAGATAGGAAGGATTGTTGTAAACATTTTTAAATGCCTTACATGGCGAGTAGGATGTTTTATTATTGATAGTTTGGAGATTCCGCTGCTTAAGTATTTTGAAAACCTTTTGAGTTCTATTCTTTATTTTAATTGAGTTGTTTTGAAACGATGAAGTTTTAATGAGTTATGTGAACCTTTTTACCCGTTGTGGGACATTACCTTTTCGATATTTCGATTTATTAATTATATAAGAGTTCGGGGTAGAAGGGTGTCACACAAACTCTTCCTTGGAAGAGAATCATTCCATTACCTGACTCGGTGAAACCCGGCTGTCCCCTCCGAGCTTGGAGGTCTAAATCTAATGCCTAGACTTCCTTAACTCCAATCCTCAGCTTATTGGTGACCTCTAGCCTACAAAGTCTAAAACTGTCCCCTTCTATACTCACATTCAACCTAAGGTTTCTAAACTTCTCCAAAAGCCTCATCTCATGCATCATCATAGATGACACATGCAAGGACTTCCTACTCAGGGCGTCGACCACTATGTTGGCCTTGCTCGGGTGATACCTCAACTCAAAGTCATAATCTTTCAAGAATTCCATCCACCTTCTCTGCCTCATGTTGAGTTCTTTCTGAGCAAAGAGATACTTAAGACTCTTATGATCACTAAAGACCTCAAACTTTACTCCATAGAGGTAATACCTCCAAATCTTGAGGGCAAAAACCACAGTTGTTGGTTCTAGGTCATGGGTGGGGTGGTTCTCCTCATGGGGTCTAAGTTGCCTGGAGGTGTAACATCCCAAGTTTCAATTATTTTAGGTGTTAAATAGTAATTGAATAGGTTTTAAGAACAAAGAAATTGATTTGGTCAAAATTGGAGTGGAAAGGATTAGTATGCAACAAACCATAAAAGACTACATTCTACAGGTATTCTTGCTCAAGCGAGCAAGGAATTTTAGGCTCATGAAGCTCTCTGACTTGGTACTCGCTCAAGCAAGCCAGGGCTCGCTCAAGTGAGCATACCGGCAGAGAGCTGGTTTTTTTATATGGTTTTTCTGGTTGCTGTCATGCTAGCTCAAGCAAGCAAGGACTTAGGTGCAGGAGGGGCTCTCTGAGTTGAGGCTCGCTCAAGTGAGCCAAATGTGCTCCCAGGCTCGCTCGAGCGAGCACCTTGCAACATCAGGAATGCTCGCAGGCGTGCTCAAGCGAGTAAGGGCTCGCTCGAGCGAGCACCTCTGCAGCATCAGGGGTGTCTTTTTAGTGGGAGCTCGCTCAAGCGAGGAATCACTCGCTTGAGCGAGCGAACGCGATTTCAATTTCTTAAAACACCCAAAACCCTAACCCCTTTTATTTATTACACTCATTTACTACCTTAGAGGGAGAAAACCCCATTGGAAGCTTGAGGCAACCAATGATCTCCAATTCCACCCTTCCCCTACCTCCTTTTCCTTCTTTGGAGGTCCTTTGAGGTGAGTAAAACTCACACACTCTCACTCAATCTTGTGTATGCTCTCCCCAATGAACCATACCTCTCGTTTTCCCTTTCTATAGCTTGTATGTAAATGTTTATGTGATTGATTTGGTTTATATCTAATGTATGAGGTTTTGATTGGGTGTATGCTTAGAAAATTGTAATTGGGGCTCGATTTGGGGGTTTTCTTTATCATAGACTCATTTATAATGTTCATGTGTACTATGGTTCATATTGTGCACATATTAAGAATAAATAAGTAAGACGCTTCGGCTTTAGCCCCCGGAGATTAAGAAAGAGATAATGAACTTCGGTCCCCAGAATAAGACTTGGACTTCGGTCCCTAGAGTAAAACTTGGACTTCGGTCCCCAGAGTAATGACGGGTAAAACCCCAAGGGAGACGTTTCTTGTAGTATGAGCTCAGGTCTAGCCCCAGAGATAGAGATAAGACCCCGTACTGCCAGGAAATGCAGAATATGTATAATTTCTTAAATGTTCATAAAAACTGATATGTTAGAGATTGTACCTACTATTTATCTTGTGTTGTTGCATTGCATTTGCCTGTTTACCTACACTGCTTGCTGCATGCTTTACTCACTGAGACTCTAGTCTCACCACATGCTTTGTGGTTATATTTAGATGCATAAGTTCCACCCAGGATAAGGCAGTGAGCTGGGAGGCTTACAGAAGTTGTCATTTTGATGTATTTAGATATTTTTGTATTTGGTGGATTAATGTGATGACTAGAATTTTATTGTATTATTTTGAGGGATATGACTGTACATGTGCTGCCTTCGGGCCTTCTATTTTGCTCAGGGCACATGTATGAGGGTATCCTAGTGGTTGTTACAGATTATGTTTATTTGAGCCCTTGAGGCATTATGTATTCAATTTATGTTTCCATATTTTGTTTAAGTATCCATTGGATGCTTAAACGTTACATGGTTTGTATTGCCATATTTAAAATGGTGCGAAATAATTTCAGAAATTTTGGAATTTGGCTTCCAACGAGCTTAATTCTTGGATTTAGAAATTAGGATGTTACAGGAGGCATAGGCCACCAATCTCCTCTCCTGCATCAACACACAACCTAAACCCTTCCCTGATGCATCACTATAAACCTCAAAGGGTTTAGACAGGTCAGGCAATACTAAGACTGGGGTGGTAGTCAATCTCTCCTTGAGTTCTAAGAAACTTTTCTCACATGAAAGCATGACCCTTGCGGGTCAACCGAGTGAGGGGCAAGGCTAACTGGGAGAATCCCTTAATGAATCTCCGGTAGTAACCGACTAAGCCGAGAAAGCTTCTAACCTCAGTGATGGACTTAGGTCTCTCCCATTCAACCACAACCTCTATCTTACTGGGGTCTACAGACACCCCCTCCTTGGAGATGACATGGTCTAGAAAGGGGACTCTATCCATCCAAAACTCACATTTCTCAGGATTGGCAAAAAGCTTATTCTCCCTCAAGACCCCTAGTACAACCCTAAGATGTTGCTCATGCTCTTCTAAGGTTTGGGAGTAGATAAGGATGTCATCGATGAACACGACGACAAACTTATCTAGGTAGGGCCGGAAAATCCGATTCATGTAATCCATGAACACAACAGGAGCATTGGTTAAGCCAAAAGGCATCACCAAATACTCGTAGTGCCCGTATCTAGTCCTAAAGGCAGTCTTGGGAATATCCTCACTCTTGATTTTAATGTGATGATAGCCTGACCTCAAGTCTATCATGGAGAAAACTGACACTCCCCTAAGTTGGTCTAGAAGGTCATCTATCCTAGGTAGAGGATACTTATTTTTAATGGTTACCTTATTTAGCTACCTAAAGTCTACACACAACCTCATACTCTCATTTTTCTTCTTCACTAGGAGCACTGATGCTCCCCAAGTGCTCCCCAAGGTGACACGCTTGACCTAATGGATTTCTTTTCTATCAATTCCTCTAGCAGTTTCTTAAGTTCACTTATTTCCAAGGGTGAAATCCTATAGGGGGCTTTAGAAATAGGCCTTGTGCCTGGCACAAGGTCTATGGAGAACTCAACCTCCCGGTCCGGAGGTAAGACAATTACCTCACTAGGGAAAACATCCTGAAACTCCCTAACCGTAGCTATACTACTCAAGTCAGATTTAGACTCTACAGTTGAGAAAAGCAATAAAATGAAGCAATGACTCCCATCAGACAGGCATTCAGAAATAAGAGTGTAACTAGAGAGCAAGCATGGAGGTCTCTCCCTCGAAGGAAGAGAAAGAGTAGGTAAAACAACTTCTTTATTAAAACAGTCAAGCATGACCTGATTATGGGATAACCAGTTCTTGCCCAAGATAACATCAATGCCACTTAATGGTAAACAAATTAAATCGATCTCGAAGGCCTTCCCTTGTATTACGATAGGACATTTTAAACACGCAAGGGAAGTGGGGATTGCCTCCTTGGCCGGGGTAAGAACATTCAAATGAAAGGGTAAACGGGTGGCATGCAGACTCAATCTTTCCACACAATCATAAGCAATAAATGAATGGGTTGCCCAAATATCATACAGTACAATTAATGGAGTCTCATTCAGGGTACACATACCTTGCATCAGGTTGTTGGCCTTAGCCGCTGTTTCCCCACAGAGGGTGAATACCCTCCCTATAGCTTGGGGTTTGGATTGTTCCTTCTTCTTCTTCGGGCATTCTCCAGCCATGTGACCCGCCTCAAAATAGTAACATCGCCTCTTCTGGCCAAACAGACACTCACCCTTGTGGCCCTTGCCACACTTAGGGCAAACGAGAGTAGACGAGGTGGAGGGAAGAGCAATCCGTTTGCCCTTGCCTCCCTGAAACTGAGACCGGTGATTCCTTCCGGTTGGTGCATCCTCTCTTTTCCTCTTGTCGTCTACCTAAGCCTTCACAGCGGGCTTGGTTCCTTCTTCCACCAAACTCTGCTCTGCCACCATACATTTGGTGACCAAGGCCGAGAAGTCCCTCAACTAGAGGTCAGCCACGACCCTCTTGATTTTGGGCTTCAGGCCCGACTCGAAATGTGTGCATTTCCAACCTTCATTCAGATTGTCTTGGAGAAGAGTGTGGTACTTGGCGAGTTCATAGAACTTGGCCACAAACTGGCCCACTGACATGTTGCCCTTCTTCAACTGCAGGAATTCCAACTCCTTTTGTTGCCTCACAGGATTTGGAAAGTACTTCCCTAGGAACGCCACTTGGAACCCTTCCCAGGTGAGCAGAGTTCCCAAGGGAGTCAATCCAGCTCTGACTCCTTTCCACCAGTTCTCAGCTTCACCTTGCAGCATGTAGGTGGTGAAGCGGACCTTGAAATCATCCAAGCAAACCATGACCTCAAAGATCTTATTCATGGCGTTAAGCCATGAATTTGCAGCCTCGGGATCATAAGCGCCGGTGAACAACGAAGGATGGTGTTTTCTGAACTCCGCCAAGCCTTGGACGAAGGGATCCATGACAACCACAGGTGGTGCTGTCTCCCCCGGTCATCGGCTCAGCGCCTGAAGAATTGCGGTGTTGGTTGCATTCTGCTCCTTCATTATTCGGGCAAGCGTCTGCAGAGCAGTTGCCACAGGGTCTTGGGTTGGACCTGGTGGTGGAGGGGATGAGGGATTAGCCCGCGGCTTGCCTCTCCTTCCGCCAGTCATGATACTCTGCACATTATTAGTAAAACATCAAGGTGATCAATCTCTCAATTTCATAATAATGCATAAAGATGATAGCTAACTTTAGGAGTCACTCATATCCGCAGTCCAATTGGATTGAACTGCTCTGATACCATAATGTAATGTCCTAATTTCTTAATTCAAAAATAATGCCTGTTGGGAGCACTTTTACCGAATCCGTGAATTCCGCGCATTATAAGTATCAGCATACAAACACTTAATAATAGCTCAGGTAATCCAACCGTTACTCAAGCTCAATATAAACACATTCATTCAATAATTTCAATCAAATGCCAACATAGGCTCAAATCAAAATGTATCAGAAATCTGTAGGCTTAATGGGATACAATCATACATGCGTCCTGACATAATAGAATAGGCCTCTAGGGCTCCACATGTACCAAAGTATCCCATCCAAAAGAATACACTCAAGCCTATACGAAATAAGGTCTAAAACAGTAGAATGGGCACAATAAGCCCCAAAATGACTCCCTTGTTCCAGTCAAGCATCTGGTCTGGAACCCTGCATATCTAAACATGAACCACAACGTATAATGAGACTAGAGTCCCAGTGAGTGTGACAAAACATGAAGTGTGGGAGAAATAACAGACAAATGAGATGCAACAATCAATTAAGGAGTTAAACATGAGTAATTCAAATATATAAATACATGACAACTGTGAAGTGTTTAACCCAACACCATATGGGTCTTTCCTCTTATCTGTGAAGGCTAGACTGAGCTCAGACTAACAGGAACCGTCATTCCTGAAGGCGTCTAGGACCTTACCCCTTAACTGTGATAGATTTTAACATATAACATGAATTTCCTCTTTAAGCATGAGGTCTGAAGACCCAAGTTTCTTTGATTAAATACGAAGTCTAAAGATCCAATCTTCTCTTTTAAACATGAGGTCCAAGGACCCAAATCTTTTCTCGTAAAACATGAGTGGATTCATAACATGAGAGTTGAAAATATGTATATGAGCATGGGTATTCACATGAATGCATGGTCCTTCCAAGGTATCGCCATCAATATACAACCATCAAGCAAAATCCCTAATCTTCTAACCTAGGGTTAGATTCACATGAACATACAAAGCAATAATCCAACAATCAACCCTAGATTTATCTTTAATCAAACAAATCAAGCAATGTAAGAAAGGGGAGTAAGAATAGGGGGCATACATGGGTTCCCATTCAAGAATGAAAGTGAGTGGGTGAACCACACTCACCTAAAGTAAAGGAAAATAGGGAAGATGGAGGGGTGAGGATGGTGATCTCCAAGCTCCTTGGGTGAAGTAGGGGCCTCCAAGCAATTCCTTCTTTTTCCTTCTTTCTTTTCTCTCTCTAACTGTCTCTCTCTAGAAAGTGGATGAAGAATGAAATAAACCCTAGGAGAAATAACATTAAATGCTATTCGCGTGCTCTCGCTCAAGCGAGGGTTTTCTCCCTTGAGCGAGAAGGAATATTCCCACTAGGATGCACATTCTCGCTCAAGCGAGGACTTACTCACTTGAGCGAAATTCGCTCAATAAAATCCCCCTGCTCTCTGACTTTGCCTTGCTCAAGCGAGAGTCTCCTCGCTTGAGCGAGAGCAAGTCAGAGAGCAACTCTAATTTCTGAGTTGAATTGGCGACCATACCAGTACCCAAATTTTCTGATTTTTACTGGTATGCTTGCTCAAGCGAGGCCTTCTCGCTTGAGCGAGGATACCATAACTCAAAACATAAGTTTTTCACTCTTAATCCCTTTTCCCCTAATTCCTTTTATAAAAACCTATTTCCTCTATTACTTTTATTCATGAAAATAGTTAAATTTGGGATGTTACAAATTGCGTGATAGTGGAAACTTTTTCATTTCCTAGGAGTTACAAATTTGGGTAGCCTACTAAGTCTATAAATAGAGACTTATTGTACTTGAATAGCAAATTTAGTTTGAATCAGAAATTGGGTTTCCCGTTTTATGAGAGAATTGCTTCTCTTGGGTTCTTGAAAGAACCACCATAGATTTTACCAATGATTCTTCCTTGTGGCGTTCACTCTTAGATTATCAACCTAAACTAAGTTATGGATCCACATCCTTTCTTTTAACATATCTTCTCTATCCATTTTATCTTTTGGTTACTATTCATACCTCTTTTGTTAATTTTTTCCAACCTAGAGAGATCCATATTGAATCATGGTAAGAGGATTCATATCAGATGATATTGTTGCTGTTGGGTATTTTGTTTTGTTGAGTAGTGTAGGTTAGGCTTAATAGGTAGAACCAAGTTATGATGTATATGTTTATTTCAAATTTAGTATTTGGTTTCTTTCCTATTGTAAGGTGTTATTATTGTGGAGTGAATCTAATTTATATTGAAATTTTCTTGACCAAAATTTCATTATTTGGTTGAAAATTGTTGTTCATACATACATGTGGTTGTACTCTAAAAAAATAAAACAAAATTATGTGAATAGGATACCAATGTTAAAGTTGTCATTGAATGTTCAACAAACCACATAACCAGAACAACAGAATCATAGTATTGTACAAAAGCAAAACAACAAACCACTCTAATCCTTCCACTAAATAAAATTCTTCAAGAAATGCATTGCACAGAACTTGTGAGTTGCACCAGGCATCACTTCCTACATTACTTGTACAAGTCCCCGTATAAGACCAAGTAGTTATGTTAGTCATGAAAAGATAAACTTCAGAATAGTCCCTAAGTGTTTTAATTAAACATCAACATAGTCCCTGAAATGATTTCACATAGTTCAAAATAGTCCCTAATAGATTTTAAACAACATCAAAATAGTCCTTAAAAAATTCAGTTGAAAACACATTACTCCATGTAACATATTACCTTCTACATATCTAACATTAAGTTTCATCCATGTTGTTGGTAGTCACCTAAATCTTAAGTGAGAGACCACTTCCAGTTATCTTTGTTCTCCACATTTACAATTTCATATGCTAGAGGAAAAATCAGATTGTTTGCATCTTGTGCAACTGCAACCAATATTTTCCAACCAACTGCCATTGTTGGTTCTTTTATGAGAATTTGTGTTCCACCTCCCATCATAACTCCTCCCTTGAGTTACTAATTTTTAGGGTTTTTGAAAATTATACTGGGCAAGAAAGTAATGGAGATAGGAGACGTTAGGGAAGAAAAAAGACTTTAAGGATCTTTCATCCCTAAAATTTGGTCCCTTTTACAATTAATATTGGTTTCCAACTTTCATTTTGCCCCTATTGCTAACCAAGTAAACTTAAAAATTGCCATATCAGAGTTAACATGGCACTTACCATGCCACGAGTGCAAGTCTGTTAAATCCAAGAGACAAAGATTAACAGAAGAACCATTTTGACCGATCATATATCTTTTAGGGACAATTTTTGTGGTTTACTCTAGGAAATTTTTTTGACATTAAAAAATAATAAGACTAGTACCTTAAACTCCACTACTCCGGACTTGAATATAAGCAAAAATAACTAAATTCACACGTATTAAGAAAGTTGGTTAAACTCATTAATTTTTCTTGATATCATGTAAAAAGTACTTGCATTGCCTAAATTACCCTACATTCAATTTTATGGAAAATTGTTTCAAGTGAACTTACTCTCTTTCTATTGACACGTGATTCATTAAATAGAGTGGTTGGAAAGTAAAATCAAAGGGCATTTTGGGTTTATCTCATTAAATAGGGTAAAATTAGTTAATATTTGCTTATATTTTAGTCCACCAAATGTGAGTTTTTTTTGCTTATATTCAAGTCCGGAGGGAGTAAATAATAAGACACTAATTAAGAATCAATAAATAAATTTTTTATTAGAAATTATGACATTTATTGCACTTATAACATCAAATGTTGTATATTCTAATAAAAATTTTCTATTTTTTATTGTTTAACAAATGCTTTTTTTTTTTTGTTTAACCACAGGTATCCTCCACGGGAGGTAATCCTGTTCGAGCCGGGAACATCCACATCATGGTGGGGCTAGCTCTCTCAGCAGGGATTTTTTCCATCCACAAGACTCAAACCCGAGACCTTGCTTAAGGGGAATCAAGCATGTACCACTCGAACTAACCCCTGTTGGTTGTTTAACAAATGCTTTAAGACACTCATTAACATTCCTAAAATAGTAATGGGATTTAAATCTATCTATAATATTATATATTCAAGATTTTCAAAACTCTAAGGGGTTGGTCGGGTGGAGCAAGATATGGTTTGCATCTGACAGATCGCAGGTTTCAACCCCCACTTATCCACCTTGGAGTGACTTAAATATAAGTACCTCCCGTAAGTGCTCTTTGAACCGGGGCATTATCCCCTCACCCTAAACTTTTTGTAACTAAAAAAATTATATTCAAAATTTTCAATAGTAGCCCAATTCTAATAAGTAAATAATTTTGATGGACAAATTTCAAAATTAAAAAAAGTTACTATATATAGAAAGAATAAAACCGTTTCTAAATCTTTATTTTTATTCATTTATTTTATCGTGGCCGTTTTAGTTGTGCGAATCCATTAGCCAAGCCAACACGAGTTCGGAGTCCGGTCGTTTGACACTTGCGCCTTCTTTCTCCTCTCTCTCCAATGGTCCAACTTTGACTATCCTCATTGTTCTTTCCTCCTGCAAGTCCCGGTCTTCTTACGATTCCTCTCTTTTATTTTATTTACTCCATGGCTTCTTCAGATTCTATAAACCCTAGAACTTTTTCCCCGCTTAATTTCTGATTGGTGATCATGTCCATTTCCCTCGCAACCACCATGGATTTCGCCTTCCTCGCTTTTCTCTTCCCGTCCCTCTGGGAGATCGAAGTCGCGTTCGCCGCCTCCGTCTTCGTCATCCTCGCCTATCGGTTCTTCACCTTCAGAACCGGCGACCTCAACGCCGATCGATCGCTTCTTGACAATTCCACCGCCACCGACGCTGCCGACGACAAGGAGAAGGTTATTTTTGTCTTTTCTATACTTGCCGCGCTTTTCATGCTCTGTTACTATTTCTTTCACGTTTTCTTCGTACAATTTCAAAATCACGCGGGGAAAATGTTATGGTTTGTTTAATCTTTTCTCACAAGTCATGTCATGACCTTATGACAGTTACTTTTTTCTTTTCGTTCTTTAGAATAATCTTGTGCGCTTTTATGTTCAAATTCTGTTTCTTCTTCATTTTTTTTTTAGAAAAAAAGAGGAATTGAAAAATTTACCTAATGTGGAGCATTTGTGGATTCAATTGTGTCTCTGCTTCGAGTTAGTTTTTAAGATTGTAAATTGTCATCACTGGTTCGTTTGGGTTTGTGACTTGCCAACAACGAAAGAAATTACTGTTCGGTTGTATAACATAGTGGCTCAACAACATTTTCATAATTGTTGCTTCGTGGAGTAATTTTTACCTTGTTGACATGCAGTTCTGCACTTATTTTTGTAGATCGCCTTGAAAGGAGATTCTCAAGCCAGTTCAGCGTACCTGATTAAGGTATTTTGGATTTCTAGCAATGCTTAGTCTGGACACTATCTTCCCCAACGAAGGCAAATTGCATTAAGTTTAGCGTCTGTGTGAGGGTTTGTGTATGTGTGTGCGTGGATACATACTGAAAGTTATTGATATATGGTTTCTCTTTCTTTCTTTTTAAATTCTCTTTGCAGTTAGAACTATTGGCTGCTAAAAATCTCATTGCTGCAAACTTAAATGGCACATCGGATCCTTATGCTATCATCACATGTGGCAATGAAAAACGATTCAGGTTTAATAATCTATTTTTCCTTTTTTTCCCTGTTCGTTTGAATCTATCTCTTTAAACAGTGGTGGATCTAGAGGAGAAACTTGTTTACTATCTGGGGAAAAAATTTAAAAAAAATCTTTGTAAATTATTATGTTTTGAACTCTGTAACTAATAACTATGTGCTGCCCCATCTAAAGGTTTCTTGTAGTATTTTGGCCTTAAACAAAACTTAAACAATTTATGTGGAGTTGTGAACCTCTATATCATGAATTATTCTGTAATCAGGTTGCAGATAACAGGTTTGTGCTCTGCATATATTCCAATCTTTGTTTGAGTTAATACTAGGCTTAGGTTTTACTGTATTAGGCTATTTGCCTTATGTGGCAAACTGCTTTAGGCAGATACTTTCTGACTTTGCTTTTGACCATTTTTTCTACTTGCCTGCTGACTTTCAGATTTCAAGCCCTCTACTGCAAACAATCTTATTTCTCTCAATTTCTTTTGTTAAAGAAATTAGTTAGTTGCTAGTCTTACTTATACTTTGCACTATAAGTTTAGGATTGACTTTTAGGAGAAACAATATTTTGTGCTGCTTTAAAATAAGTGCATGTGAACACAGCATCCACATGTGCATACATAATTATATATGTAAATCTGCTGAATGATTTTGTACTTTAAATTGAATACATGGACTATCAGAGATTCAGAATTGTCTCTAGAATAAAATGAAAATAAATAATGTATACTATCAGAGTTTGTTTGTGGTGTGATATACTGATATCAACGTTTTTGCTCAACATTGTTCATTGGGCCCTCATCAAGTTGATCTTCTGGTGTGCTCTTGCAGTTCCATGGTCCCTGGTTCAAGAAATCCTATGTGGGGCGAGGAGTTCAATTTTTCTGTTGATGAACTTCCTGTCAAGGTAGCTCACTTATCATCTGTGTTTTGATTTGAAGTAGTTATACCAACTGTTTACAGTTGAAAATGGTTTCAGTGGTTTGTGAGGTTCAATTCTTACCTAAGCAGACTGATGGTGATGTTCAAGCTATTCTTACCATTATGCGCCAAGAATTTTTTTAATAATTGTAAAACTTATCTTCTAAGAACTTCTTTAGTATTTTTTTCACTCTTTACCTGGATTTGTGTTCTTTTAGAGGCCAAATAACGTTATCTACATCTTAGTTATACATTTCATACAAGTAATATATATTTTTGGCAGTTGATAATGCAATTTATTTTTTATAAGTCATCTGTTGAAATAGGCTGGTGCATGTTATTTGATTGTCATTGTAATTACTAACCTTTTACTTGTTGGATTTGACAATGTTTTGACAAGTGTGTGTCTACTGTATGTCATCTGGATTCTCATTCTTTTCTTTAATTTTATGCAGTAGTACGTTTTTCTTCTTTAAATTCTCAGACCATAAAATAAGATGAGAACAATACTGAATACACACACACACATGCAGTTATTCTTGAGCATTTGCTCGGGTTGATATCTTTTAAAGGAGGAGTATGGAGTACCAACATATTTCCCTGCTTAATGTCAATATATGCTTCTCAATTGACAGAATAAATCTGTTATGTATTTATGTAGGTTTTCATAAAACTTACTTCTTTCCCTGCTGACGTAGCAGATCAATGTCACAATTTATGATTGGGATATAATTTGGAAAAGTGCTGTTCTTGGTTCCGTGACTGTTCCAGTTGAAAGTGAAGGTCAAACTGGTGCAGTGTGGCATACTTTGGATAGCCCATCAGGGCAGGTAATACCTGCTTTCAGAAGAAAATTTGTTTGGTTTCATAGTTTTTGTTTGACTAATTGACTTTTAGCTGTATGATCTACTAGCACTTTTTTATGCCTCACAAATACCATTATAGGTCTGTTAATTGAATGTCAGGTTTGTCTTCATATAAAAACAAGAAAACTATCTGCAAATACCTCCAGGTGGGAATTTTGGTTTTATAATTAATCTTTTGGTTAATTTGCATTTTACTTTTAGTCATTCAATTGCTCCTTTTCAAATATGCATTTTATCTTAGGTCAAGGATACTTTAGCACTATTGTTATCATTGTATGTTGTTTTCTTATATTTATTAATTGGCTTCTTTGATAGAATGAATGGTTATGGCGGAGCCAACACTCGAAGAAGGATGCCCTTGGAAAAACAGGGGCCTACTGTAGTTCATCAAAAGGCAGGGCCTCTTCAAACAATATTTGATCTTCATCCAGACGAGGTTACTAACAGAATTATGAGCCCGTTTGTTTAAAATTATTTATTAAAAGAATCACTTCTTTTTTAAAAAAAATCACTTACAAAATTTTTTAAGATGTTTGTTTAATCTTTTTCAAGAAGCAGAATCAGAAAATAATCAGTTTTCTGTTTTTTTTAAGAAGTAACTCAGTTACTTTTTGAAAAAAGCAGTTGCAATAGAAGAGAGAGAAAACTTTTTAACAATGGGAAGACATTTATTGTGGTAAACAAAGTGTTTTTTTATGATTGTAGCCAAACAAAAATTTATTTCTGATTATACAAGAATTTCTAAAATAAAATCAATTCTTTTAAACAATTTTAAAAAGTACTTTTTTTAAGTACAAATAAATTGGCCCTATATTTGTTGATTTTTCATTATCAGTATGGAATTTTTTTCTGTGTTATATATACACTGACATAAATATTCATATGTCTTTTATGCAACGATATGTTTGCAAATCTAACTAGTGAACTATCTATTTCAGGTTGTTGATCATAGTTATTCTTGTGCACTTGAGAGGTCATTCTTGTATCATGGTCGAATGTATGTCTCAGCATGGCACATTTGTTTCCATTCCAATGTGTTCTCAAAGCAAATGAAGGTTAGACTATACTTCTATTTTGCCAAGGTTGAGTTGAACATCATAGCTTACAGTATTACTCGTTTCAAGGTGGTTGATCCATCACTCATGTTGGCTACTTAAATTTTAGGATTTTCTTGGTGTTTCAGAGAGACCGATAACAATTGAGCTGGAGTAATTTAGACTTATGCTAAGTTTCTTGTTAGGGGAAACAGTTATATTATTTGTGTTAGGGTTTTGCCTGGACCTTTATTTACTGAAACTCTATTGTTAATACATATGGCTTCAGAAAAATAAGCCACTTTCCACTTTTCAACACTGCTAATCTGTTATTTAATGTTGATTCCTTGGTTTTTGTATTTGTAGCGTCTTTTTCTTTTATTAGAAAGGTCAGTTGTAAATTACTAGTTATTATTTTTTTTGGGATATTTGACAGGTCGTTATTCCATTTGAAGATATAGATGAGCTGGAGTAATTTAGATATATGCTAAGTTTCTTGTTAGGGGAAACAGTTATATTATTTGTCATAGGGCTTTGCCTGGACCTCTATTTACTGAAACTCTATTTTTAATACATGACTTCATAAAAATAAGCCACTTTCCACTTTTCAACACTGCCAATCTGTTATTTAATGTTGATTCCTTGGTTTTGGTATTTATAGTGTTTTTTTCTTTTATTAGAAAGATCAGGTGTAAATTGCTAGTTATGAATTTTTTTGGGATATTTGACAGGTTGTTATTCCATTTGAAGATATTGATGAGCTGGATATATTATGCTAAGATTCTTGTTAGGGGAACAGTTATATTATTTGTCATAGGGTTTTGACTGAACCTTTATTTACTGAAACTCTATTGTTAATTCATATGACTTCAGAAAATAAGCCATTTTCCACTTTTCAACACTGCCAATCTGTTATTTAATATCCTTGGTTTTTGTATTTGTAGTGTCCTTTTTCTTTTATTAGAAAGATCAGTTGTAAATTACCAGTTATGATTTTTTTGGGATATTTGACAGGTCGTTATTCCATTTGAAGATATAGATGAGGTACAACAACATCTATTGTTTTTTCTCTCTCCCTCTCCCCCAACTTCATATTTCCGTTACACTAAAACTTACGTTTGGTGCAATTATTCTGCTTTTTCTTAAGATTCGAAGGAGTCAACATGCATTTATTAATCCTGCTATAACAATTATTCTTCGTATGGGTGCTGGTGGACATGGTGTCCCTCCTTTGGGAAGTCCTGATGGTTAGTAATCTGTTTAAACACTTTCATTATTCATTTTCTTGAGAAAGCTTTTATTTTCACTTTATAATGCAATGCTTGTGCTTGTCCAGATTCTTTCATAAAAAATTTCAGTCAGATTAAACTCCACATGAGTGGTTCCTTTTTTGGTGTGGTTATGTATGTATTACAATTACATTTGGTGCATGGGGGTTTTCCTTTATTGTTGACTGACTTCCGTACTTTCATTATGACTGCCATTTTATTATATTGCAGGTTCTCTCTCTCTCTCTCTCTCTCACACGCACACACACACACACATCAAAATATTAAAGAATGAAACTGTTCTTAGTGTTTTTTCTCTTTTCTGAATTCTGGTAATCTTTCTTTTACAAAATATCAATGAGTGTTTTTATTTGGCAAATAAAAGTGAGCACCATGTTTTATCTTAGATGATTTGTTTAGATCTTTATTTTTTTTTATTTCAGGCAGAGTCAGATATAAGTTTGCATCATTTTGGAACAGGAATCATGCATTGAGAAATCTACAACGTACAGCAAATAATTTCCATAAAATGTTGGAATCTGAGAAGAAGGTTACAGCTCTTGCTTAATCAATTTGGTCTTCTTTATCCTGCATTACAAAATTACAATCTACTTTTCAAATAAGATGCTTCTTATTATAGAATCTTCAAGAGATTTTACTATTCATAATACCTTTACACCATGTTGTACTTTGGGAATACATTATGAAACTGATAAATCATATGCTCCAATGAACTAATTCTGTCCAATTGTTTGCTCTCACCTTGTTGAAACTTTGGAACCACTTGTTTAAAAACCTTTAGCTTCCTTAATAAATGATAAGTGTTTAGTGTTAACTCCTTTTAATGATCTTAATTATTACTACTTTTTTTTATTTTCTCTTATAGCTAATTTTAGGCTGAGCTTGAATTGAGTTGTGACACCTTGGTAGAGAGTTGATTGGTTATATAGAACTTAAAACACCATAAAGTTGTGAGTTGTCATATGGAAAAACTATATATTTAATACTTAATACTATTTTTCTTTGACTGACATGCATAGATTGTTGTTCTTTCAGAAATGGAATGGAAGAAAGGCTACCTTAAATTGATAACTGAAGAAAATTCACTTTTTTTCTCCTTTACTATATATTTAATACTTAATACTATTTTTCTTTGACTGACATGCATAGATTGTTGTTCTTTCAGAAATGGAATGGAAGAAAGGCTACCTTAAATTGATAACTGAAGAAAATTCACTTTTTTTCTCCTTTTTGTTATAATTTTTATTTTATCATTGTAAAAGGGCATTGGTTGCAGTTATTAACCAAAAGTAAGTGAAAACAAAGATTATAGAGGACAGAGATATGCAAATATTTTGAAGAGATAAACTGTTTTTGTGCATGATTCTCTTTCTTGCCTTTTTAATTTTATTTAAATTTTTACCTTGAAATTTCTAGATAAATATATAACAATTTCATGTGATTCAATGTTTTTGTTATACAGGAAAGTGCAGAGTCCGAACTGCGTGCACATAGCAGTTCTGTCAGAAGAAGTGATATACTGGATAAAGTTCCTGAAGCTAGCATGCCAAAAACCGGAAAACTTCAACCTTTTATCAAAGAGGAGGCTTTAGTTGGTATATACAATGTATGCATCATTTTCTCCCTTTTCCTTCATGAGTTGAACTATCATCTTCATTATTAGTAAATAACTAGTTATCCTTCTCCAGGATGTTTTTCCCTGCACAGCTGAGCAGTTTTTTAACTTATTATTAAATGACGATTCAAAATTTACTAGCAAATATCGTTCAATACGAAAGGATACGAATCTTGTGGTAAGTTTCCATAAATCGCATATGTGATTTTTGTTAAAAGTTGTCAATTTTTCAAATGGTTAGAATGGAAACCAAATGTGAATTAATAAAAAGCTTACACACACACACACACACACACACACATATATATATATATATTCAGTGATTGTTATTGATTTCCATCCAACCTAGGTTGACTTTTTCTTAAATTCATGAACTGTTGAGGTCTGCTGTTGTTGAAAGCAATGTTAGATGTGGAATGCAAGATTGCTCAAATTAAAATATTTATCTTCATTTGAAAATTAAAACTGTATTATATTTGTGAAAGTACCTTTCTTGTGTTAGATGCTTGCAAATGAGATACTTGTGGTTTTGTCAAATAGTGGTGTTACCTAGATTCAGATTCACGGTACATCCTATGTGGCAACATGTAGAAAATTCAACCGGAAATTCAAAATTATAACTAATTGCATATAATAAATTCATCACAGATATGTTGCCCAAGGAATAAAAAACCGGACTAGATTGACCGGTTCAACTAGAAAACCAATGAATTGATCAGGTTACTGGTTTGAACAACCTATAAAACTGGCCAATTTAGAAACCAGTTTGAACCAGTCTTTTTTAAAATAATAAATTTTAAAATTTTGTATCTAATCTGAAATATTTTGAGGCAAATGAAACATGTATAAGGTACATGAATGGAGCAGAGTTGTTTTAGTTTTTAGCTGTCTCTGAACTTTGACTTCAATGGAAGTCAGGAACTCTCAACTCATTGTAATTACTCATTAAGAAAACATTGATTTTTCTTGCAATACTTAAAACGTGTTACTTGGTTAAGAAAAGGTGATAATTAATTGATTTCCATGCATAAGACTATTTGTTGGTTGAAGTCAAATCAAATGATTTCTTTTCTTGGTGCAACATTTTGATGCTGTTAGGACTTAGGTGCTTGATGTTTAACTTTAATCTAGTTGTGGAAACTGAGGTTTCAGACTATTGTGTTGAGGCCCTATTGCTGCTGATGCTATGGATTATATATGTTGTGTTTAAAAACCACTTGTATGTCTTCACCTAGCAATACAAGATTTTAGGATGGTTGGTTCATGACATAATATTATAGCCTCCTCTATGACCATGTGTCTTGAGTTTGATTCCTGTTGCCCCCACTCTTCTAATAAAATGTTGAATTTAAGCATAAGCTGAGTGAGTGAGTGCATTGTCAACACTTCAAGTCTGAATAACAGTCCTCACATGAGAAACTATTCATGTGTCTTTACATAACAACTTAAGCTTTTAGGATAGTTGATTCATATCATTATACATGAATATAAATTTTATAAACAAGTGGCATCCTGTTTTTAAGTTGTTTGGTTGCTCTCTGGTTATGCTGTTTGTAGATGGGACAGTGGCATACAGCAGAAGAATATGATGGTCAAGTTCGAGAGATAACCTTCAGATCCCTTTGTAACAGCCCCATGTGCCCTCCAGACACAGCCATGACAGAGTGGCAACATCATGTTCTATCACCAGACAAGAAAAACCTGGTTAGACTACTGTTTCATTTAATTATGATGATTATTAAAAGAGAACAATAATTATGATATTATTATGTCAATACCTTTTGTGGTCTAGTTAACTTCCTTGACATTAGCAACTCATACTACCCCCCCCCCCCCCCCTCCAAAAAAAATCTTTTCTCTGAATTCAAAATATCTAATGGGAGGTTGTGACTTATTTTAGGTGTTTGAGACTGTGCAGCAGGCGCATGATGTTCCATTTGGGTCCTATTTTGAGGTATGGAACATTTTGGATGTCTTGTGGATGCTCAGTTGCTTTTGCTACTTTTTCTGTAATATATTTTTGTACCTGATATCTGATTTGGTCCATTCCATTCATATCGATTTTTTTATCATTCATTACTCTAATAAAGGCACATATGATATATGCAGTCAAGAAAACTTCCAATGAGTAAATGTTTTACATATGATCTGCTGTCACTGAAAATTTTCATTGCTTGTAAACTATATGCTACTGCTTATTGTAAATTTAAAATTTAAGTTGTTTTGATGGCGTAGCCATTCAAGCAAGGATAAAGTGTCAAACACATCTACTTAAGTTCTTCATTTTATTTATTCAATATAGCAATAATAATGGAAATAATCCATGCTCTTACCCTCAGAAGGCACATTAGCATTGCACCTTCATGTGATTAGCACATTTAGAATGAGTGTGAAGCTGCAGCCCACCAAACGACTGTACCTACCAAACTTGTCTTGTAGCTTTTGTTGAGGTGTACAGTCCAAGGAAAATATATCCAATGTTCTCTGCAAGTTTCATTGCGTTTCATGAAGGAAATGATTTTCTGAGTTTTTTTACCGAAACTGGCAAAATGTGCAAGGTCTGTAAACAAGGGAGATGATTTTCTTTCCCTACCAAACTTTCTCTATACATTAGGGCGAGTAAGGAAATGTTTAAAGTTAATTTTATGGCTCATGTACCTAAATTGCTTGTAGGTGATTTTCATGATATATAAAGAAATATGGAATCCAAGATATAATCCAAGTTGCTCTAAATTACTCTTAAGATACAATAATATATTTCTCTTATATTCTAATAATTTCTTGGTCAAACAGGTACACTGTAAATGGAGTTTGGAGACAACTAATGAAAGTTCATGTACTCTGGACATTAAAGTGGGTAAGTTTTGGTTGAAACTCATGAATATTGTCCCACTTTTACTTTTAATTCCCTCTTTAAGTCTGTCATTGATGATCCAGTCCTCTGCTAATAACCAACCACAAATAAGTCTAATTATGATAAAATAATATTATTTAATTTTGTTGTAGAAGTAAGACAAATTGCATACTTTCTCTTTTTGCTATCTGTATGAAATACAGTCTCACCCAACCCAAATAAATATTGGAGTTGTTGACTCGAATTGTAATATCTGACAGTTGCTTCAATATAGAAAAGTGGAATTATTTATGTCTTTATTTATTTGTTTTTGTGTGGTTACCTATCACCAGTAAACCATTAGAAATAATGAATCTCAAGTTGAGTTGTACAGTGAATCTGAGCGGTGAATATCATTTTGCATCTTGGATGCTGCATAAAGAAATAACAAACTAATTATTGGGCTAAGCCTGTGTTTGGAAATATGAATGCGTTGGCATTTTATAGCTTACTGTTCCTAGGTATGGAGTCCCTTTCGTAAAAACCTTTCTAAATAACATCCAGATGATTTCTGGATACTCTGATGATATCTTTTTTATCTTATTCTACCCGTAGTCTATGCTCTATGATTACCGATTTAAACTACTGAATCAGGGACAAGCTAGAATTCCAGAACTTGAGGGGCCCAAAATGCAAATCATTAGGGACATTTTAAAGGAAAAAAAAAAATCTAGGCTCAATTCCTTCCTAGACTTCATTGTAGCTTTGTTCAGGACTAAGGATGAACAAATGGGTGTATTGTTTCTGCAGGTGCACATTTCAAGAAATGGTGTGTAATGCAATCCAAAATAAAGTCAGGGGCAGTCAATGAGGTTGGTAGATCTCTAATTGAATAACAAGTTATTGCATTATTATACAAGTTATTGGATAATTATTATCCTTAAAATTGTTGGTATTAACAGCTTTTAATTAATAAAAATATTGTTTATCAATGTAGTACAAGAAAGAAGTTGAGGTGATGTTAGATGTTGCTCGTTCATATATAAAGTCACATAATTCTGATGACGAGAATGATAAGGCTTCTTCGTCCCCTGCACAGGCGACTCCGGAAAATTAATATTTCATGCAACCTCAGATTAGGATTTTTTTTATCTGTGCAATATTGTAACTTTCCTTTTCTTTGTTATTTATTCTTGCAACGCGCAGTGCCGAAATATATGTATATTTTGTGGCAATAGGTTTTTGTTGTGTATCCCTGGTAACTTTCAGCTTGTCAGTGTTTCCATTATGTTCTTGAAACGCTTATGTCAAAATGAAAATTCCTTTATTTTGTCATTTTTTTTTTTATTTTCGCTTTAAAAATTTGAAGTTCAAAATAAAATTTGGAAATATGTATAAAATTAAATTGTTGAAACTAAAAAAAGGATGGTGTGGTTAGCAAAAAGGGTGGTGTAAGTAGCAAACCCCCACAAAGATTTAAAGACGGCTTGGACTTTAATCAAACAAAAAAAAGGTAATTTTAAGGATATTCTTAAATTTCAACAAAAAAAAAGGATGTTCTTAAATGAGATGAGATTCATACAACACTTTTCACTCTATCTTTTTTCATCGCATCACCCATCACATTTCATATTTCTTTTTTTTTTTCTTTCTTTCTTTCTCTCTCTCTCTATGTTGCATGTATAATTAACATTACTCTTCTTAAATCGATTTAATTTAATAAAAAATAAATTTAAAATTGAAAGATTGAGAAAATTAAAATTTAAATTGTTTCGGATTTTGAATTTGGAAATTGAACCAATCTAGTGTGTGTAATTTCATGTATAAATTCAACATACTATTCATATTTGTATTTAATTTTTTTTATATTTATAATTTATCTGCACTATTAGTGTAAAGAGACATTACACTAACGTCCAATTAGAAGTTAGTATGATGCCATGTCATGATTTTAGATTTGTTAATAATTTGATTTGATTTAATTTAATAATTTATTCAATTAAAATTAAACAAAACCCTAATTCAAAATTTGGGTTTCTGAAATAGATATTTGTCGTTCAACTTCGCTTCTTCTATTTGCCTCCGTCGCAATGCCATCTACCTCCATCACGATGCCTAACTTCTTCCATCTACTCTGCCACGACATCAGTCAACATTTGCAGCGTCCGCCTCCGTTCATGGCCATCTCCCTCTACCGCCTCTAAGACGTCTGTTGTCTCCATTTGTCGCGTTCGGGCATCGACATCTGTCGTGTTTGTAACGTCGAAGTCCCTCTGCTTCTATCTGCCTCTGTCATGACGTTGATCAACATATGCAGCGTCCGTCTCCATCCACGGCCATCTTCCTCTACCGCTTCCGTCCACGGCGCTCGCTCACGTTGTTCATGAGTGGGGAGGTCTCAGAAAATCAAAATATTGGAATTAGGATTCCTCATATTTTATTAATTTTAATTTAATTAAATGATTTAAAATTATTTTAAAAAATTAAACTGATGTGGGCAGTATACTAAATTGTGATTGGATGTCAGTGTAAAGTCTATTTACACTAACAATGTATACTTATTATTCTCATTTATAAAACTATCACTTACGTTTATTAGTGGAAAAATACTTTTAAGTGAAGATGTTTTTCATTAATATTTGAGTAAAAATATATCGGTTTTGCTACCCTATAGTGCATAGGATTAGAGCTCTTAAATACCTCTTTTAATTAACCAAAAACTTGAAAAATGCAAATATTTAAGTGATGTTTCCATTACAATTAAAACTGATTTTAATTTGGTGTTTTCCTCCATCATGACCCTTAATTATAGCACCTAGCCTCTAAGACGTTTGTTGTCTCCATTTGTCGCGTTCGGGTATCGACATCTGTCGTGTTTGTAACGTCGAAGTCCCTCTGCTTCTATCTGCCTCTGTCACGACGCTGATCAACATCTGCAGCGTCCGCCTCCATCCAGGCCATC